>JANJGN010000010.1:97768626-97866126 GCA_026770705.1 Isurus oxyrinchus
CACACACAATTCCTCTCTCTCTCACGCACACACTCTCACTCACACACACACTCTCACTCACACACACACAATTTCTCTCTGTCTCTCCCACACACACACACACACACACACAATTTCTCTCTCTCTCACACAATTTCTCACACACACACACAATTTCTCTCTCTCTCTCTCACTCACACACACAATTTCTCTCTCTCACACAATTTCTCCATCTCTCACATGGGCACACAATTTCACACACACACACCCAAAATTTCTCTCTCTCTCTCACACACAGACAATTTCTCTCTCTCACACACAATTTCTCTCTCTCTCACACACAATTTCTCTCTCTCACACACACACACAATTTCTCTTTCTCTCTCTCTCTCTCTCACACACACACACACACACACACACACACACACAATTTCTCTCTCTCTCACACACACAATTTCTCTCTCTCTCACACACACACAATTTCTCTCTCTCTCACACACACACGCACACACAATTTCTCTCACACACACACACATACACACACAATTTCTCTCTCTCTCATACACATAATTTCTCTCTCTCTCACTCACACACACACACACACACACACACACACACACACACAATTTCTCTCTCACACACACACACACAACTTCTCTCTCTCACACACATACACACAATTTCTTTCTCACACACACAATTTCTCTCTCACACACTCATACAATTTCTCTCTCTCTCACACACACACAATTTCTCTCTCTCTCACACACACACAATTTCTCTCTCTCTCACACACACACAATTTCTCTCTCCCTCTCTCCTTTCTGTCACACACAAACATTTTTTTTTCTTGCGCTCTCTCACACAAGCGCACACAATTTCTCTCTCACATACAAACTTTCTCTCACATACACACTTTCTTTCTCTATCTCTCTCACCCACACCCACAATTTCCCTGTCCCTCTGCCTCTCCCTCTGTCCCCTTGTCTGTCTCTCTCTCACATGCTCTTGTCCAGAAACCCTGAGCACCCACTGCACACTGATCTCCATCCTGTTCCCATGGGGACGGAGGGGAATGTGCAGTCACAGTGATTGTGAGGAGAGTCCCAATAAAGCTGAGTGTCAGGAGCCAGACTTCCATTAGGACAAGATGACAATTATCTCTTAATATCTCCTGCATTCCGCACAGAGAATGTTCCAGGGGCATCCAGTCAAGAGACGGCACCAGGAGCCCTCAGTGGAGAGAAGATTCCAGAAGCCCAGAGCACAGAGGAGTCTTTGGAAATATCTGGCAGAGAGAAGGCTCGCAGCCACAGTGGAGCTGGCTTAAAGATTGGAAATGAAGGAGCAGCTTCCCAGGATGCCACTTCCCTGTTCCTGGAGAAACCACAGTCAGGAACAGTGATGGTTGGTAAGGAGCAGCATCGTGGACAGAGCCAGCTATACAATATACCCGTCCCCGCCCACTGCCCATCCCCAATCCCCTAACACCACCCACGTTCCCCCATTCACATCCCCCACCCCAGTACCCCACACAGGCTCTGCACGTCACCCACGCCACTCCCCCAACCCAGACCCCATCCCTAAACCCCCCTCACCCATCCCTGCCACGCCTCACCCCTCCCTGCACTCCCCTCGCCCTCCCCCACCCCAGACCCCCTCCCTGCACTCCCCTCGCCCCCCCCCCCCAACACCCCCCTCGGCCCTCTCCACACCTCCCTTGCCCCTCCCTGCACCACCCTTTGAACCCTTTGCCTCTGTGCTAGGCCAGAGAGCTTGATTTAGCAGTTTACTGTCACTGGCTGTGTGTTATTGTTGTTTTTTTAGGGTCTGATATCACCTTCACCAGCCGCATCCAAGGCATCAACATTCTAAGGAAACCCAGTGTCCGTTGGTTCAAAGGCAAATGGATGGATCTGGCCGGCAAAACAGGAGCACACCTCCAACTGAGGGAGACTTATGATCGCAACACCAAGGTAAGGACCCAGGTAATGGCCATTAGTGAACAGGCTCTGCCCCCCCAGCCAATAGTGAACAGGATCCGTCCCCCCAGCCAATAGTAAACAGTCTCCGCCCCCAGCCAATAGTGAACAGTCTCCACCCCCCAGCCAATAGTAAACAGTCTCCACCCCCCCGCCAGTAGTGAACAGTCTCCACCCCCCAGCCAGTAGTGAACAGTCTGCACACCCCTCAGCCAGTAGTGAACAGTCTGCACACCCCCCAGCCAGTAGTGAACAGTCTGCACACCCCCCAGCCAGTAGTGAACAGTCTGCACACCACCCAGCCAGTAGTGAACAGTCTGTACACCCCCAGCCAGTAGTGAACAGTCTGCACACACCCCAGCCAGTAGTGAACAGTCTGCACACCCCCCCCAGCGAGTAGTGAACAGTCTCCATCCCCCCAGCCAGTAGTGAACAGTCTCCACTACCCCAGCCAGTAGTGAACAGTCTCCACCCCCCCAGCTGGTAGTGAAAAGTCTCCACTGCCCCAGCCAGTAGTGAACAGTCTCCACCCCCCATAGCCAGTAATGAACAGTCTCCACCCCCCACAGCCAGTAATGAACAGTCTCCACCCCCCCAGCCAGTAGTGAACAGTCTCCACCCCCCACAGCCAGTAGTGAACAGTCTCCACCACCCCACAGCCAAAATTGAACAGTCTCTCCACCCCCCATAGCCAATTGTGAACAGTCTCCGTCCCCTGCATAGCCAAAAGTGAACAGTCTCCACCACCACCCCCCTCCGCACAGCCAATAGTGAATAATCTCCACCGCGCCCCACAACCATTAGGGAACAGTCTCCGCCGCCCCTGCAGCCAATAGTGAATTTTCTCCACCACCACCCAGAGCCAATAACGAAATGTCTCCATCCCCCAACCCACAGCCAATAGTGAACAGTCTCCGCCTCCCCCACAGCCAATAGTAAAACGTTCTCTGTTTCCCCCCACCACACAGCCAATAGGGAACGGTCTGCGCCCTCTCCATAACCCATAGTGAACAGTCTCTGCCTCCCCCACAGGCAATAATGAACAGTCTCTGCCTCCTCCACGGGCAATAGTGAACAGTCTCCGCCCCACACAGATAAAAGGGAACAGTCCCCGTTTCCCACGTAGACAGTAGTAAACGGTCACCCTCCCCCCACCCCACAGCCAATAGTGAACAGTCTCCGTGCCCTCCACAGCCAATAGTAAACAGTCTCCGCCTCCTGCACAGCCAATAGTGAACAGACACCGTGCCCTCCACAGCCAATAGTAAACAGTCTCCTCCCCCTCCACAGCCAATAGTGAAAGGTCTCCGCCCCTTCCACAGCCAATAGTGAAAGGTCTCCGCCCCCTCCACAGCCAATATTGAACAGTCTCCGTGCCCTCCACAGCCAATAGTGAACAGTCTCCGTGCCCTCCACAGCCAATAGTGAACAGTCTCCGCGCCCTTCACAGCCAATAGTGAACAATCTCCGCCTCCTCCACAGCCACTAGTGAACAGTCTCCGCCCCACACAGCCAAAAGGGAACAGTCCCCGTTTCCCGCGCAGACAGTAGTAAACGGTCACCCTCCCCCCACCCCACAGCCAATAGTGAACAGTCTCCGTGCCCTCCACAGCCAATAGTAAACAGTCTCCGCCTCCTGCACAGCCAATGGGGAATGGTCTTCGCCCTCTCCACAGACAATAGTGAACAGTCTCTGCCTCCCCCATAAACAATAGTGAACAGTGTCCACCTCCTCCATAACCCATAGTGAACAGTCTCTGTCTGCCCCATAAACAATAGTGAACGGTCCCGTCCACTCCACAGCCAATACGGAACAGTCTCCAACCCCCCTCCACAGCCAGTAGTGAACAGACTACGTTCCCCTAGCCAATAGTAAACAGTCTCTGACCCCCAGCCAATAGTGAACAGTCTCCGCCTCCCACAGCCTATAGTGAAGAGTCTCCGTCTTCTCCACAGCCAATAGTGAACAGTCTCTGCCCCCTCCACAGCCAATAGTGATCAGTCTCCGCACCCCCCCCCACAGCCAATACTGAATTTTCTCAACCCAACCCCAACTGCCAATAGCGAATTGTCCACGACCCCCACCCCACAGCCAATAGGGAATTGTCTTCGCCCCCTCCACAGCGAATAGGGAACAGTCTCCGCCTCCCCCACAGCCAATATTAAATGGTATCTGTCCCCCCACCCCACAGCCAATAGGGAACGGTCTCCGCCACCCTTCCCCCCCCCCCCCCGCCACAGGCAATAGTGAACGGTCTCCATCCACCCCCCACCCACAGCCAATAGTGAATGGACTCTTCCCCCAGTCAATCGTGAACAGTCTCCGCCCCCTGCCAGCCATTAGTGAACAGTCTCCACCACCCCAGCCAATAGTGAACAGTCTCCGTCCAACACAGCCAATAGTGATCTGTCTCCGCAACCCCACAGCCAAAAGTGCAAAGTCTCCACCCCCAACAGACAATTATGAACAGTCTCCAACCCCCACAGCCAATAGTGAACGGTCTCCTCACCCTCCGCAGCCAATTGTGAACTGTCTCCAGTCCCAGCGTACCATCCAATAGGGTATGGTCTCCGCCAGTCCCACAGCCAATAGGGAGCATTCTCCGCTCCCACACAGAGCCAATAGGGGACCATCTCCGCCCCACCCCCTCCACAGCCAATAGGGAACGGTCTCTGCCCCCTTACAGCCAATAGTGAACAGTCTCCGCCCCCACCACAGCCAATATTGAACAGTCTCCGCCCCCACCACAGCCAATATTGAAAAGTCTCCGCCCCCACCACAGCCAATATTGAACAGTCTCCGCCCCCACCACAGCCAATATTGAACAGTCCCCGCCCCCTCCACAGCCAATATTGAACAGTCCCCACCCCCTCCACAGCCAATATTGAACAGTCTCCGCCCCCTCCACAGACAATCGGGTATGGACTCCACCGCCCCCCACAGCCAATAGTCAACAGAATCCGCCCACTCCCAAGCCAATAATGAACAGTCTCCAGCCCCTCCACAGCCAATAGGGAACGGTCTCTGGCCCGCGACCCTACAGCCAATAGTGAACAGTCTCTGCCTCCCCCACAGCCAATAGTAAAACGTTCTCTGTTTCCCCCCACCACACAACCAGTAGGGAAAGGTCTCCGCCACCTCCACAGCCAATAGTGAATAGACTCTGCCTCCCCCAACAGACAATTATGAACAGTCTCCACCCCCCACAGCCAATAGTGAACAGTCTCTGCCCCCTCCACAACCAATAGTGAACCGTCTCCGCCTTCCCCACAGCCAATAGTGAACAGTCTCCGCCCCCTCCACAGCCAATAGTGAACAGTCTCCACCCCCTCCACAGCCCATAGTGAACAGTCTCCGCCCCCTCCACAGCCAATAGTGAACAGTATCTGCCCCCATCCTGCTGCGTATAATGAATTTTCTCCACCCCCCACCCCCTCCACAGCCAATATTGAACAGCCTCCGAGCCCTCCACAGCCAATAGTGAACAGTCTCCGGCCCCCCCCCCAACAGTCAATTGTGAACAGTCTCCGCACACTGCATAGCCAAAAGTGAACAGTCTGCACCACCCCCCGCACAACCAATAGTGAATTATCTCCACTACCCCCCACAACCATTAGGGAACAGTCTCCGCTGCCCCTGCAGCCAATAGTAAATTTTCTCCACCACCACCCCGCCCCCACCCCCAGCCAATAGGGAACAGTCTCCACCTCCCTCACAGCCAATAGTAAATGTTCTCTGTCACACCCCTCCCACAGCCAAAAGTGAACGGACACCAACGCCGCCCCCCCCCCCCCCCAACCACCCCACAGCCAATAGGGAACGGTCTCAGTCCCCATAGCCAATAGGGAACGAACTTCGACCCCCCCCACAGCCAATAGGGAACGATCTCCACCCCCCCCCCCACCAGCCAATAACGAATGGAAGCTGTCCCCCCACCCACCAGCCAATAGTAAACAGTCTCTGCCCCCCCTCCAAGGCTGATTGTGAATAATCTCTGCCCCCTCTACAGCCAAAAGAGAACAGTCCCCACCCCCTCCACAAAAAATAGTGAAAGGTCTCCGCACCCCCCCCCCACAGCCAATAGTAAACGGTCTCCGTCCCAGCACCCTACAGCTAATATGGAATGGTCTCCGTCTCCAGCCACAGCCAATGGGGAGTGTTCTCCGCGCCCCCACCCCCCCCCCCACAGCCAATAGGGGACCATCTTCGCCACACCTCCCACAACTAATAGGGGACGGTCTCCGTCCCCCCATCCCACAGCTAATAGGGAACAGTCTCAGCCCCCTCCACAGCCAATAGTGAACAGTCTCCGCCCCCTCCATGGCCAATTGTGAACAGTCTCCGCCCCCCCAATAGCCAATTGTGAACAGTTTCCGGCTCCTGCATAGCCAATAGTGAACAGTCTCTGCCTGCCCCACAGCCAATAGTGAATAATCTCCACCACCCCCCACAACCATTAGGGAACAGTCTCCGTTGCCCCTGCAGCCAATAGTGAATTTTCTTCACCACCCCCACCACCCACAGCCAATAGCGAAATGTTTCCATCCACCAATCCACAGCCAATAGTGAACAGTCTCTGCCTCCCCCACAGACAATAGTAAAACGTTCTCTGGTTCCCCCCACCACACAGCCAATAGGGAATGGTCTGCGCCCTCTCCATAACCCATAGTGAACAGTCTCCGCCTCCCCCACAACCAGTAGGGAAAGGTCTCCGCCACTTCCACAGCCAATAGTGAACAGTCTCTGCCTCCCCCACAGGCAATAATGAACAGTCTCCGTGCCCTCCACAGCCAATAGCGAACAGTCTCCGCCTCCTCCACAGCCAATAGTGAACAGTCTCCGTGCCCTCCACAGCCAATAGTGAACAGTCTCTGCCCCCTCCACAACCGATAGTGAACCATCTCCGCTTTCCCCACAGTCAATAGGGAATAGTATCCGCCCCCATCCTGCTGCGTATAATGAATTTTCTCCACCCCCCACCCCCTCCACAGCCAATATTGAACAGACTCCGAGCCCTCCACAGCCAATAGGGAACAGTCACCGCCCCCATCCTGCAGCGAATGATGAATTTTTTCCACCCCCACCCCATCCACAACCAATAGCGAACTGTCTCCGTCCCCCCCACACACAGCGAATAGGGAAAGGTCTTCGCCCTCTCCACAGACAATAGTGAACAGTCTCCACCTCCTCCGTAGCCCATAATGAACAGTCTCTGCCTCCCCCATAAACAATAGTGAACGGGCTCTGCCCCCTCCACAGCCAATATGGAATAGTCTCCAAGCCCCCTCCACAGCCAATAGTGAACAGACTACGGTCCCCCTAGCCAATAGTAAAAGGTCTCCGACCCCCAGCAAATAGTGAACAATCTCCACCCCCCCACAGACTATAGTGAAGAGTCTCTGCCTCCTCCACAGCCAATAGTGAACAGTCTCCGCCCCCTCCACAGCCAATAGTGAACAGTCTCCACACCTCCCCACATATCCAATACTGAATTTTCTCGCCCCCCCCCCCCCCCCAAATGCCAATAGCGAATTGTCTCCAACCCCCACCCCACAGCCAATGGGGAATTGTCTTCGCCCCCTCCACAGCCAATAGGGAACAGTCTCCGCCTCCCCCACAGCCAATATTAAACGGTCTCTGTCCCCCCCACCCCACAGCCAATAGTAAGCGGTCTCTGAACCCCACTCCACAGCCAATGCTGCACCCTCTCCGCCCCCTCCACAGCCAATAGGGAACAGTCTCTGTCCCCCCACCCCACAGCCAATAGGGAACAGTCTCCGGTCCCCTTCACAGCCAATAGGGAACGGTCTCCGACACCCAACAGACTATAGTGAACAGTCTCCACCCCCACCACAGCCAATTTTGAACAGTCTCCGCCCCCTCCACAGCCAATAGGGAACAGTCCCCGCCCCCTCCACAGCCAATAGGGAACAGTCTCCGCCCCCTCCACAGCCAATATTGAACAGTCTCCGCCCCCACCACGGCCAATATTGAACAGTCCCCGCCCCCACCACGGCCAATATTGAACAGTCCCCGCCCCCTCCACAGCCAATATTGAACAGTCTCCGCCCCCACCACAGCCAATATTGAACAGTCCCCGCCCCCTCCACAGCCAATATTGAACACTCCCCGCCCCCAACACAGCCAATATTGAACAGTCTCCGCCCCCTCCACAGACAATCGGGTATGGACTCCACCGCCCCCCACAGCCAATAGTCAATAGAATCCGCCCACTCCCAAGCCAATAATGAACAGTCTCCGGCCTCTCCACAGCCAATAGGGAACGGTCTCTGGCCCGCGACCCTACAGCCAATAGTGAACAGTCTCTGCCTCCCCCACAGCCAATAGTAAAACGTTCTCTGTTTCCCCCCACCACACAACCAGTAGGGAAAGGTCTCCGCCACCTCCACAGCCAATAGTGAATAGACTCTGCCTCCCCCAACAGACAATTATGAACAGTCTCCACCCCCCACAGCCAATAGTGAACAGTCTCTGCCCCCTCCACAACCAATAGTGAACCATCTCCGCCTTCCCCACAGCCAATAGTGAACAGTCTCCGCCTTCCCCGCAGTCAATAGGGAACGGTATCCTTCCCCCCCACCCCACAGCCAATATTGAACAGACTCCAAGCCCTCCACAGCCAATAGGGAATGGTCTTCGCCCCCTCTGCAGCCAATAGGGAGCAGTCTCCGCCTCCCCACAGCTAATATTAAACGGTCTCTGTCCCCCCACCCCACAGCCGATAGTAAACGGTCTCCGAACCCCACCCCACAGCCAATAGGGTATAGTCTCCGCTCCCCTTCACAGCCAAAAGGGAACGGTCTCTGGCCTGCTATCCCACAGCCAATAGGGAACGGTCTGCACGTCCCCGCTCCCCACAGCCAATAACGAATGGTCTCCGCTACCCACCACAGCCAATAGTGAACAGTCTCCGCCCTACACAGCCAAAAGGGAACTGTCCCCGTTTCCCGCGCAGACAGTTGTAAACGGTCACCCTCCACCCACAACAGCCAATAGGGAACAGTCTCCGTGCCCTCCACAGCCAATAGGGAAGGAACTCCGCCCCCCCCCACAGCCAATAGGGAAGGAACTCCGCCCCCCCCCCCACAGCCAATAGGGAACAGCCTCCGCACCCCCACAGCCAAAAGTGGAAAGTCTCCACCCCCCACAGCCAATTGTGAACGGTCTCCTCATCCTCCGCAGCCAATTGTGAACTGTCTCCAGCCCCCCCACCCATCATCCAATAGGGTATGGTCTCCACCCGTCCCACAGCCAATAGGGAGCGTTCTCCGCCCCCACACAGAGCCAATAGGGGATCCTCTCCACCCCACCCCCTCCACAGCCAATAGGGAAGGAACTCCACCCCCCCCACAGCCAATAGTGAACAGTCTCCGGCCCCCCCCCCAACAGTCAATTGTGAACAGTCTCCGCCCCCTGCATAGCCAAAAGTGAACAGTCTCCACCACCCCTCGCAAAACCAATAGTGAATTATCTCCACTAACCCCCACAACCATTAGGGAACAGTCTCCGCTGCCCCTGCAGCCAATAGTAAATTTTCTCCACCACCACCACACCCCCCCCCCCCAAACAGCCAATAGGGAACCGTCTCCGCCACCCCCCCCCACAGCTAATAGGGGATGGTCTCCGTCCCCCCACCCCACAGCCAATAGGGAACGGTCTCCGCCACCTCCATGGCCAATAGTGAACAGTCTGCACCACCCCACAGCCTATAGTGAACAGTCTCCACCCCCCCATAGCCAATTGCGAAGAGTCTCCGTCCCCTGCATAGCCAATAGTGAACAGTCTCCACCACCCCACAGCCAATAGTGAACAGTCTCTGCCCCCCATAGCGAATTGTGAACAGTCTCCATCCCCTGCATAGCTAAAAGTGAACAGTCTTCACCACCACCCCCCCAACCTTCCGCACAGCCAATAGTGAATAATCTCCACCCCCCCCCCACCCCCACCACAACCGGTAGGGAATGGTCTCCGCCCCCTCCACAGCCAATAGTGAACAGTCTCTGCCTCCTCCACAGGCAATAATGAAGTCTCTGTGCCCTCCACAGCCAATATTAAACAGTATATCCGCCTCCTGCACAGCCAAAAGGAAACGGTCTCCGCCCCCTCCACAGCCAATAGTGAACAGTCTCCGTGCCTTCCACAGCCAATGATGAACAATCACCGCCTCCTGTATAGCCAATAGTGAACAGTCTCTGGCCCCTCCACAGCTAATAGTGAACAATCATCGACTCCTGCATAGGCAATAGTGAACAGTCTCCACCCCCTCCACAGCCAATAGTGAACAGTCTCCGCCCCACACAGCCAAAAGGGAACAGTCCCCGTTTCCCTCGCAGGCAGTAGTAAACGGTCACCCTCCACCCACCCTACAGCCAATAGCGAACGATCTCCGCACACTCCACAGCTAATAGTGAACAGTCTCCATGCCCTCCACAGCCAATACTAAACAGTCTCCGCCTCCTGCACAGCCAATAGGGAACAGTCTCCGTGCCCTCCACAGCCAATACCAAACAGTCTCCATCTCCTGCGCTGCCAATGGTGAACAGTCTCCGCACCCTCCACATCCAATAGTAAACAGTCTCCGCCCCACACAGCCAAAAGGGAACAGTCCCCATTTCCCGCGGTCACCCTCCCCCCACCCCACAGCTAATAGGGAACAGTCTCCGCACCCTCCACAGCCAATAGTGAACAGTCTCCATGCCCTCCACAGCCAATAGTGAACAGTCTCCGTGCCCTCCACAGCTAATAGTGAACAGTCTCCGCACCCTCCACATCCAATAGTAAACAGTCTCCGCCCCACACAGCCAAAAGGGAACAGTCCCCATTTCCCGCGGTCACCCTCCCCCCACCCCACAGCTAATAGGGAACAGTCTCCGCACCCTCCACAGCCAATAGTGAACAGTCTCCATGCCCTCCACAGCCAATAGTGAACAGTCTCCGTGCCCTCCACAGCTAATAGTGAACAGTCTCCGTGCCCTCCACAGCCAATAGTGAACAGTCTCCGCCTCCACAGCCAATAGTGAACAGTCTCCCCCTCCGCCACAGCCAATAGTGAACAGTCTCTGGCCCCTCCACAGCCAATAGTGAACGGTCTGCACGTCCCCACACCCCACAGCTAAAATGGAACGGTCTCCGCTCCCCTCCACAGCCAATAGTGAACAGTCTCCGCCCCCCACAGCCTATAGTGAAGTCTCCGCCTCCTCCACAGCCAATAGTGAACAGTCTCGGCCCCATCCACAGCCAATAGGGAATGGTCTCTGCCGCCCCACAGCCTATAGTGAACAGTCTCAGCCTCCTCCACAGCCAATAGTGAACGGTCTCCGCCCCCCAAGCCAATAGTAAACAGTCTCCACGATCCCCACAGCCAATACTGAACGGACTCCACCCCCTCCACAGCCAATACTGAACGGTCTCCGCCCCCTCCACAGCCAATAGTGAATGGTCTCCGCCCCCTCCACAGCCAATAGTTGAACGGTCTCCGCCCCCTCCACAGCCAATAGTGAACGGTCTCCGCCCCTCCATAGCCAATAGTGAACGGTCTCCGCCCCCTCCACAGCCAATAGTGAAAGGTCTCCGCCCCCTCCACAGCCAATAGTGAATGGTCTCCGCCCCCTCCACAGCCATTAGTGAACGGTCTCCGCCTTCTCCACAGCCAATAGTGAACGGTCCGCCCCCATCCACAGCCTATAGTGAACAGTCCCCGTCCCCTCCACAGCCAATAGTGAACGGTCTACGCCCCCACCACAGCCAGTCGTGAACGGTCTCCTCCACCTCCACAGCCAAAAGTGAACGGTTAACGACCCCTCCACAGCCAATAGTGAGCGGTCTCCGCCCCATCCACAGCCAATAATGAGGGGTCTCCGCCCACTCCACAGCCAATAGCGAACAGTCTCCCCCTCCGCCACAGCCAATAGTGAACAGTCTCTGGCCCCTCCACAGCCAATAGTGAACGGTCTGCACGTCCCCACACCCCACAGCTAAAATGGAACGGTCTCCGCTCCCCTCCACAGCCAATAGTGAACAGTCTCCGCCCCCCACAGCCTATAGTGAAGTCTCCGCCTCCTCCACAGCCAATAGTGAACAGTCTCGGCCCCATCCACAGCCAATAGGGAATGGTCTCTGCCGCCCCACAGCCTATAGTGAACAGTCTCAGCCTCCTCCACAGCCAATAGTGAACGGTCTCCGCCCCCCAAGCCAATAGTAAACAGTCTCCACGCTCCCCACAGCCAATACTGAACGGTCTCCGCCCCCTCCACAGCCAATACTGAACGGTCTCCGCCCCCTCCACAGCCAATAGTGAATGGTCTCCGCCCCCTCCACAGCCAATAGTGAATGGTCTCCGCCCCCTCCACAGCCAATAGTGAATGGTCTCCGCCCTCTCCACAGCCAATAGTGAACGGTCTCCGCCCCTCCATAGCCAGTAGTGAACGGTCTCCGCCCCCTCCACAGCCAATAGTGAATGGTCTCCGCCCCCTCCACAGCCAATAGTGAACGGTCTCCGCCCCCTCCACAGCCATTAGTGAACGGTCTCCGCCTTCTCCACAGCCAATAGTGAACGGTCTCCATCCCCATCCACAGCCAATAGTGAACGGTCTCCGCCCCCTCCACAGCCAATAGTGAACGGTCTCCGCCCCCTCCACAGCCAATAGTGAACAGTCTCCGCCCCCTCCACAGCCAATAGTGAATGGTCTCCGCCCCCTCCACAGCCAATAGTGAACGATCTCCGCCCCCTCCACAGCCAATAGTGAACGATCTCCACCCCCTCCACAGCCAATAGTGAACTGATTCCGTCCCCTCCACAGCCAATAGTGAACGGTCTCCGCCCCCTCCACTGCCAATAGTGAACTGTTTCCATCCCCTCCATAGCCAATAGTGAACGGTCTCCGCCCCTTCCACAGCCAATAGTGAACGGACTCCACCACCTCCACAGCCAATAGTGAACGGTCTCCTCCACCTCCACAGCCAAAAGTGAACGGTTAACGACATCTCCACAGCCAATAGTGAACGGTCTCCGCCCCTCCACAGCCTATAGTGAACAGTCTCCGTCCCCTCCACAGCCAATAGTGAACGGTCTACGCCCCCACCATAGCCAATCGTGAACGGTCTCCTCCACCTCCACAGCCAAAAGTGAACGGTTAACGACCCCTCCACAGCCAATAGTGAACGGTCTCCGCCCCCTCCACAGCTAATAGTGAGCGGACTCCGCCCCCACCACAGCCAATAGTGAACGGTCTCCGCCCCATCCACAGCCAATAATGAGGGGTCTCCGCCCCCTCCACAGCCAATAGTGAATGGTCTCCACCCCCTCCACAGCCAATAGGGTACTGACTCCGTCCCCCCACCCCACAGACAATAGGGAACCATCTCTGTCCCCCCACCCCACAGCCAATAGTAAACAGTCTCCGAACCCCACCCCACAGCCAATATTGAACAGTCTCCGCCCCCTCCACAGACAATCGGGTATGGACTGCACCGCCCCCCACAGCCAATAGTCAACAGAATCCGCCCACTCTCCAACCAATAGTGAACAGTCTCCGCCCCTTCCACAGCCAATAGTGAACTGTCTCTGCCTCCACCACAGCACATAGTGAGTGGTCTCTGCCCCCTCCACAGCCAATAGTGAAAGGTCTCTGGCCCCTCCACAGCCAATACGGAATGGTCTGCAGGTCCCCACACCCCACAGCCAATAACGAACGGTCTCCGCTCCCCTTGACAGCCTATTGTGAACTGTCTCCACCACCTTAACAGCCAATAGGGAACTGTCTCCATACCCCCTCCACAGCCAATAGTGAACAGTCTCCGACCCCCTGCCAATAGTGAACAGTTTCCGCCCAGTCCACTGCCAATAGTGAGCAGTCTTCTCCCCCTCCCCCAACCTACCGCCAATAGGGTATGGTCTCCACACTCTCCACAGCCAATAGGGAACGGTCTCTGCAACCACAACAGCGAATAGGGAACTGTCTCCACAACCTGCACTGCCAATAGGGAATGGTCTATGCCCCCTCCACCGCCAATAGTGAACAGTTTCCGCCCCCTCCACAGCCAATAGTGAACAGTCTCCACCTCCTCCACAGCCAATAGTGAACAGTCTCCGCCCCCTCCACAACCGATAGTGAATAGACTCCGCCTTCTCCACAGTCAATAGGGAACAGTATCCACCCCCATCCTTTTGCAAATAATGAATTTTCTCCACCCCTCACACCCTCCATAGCCAATAGCGAGATTTCTCCGTCCTCTCCAACCCACAGCCAATAGGGAATGGTCTTCGCCGTCTCCACAGACAATAGTGAACAGTCTCCACCACCTCCAAACCCATAGTGAACAATCTCTGCCTTCCCTATAAACAATAGTGAACAGTCTCCACCCAATCCACAGACAACAGTGAACAGTCTCCACCCCCTCTAAACCCGTAGTGAACAATCTCTGCCTTCCCCCATAAACAATATTAACGGTCTCCGCCCAATTACAGCCAATAGTGAACGGTCTCCGCCCCCTCCACAGCCAATAGTGAACGGTCTCCGCCCCCTCCACAGCCAATAGTGAACGGTCTCCGCCCCCTCCACAGCCAATAGTGAATGGTCTCCGCCCCCCTCCACAGCCAATAGTGAATGGTCTCCGCCCCCTCCACAGCCAATAGTGAACGGTCTCCGCCCCCTCCACAGCCAATAGTGAACGGTCTCCGCCCCCTCCACAGCCAATAGTGAACGGTCTCCGCCCCCTCCACAGCCAATAGTGAACGGTCTCCGCCCCCTCCACAGCCAATAGTGAAAGGTCTCTGCCCCCTCCACAACCAATACGGAATGGTCTGCAGGTCCCCACACCCCACAGCCATTAACGAACGGTCTCCGCTCCCCTCCACAGCTTATAGTGAACGGTCTCCACCCCCTTAACAGCCAATAGGGAACCGTCTCCTTACCCCCTCCACAGCCAATAGTGAACAGTCTCCGACCCTCTGCCAATAGTGAACAGTCTCCCCCCTGCACAGCCTATAGTAAACAGTCTCCGCCTCCTCCACAGCCAATAGTGAACTGACTCCGCCCCCCCCCAAACCCCCAGCCCATAGGGTATGGTCTCTGCACCCTCCACGGCAAATAGGGAACAATCTCCACACTCCCCACAGCCAATAGTGAACCGTCTCAGCCCCTTCCACAGCCAATAGTGCATGGTCTCTGACCCCTCCACAGCTAATAGGGAACGATCTCTGTCCCCCGGTCCCGCAGCCAATGGGAAACGGTCTCTGCCCCGACCCCCATAGCCAATAGTGAACAGTTTCCGCCCAGTCCACTGCCAATAGTGAGCAGTCTCCTCCCCCACCCCCACCCTACAGCCAATAGGGAATGGTCTTTGCCCTCTCCACAGACAATAGTGAACAGTCTCCGCCCCCTCCACAGCCAATAATAAACAGTCTCCGCCTCCTCCACAACCGATAGTGAATAGACTCCGCCTTCTCCACAGTCAATAGGGAACAGTATCCACCCCCATCCTTTAGCAAATAATGAATTTTCTCCAATTCCCACACCCTCCATAGCCAATAGCGAGATTTCTCCGTCCTCCCCAACCCACAGCCAATAGGGAATGGTCTTCGCCGTCTCCACAGACAATAGTGAACAGTCTCCATCCCCTCTAAACCCGTAGTGAACAATCTCTGCCTTCCCCATAAACAATATTAATGGTCTCCGACCAATCCACAGCCAATAGTGAACAATCTCCGCCGCCCCCACAACCAATAGTGAACGGTCTCCACCCCCTCCACAGCCAATAATGAATGGTCTCCGCCCCCTCCACAGCCAATAGTGAACAGTCTCCGCCCCCTCCACAGCCAATAGTGAACGGTCTCCTCCCCCTCCACAGCGAATAGTGAACGGTCTCCGCCACCTCCACAGCCAATAGTGAACGGTCTCCGCCCCCTCCACAGCCAATAGTGAACGGTCTCCGCCCCCTCCACAGCCAATAGTGAGCGGTCTCTGCCCCCTCCACAGCCAATAGTGAAAGGTCTCCGGCCCCTCCACAGCCAATACGGAATGGTCTGCAGGTCCCCACACCCCACAGCAAATAACGAACGGTCTCCGCTCCCCTCCACAGCTTAGAGTGAACTGTCTCCACCCCCTTAACAGCCAATAGGGAACCGTCTCCATACCCCCTCCACAGCCAATAGTGAACAGTTCCGCCCCGTCCACTACCAATAGTGAGCAGTCTCCTCCCCCACCCCCACCCTACCGCCAATAGGGAACAGTCTCCACACTCTCCACAGCCAATAGGGAACGGTCTCTGCAACCACAACAGCCTATAGGGAACGGTCTCCGCAACCACAACCGCCAATAGTGAACAGTTTCTGCCCCCTCCACAGCCAATAGTGAACAGTCTCCGCCTCCTCCACAACCGATAGTGAATAGACTCCACCTTCTCCACAGTCAATAGGGAACAGTATCCACCCCCATCCTTTTGCAAATAATGAATTTTCTCCAATCCCCACACCCTCCATAGCCAATAGCGAGATTTCTCCATCCTCCCCAACCCACAGCCAATAGGGAATGCTCTTCGCCCTCTCCACAGACAATAGTGAACAGTCTCCACCACCTTCAAACCCATAGTGAACAATCTCTGCCTTCCCCATAAACAATATTAACGGTCTCCACCCAATCCACAGCCAATAGTGAACAGTGTCCGCCTCTCCCACAGCCAATACTGAACAATTTCTGCCCCCCCCCAGGCAATAGCAGTCTCCGCCCCCTCCACAACCAGTAGTGAACGGTCTCCGCCCCCTCCACAGCCAAAAGTGAACGGTCTCCGCCCCCTCCACAGCCAATAGTGAACGGTCTCTGCCCCCTCCACAGCCAATAATCAACAGAATCCTCCCACTCCCCAACCAATAGTAAACAGTCTCCACGCGCCCCACAGCCAATAGTGAGCGGTCTCCGCCCCCTCCACAGCCAGTAGTGAAAGGTCTCCGGCCCCTCCACAGCCAATACAGAATGGTCTGCAGGTCCCCACAACCCACAGCAAATAACGAACGGTCTCCGCTCCCCACCACAGCCAATAGTGAATGGCCTCCGCCCCCTCCACAGCCAATAGTGAACGGTCTCCGCCCCCTCCACAGCCAATAGTGAACAGTCTCCGCCTCCTCCACAGCCAATAGTGAACTGACTCCGCGCCCTCCACAGCCAATAGTGAACGGTCTCCGCCCCCTCCACAGCCAATAGTGAACGGTCTCCGCCCCCTCCACAGCCAATAGTGAACAGTCTCCGCCTCCTCCACAGCCAATAGTGAACTGTCTCCGCGCCCTCCACAGCCAATAGTGAACGGTCTCCACCCCCTCCACAGCCAACAGTGAACGGTCTCCACCTCCTCCACAGCCAATAGTGAACGGTCTCCGCACACCCACCCCCACAGCCAATACTGTATTTTCTCACCCTCCCCCCAACTGCCAATAGCGAATTGTCTCCGACCCCCAACCCACAGCCAATAGGGAATGGTCTTCGCCCCCTCCACAGCCAATAGGGAGCCGTCTCCGCCTTCCTCACAGCCAATATTAAACAGTCTCTGTCCCCCCACCCCACAGCCAATAGTGAACGGTCTCCGAACCCCACCCCACAGCCAATATTGAATAGTCTCCGCCCCCTCCACAGACAATAGGGTATGGACTGCACCGCCCCCCACAGCCAATAGTCAACAGAATCCTCCCACTCCCCAACCAATATTGAACAGTGTCCGCCGCCCCCCAGCCAATAGTAAACAGTCTCCACACTCCCCACAGCCAATAGTGAGCGGTCTCTACCCCCTCCACAGCCAATAGTGAAAGGTCTCCGGCCCCTCCACAGCCAATACGGAATGGTCTGCAGGTCCCCACATCCCACAGCAAATAACAAACGGTCTCCGCTCCCCTCCACAGCCAATAGTGAACGGTCTCCACCCCCTTAACAGCCAATAGGGAGCCGTCTCCTTACCCCCTCCACAGCCAATAGTGAACAGTCTCCGTCCCCCTGCCAATAGTGAACAGTCTCCTCCCCCCCCACAGCCTATAGTAAACAGTCTCCGCCTCCTCCACAGCCAATAGTGAACTGACTCCGCCCCCCCGAAACCCCCAGTCCATAGGGTATGGTCTCCGCACCCTCCACGGCAAATAGGGAACAATCTCCACACTCCCCACAGCCAATAGTGAACCGTCTCAGCCCCTTCCACAGCCAATAGTGCATGGTCTCTGAACCATCCACAGCTAATAGGGAACGATCTCTGTCCCCCGGTCCCACAGCCAATGGGAAACGGTCTCTGCCCCGACCCCCATAGCCAATAGTGAACAGTTTCCGCCCAGTCCACTGCCAATAGTGAGCAGTCTCCTCCCCCACCCCCACCATACCGCCAATAGGGAACGGTCTCTGCACACACAACAGCCAATAGGGAAGGGTCTCCGCAACCACAACCGCCAATAGTGAATTGTCTCCGCCCCCTCCACAGCCAATAGTAAACAGTCTCCGCCTCCTCCACAACCGATAGTGAATAGACTCCGCCTTCTCCACAGTCCATAGGGAACAGTATCCACCCCCATCCTTTTGCAAATAATGAATTTTCTCCACCCCCCACACCCTCCATAGCCAATAGCGAGATTTCTCCGTCCTCTCCAACCCACAGCCAATAGGGAACGGTCTTCGCCCTCTCCACAGACAATAGTGAACAGTCTCCACCACCTCCAAACCCGTAGTGAACAATCTCTGCCTTCCCTATAAACAATAGTGAACGGTCTACACCCAATCCACAGCCAATAGTGAACAGTGTCCGCCTCTCTCACAGCCAATAGTGAACAATCTCTGCCCACCCAGGCAAAAGCAGTCTCCGCCCACTCCACAACAAGTAGTGAACGGTCTCCGCCCCCTCTACAGCCAAAAGTGAACGGTCTCTGCCCCCTCCACAGCCAATAGTGAATGGTCTCCGCCCCCTCCACAGCCAATAGTGAAAGGTCTCCGACCCTCCACAGCCAATAGTGAGCGGTCTCCGCCCCCTCCACAGCCAATACGGAATGGTCTGCAGGTCCCCACACCCCACAGCCATTAACGAACGGTCTCCGCTCCCCTCCACAGCTTATAGTGAACGGTCTCCACCCCCTTAACAGCCAATAGGGAACCGTCTCCTTACCCCCTCCACAGCCAATAGTGAACAGTCTCTGACCCTCTGCCAATAGTGAACAGTCTCCCCCCTGCACAGCCTATAGTAAACAGTCTCCGCCTCCTCCACAGCCAATAGTGAACTGACTCCGCCCCCCCCAAACCCCCAGCCCATAGGGTATGGTCTCTGCACCCTCCACGGCAAATAGGGAACAATCTCCACACTCCCCACAGCCAATAGTGAACCGTCTCAGCCCCTTCCACAGCCAATAGTGCATGGTCTCTGACCCCTCCACAGCTAATAGGGAACGATCTCTGTCCCCCGGTCCCACAGCCAATGGGAAACGGTCTCTGCCCCGAACCCCATAGCCAATAGTGAACAGTTTCCGCCCAGTCCACTGCCAATAGTGAGCAGTCTCCTTCCCCACCCCCACCCTACAGCCAATAGGGAATGGTCTTTGCCCTCTCCACAGACAATAGTGAAGTCTCCGCCCCCTCCACAGCCAATATTAAACAGTCTCCGCCTCCTCCACAACCGATAGTGAATAGACTCCGCCTTCTCCACAATCCATAGGGAACAGTATCCACCCCCATCCTTTTGTAAATAATGAATTTTCTCCAATCCCCACACCCTCCATAGCCAATAGCGAGATTTCTCCGTCCTCCCCAACCCACAGCCAATAGGGAATGGTCTTCGCCGTCTCCACAGACAATAGTGAACAGTCTCCACCCCCTCTAAACCCGTAGTGAACAATCTCTGCCTTCCCCATAAACAATATTAACGGTCTCCGCCCAATCCACAGCCAATAGTGAACAGTCTCCGCCGCCCCCACAGCCAATAGTGAACGGTCTCTGCCCCCTCCACAGCCAATAGTGAACGGTCTCCGGCCCTCCGTAGCCAATAGTGAACAGTCCAGTCTCCGTCGCCCCCACAGCCAATAGTGAACGGTCTCCGCACCCTCCACAGCCAATAGTGAACAGTCTCCACCCCCTCCAAGCCAATAGTGAATGGTCTCCGCCCCCTCCACAGCCAATAGTGAACAGTCTCCGCCCCCTCCACAGCCAATAGTGAACGGTCTCCTCCCCCTCCACAGCCAATAGTGAACGGTCTCTGCCCCCTCCACAGCCAATAGTGAAAGGTCTCCGGCCCCTCCACAGCCAATACGGAATGGTCTGCAGGTCCCCACACCCCACAGCAAATAACGAACGGTCTCCGCTCCCCTCCACAGCCTAGAGTGAACTGTCTCCACCCCCTTAACAGCCAATAGGGAACCGTCTCCATACCCCCTCCACAGCCAATAGTGAACAGTTCCGCCCCGTCCACTACCAATAGTGAGCAGTCTCCTCCCCCACCCCCACCCTACCGCCAATAGGGAACAGTCTCCACACTCTCCACAGCCAATAGGGAACGGTCTCTGCAACCACAACAGCCTATAGGGAACGGTCTCCGCAACCACAACCGCCAATAGTGAACAGTTTCTGCCCCCTCCACAGCCAATAGTGAACAGTCTCCGCCTCCTCCACAACCGATAGTGAATAGACTCCGCCTTCTCCACAGTCAATAGGGAACAGTATCCACCCCCATCCTTTTGCAAATAATGAATTTTCTCCAATCCCCACACCCTCCATAGCCAATAGCGAGATTTCTCCATCCTCCCCAACCCACAGCCAATAGGGAATGGTCTTTGCCCTCTCCACAGACAATAGTGAACAGTCTCCACCACCTCCAAACCCATAGTGAACAATCTCTGCCTTCCCCATAAACAATATTAACGGTCTCCACCCAATCCACAGCCAATAGTGAACAGTGTCCGCCTCTCTCACAGCCAATACTGAACAATCTCTGCCCCCCCCAGGCAATAGCAAACAGTCTCCACCCCCTCCACAACCAGTAGTGAACGGTCTCCGCCCCCTCCACAGCCAAAAGTGAACGGCCTCCGCCCCCTCCACAGCCAATAGTGAACAGTCTCCGCCCCCTCCACAGCCAATAATCAACAGAATCCTCCCACGCCCCAACCAATAGTGAACAGTCTCCACCCCCCAGCCAATAGTAAACAGTCTCCATGCTCCCCACAGCCAATAGTGAGCGGTCTCTGCGCCCTCCACAGCCAGTAGTGAAAGGTCTCCGGCCCCTCCACAGCCAATACAGAATGGTCTGCAGGTCCCCACACCCCACAGCAAATAACGAACGGTCTCCGCTCCCCAACACAGCCAATAGTGAACGGTCTCCGCCCCTCCACAGCCAATAGTGAACGGTCTCCGCCTCCTCCACAGCCAATAGTGAACAGTCTCCACCCCCTCCACAGCCAATAGTAAACAGTCTCCGCCTCCTCCACAACCGATAGTGAATAGACTCCGCCTTCTCCACAGTCCATAGGGAACAGTATCCACCCCCATCCTTTTGCAAATAATGAATTTTCTCCACCCCCCCCCCACACCCTCCATAGCCAATAGCGAGATTTCTCCGTCCTCCCCAACCCACAGCCAATAGGGAATGGTCTTCACCGTCTCCACAGACAATAGTGAACAGTCTCCACCACCTCCAAACCCGTAGTGAACAATCTCTGCCTTCCCCATAAACAATAGTGAACGGTCTCCACCCAATCCACAGCCAATAGTGAACAGTGTCCGCCTCTCCCACAGCCAATACTGAACAATCTCTGCCCCCCCCCCCAGGCAATAGCAGTCTCCACAACCAGTAGTGAACGGACTCCGCCCCCTCCACAGCCAAAAGTGAATGGTCTCCGCCCCCTCCACAGCCAATAGTGAACGGTGTCCGCCCCCTCCACAGCCAATAGTGAACAGTCTCCGCCCACTCCACAGCCAATAGTGAACGGTCTGCACCCCCTCCACAGCCAATAGTGAAAGGTCTCCGACCCTCCACAGCCAATAGTGAGCGGTCTCCGCCCCCTCCACAGCCAATAGTGAGCGGTCTCCGCCCCCTCCACAGCCAATAGTGAACGGTCTCCGCCCCCTCCACAGCCAATAGTGAACGGTCTCCGCCCCCTCCACTGTCAATAGTGAGCGGTCTCCGCCCCCTCCACTGTCAATAGTGAACTGTCTCCGCCCCCTCCACAGCCAATAGTGAACGGTCTCCGCCCCCTCCACAGCCAATAGTGAACGGTCTCCGTCCCCTCCACAGCCAATAGTGAACGGTCTCCGCCCCCTCCACAGCCAATAGTGAACGGTCTCCGCCCCCTCCACAGCCAATAGTGAACGGTCTCCGCACCCTCCACAGCCAATAGTGAATGGTTAATGACCCCTCCACCGCAAATAGTGAACGGTCTCCGCCCCCTCCACAGCCAATAGTGAACCGTCTGTGCCTCCACCACAGCCAATAGTGAGCGGTCTCCGGCCCCTCCACAGCCAATAGGGAACCGTCTGCACGGCCCCGCAGCCCACAGCCAATATGGAACGGTCTCCGCTCCCCTCCACAGCCTATCGTGAACAGTCCCCACCTCCTCCACAGCCAATACAGAACAGTCTCCAACCCCCCTCCACAGCCAATAGTGAACCGTCTCTGCCTCCTCCACAGCCAATAGTGAACAGTCTCCGCACCCCCCCCCCGCCACAGCCAATACTGTATTTTCTCATGCTCCCCCCAACTGCCAATAGCGAATTGTCTCCGACCCCCAACCCACAGCCAATAGGGAATGGACTTCGCCCCCTCCACAGCCAATAGGGAGCAGCCTCCGCCTTCCCCACAGCCAATATTAAACGGTCTCTGTCTCCCCACCCCACAGCCAATAGTAAACGGTCTCCGAACCCCACCCCACAGACAATATTGAACAGTCTCCGCCCCCTCCACAGACAATCGGGTATGGACTCCACCGCCCCCCACAGCCAATAGTCAACAGAATCCTCCCACTCCCCAACCAATAGTGAACAGTCTCCGCGCCCCCAGCCAATAGTAAACAGTCTCCACGCTCCCCACAGCCAATAGTGAGCAGTCTCTGCCCCCTCCACAGCCAATAGTGAAAGGTCTCCAGCCCCTCCACAGCCAATACGGAATGGTCTGCAGGTCCCCACACCCCACAGCCAATAACGAACGGTCTCCGCTCCCCACCACAGCCAATAGTGAACGGTCTCCGCCCCCTCCACAACCAATAGTGAACGGTCTCCGCCCCCTCCACAGCCAATAGTGAAAGGTCTCCACTCCCCTCCACAGCCAATAGTGAACAGTCTCCGCCCTCTCCACAGCCAATAGTGAAAGGTCTCCACTCCCCTCCACAGCCAATAGTGAACAGTTTCCGCCCCCTCCACAGCCAATAGTGAACAGTCTCCGCCCCCTCCACAGCCAATATTAAACAGTCTCCGCCTCCTCCACAACCGATAGTGAATAGACTCCGCCTTCTCCACAATCCATAGGGAACAGTATCCACCCCCATCCTTTTGTAAATAATGAATTTTCTCCACCCCCCACACCCTTCATAGCCAATAGCAAGATTTCTCCGTCCTCCCCAACCCACAGCCAATAGGGAATGGTCTTCGCCGTCTCCACAGACAATAGTGAACTGTCTCCACCACCTCCAAACCCGTAGTGAACAATCTCTGCCTTCCCCATAAACAATAGTGAACAGTCTCCACCCAATCCACAGCCAATAGTGAACAGTGTCCGCCTCTCCCACAGCCAATATTGAACAATCTCTGCCCCCCCCAGCAATAGCAGTCTCCGCCCCCTCCACAACAAGTAGTGAACGGTCTCCGCCCCCTCCACAACCAGTAGTGAACGGTCTCCGCCCACTCCACAGCCAATAGTGAACGGTCTCCGCCCCCTCCACAGCCACTAGTGAACGGTCTCCGCCCCCTCCACAGCCACTAGTGAACGGTCTCCGCCCCCTCCACAGCCAATAGTTGGCGGTCTCCACCCCCTCCACAGCCAAAAGTGAACGGTCTTCACCCTCTCCACAGCAAATAGTGAACGGTCACCTCCGTCTCCACAGCCAATAGTGAACGGTCTGCGCCTCCACCACAGCCAATAGTGAGCGGTCTCCGGCCCCTCCACAGCCAATAGGGAACCGTCTGCACGGCCCCGCAGCCCACAGCCAATATGGAACGGTCTCCGCTCCCCTCCACAGCCTATCGTGAACAGTCCCCACCTCCTCCACAGCCAACACGGAACAGTCTCCAACCCCGCTCCGCAGCCAATAGTGAACCGTCTCTGCCTCCTCCACAGCCAATAGTGAACAGTCTCCGCACCCCGCCCCCCCACAGCCAATACTGAATTTTCTCACGCTCCCCCCAACTGCCAATAGCGAATTGTCTGCGACACCCAACCCACAGCCAATAGTGAACGGTCTCCGCCCCCGCCACAGCCAATAGTGAACGGTCTCCGCCCCTCCACAGCCAATAGTGAACGATCTCCGCCCCCTCCACAGCCAATAGTGAATGGTCTCCGCCCCCTCTACAGCCAATAGTGAACGGTCTCCGCCCCCTCCACAGCCAATAGTGAATGGTCCCCGCCCCCTCCACAGCCAATAGTGAGCGGTCTCCGGCCCCTCCACAGCGAATAGGGAACCGTCTGCACGGCCCCGCAGCCCACAGCCAATAGTGAACGGTCTCCGCTCCCCACCACAGCCAATAGTGAACGGTCTCCGCCCCTCCACAGCCAATAGTGAACGGTCTCCGCCCCTCCACAGCCAATAGTGAACGGTCTCCGCCCCCTCCACAGCCAATAGTGAATGGTCTCCGCCCCCTCCACAGCCAATAGTGAGCGGTCTCCGGCCCCTCCACAGCCAATAGGGAACCGTCTGCACGGCCCCGCAGCCCACAGCCAATAGTGAACGGTCTCCGCCCCCTCCACAGCCAATAGTGAACGGTCTCCGCCCCCTCCACAGTCAATAGTGAACGGTCTCCGCCCCCTCCACAGCCAATAGTGAATGGTCTCCGCCCCCTCCACAGCCAATAGTGAACGGTCTCCGCCCCCTCCACAGACAATAGGGTATGGACTCCACCGCCCCCCACAGCCAATAGTCAACAGAATCCTCCCACTCCCCAACCAATAGTGAACACTCTCCGCCACCCCACCCCAGTAAACAATATCCACGCTCCCCACAGCCAATAGTGAGCGGTCTCTGCCCCCTCCACAGCCAATAGTGAAAGGTCTCCGCACCCTCCACAGCCAATACGGAATGGTCTGCAGGTCCCCACACCCCACAGCCAATAGTGAACGGTCTCAGCCCCCTCCACTGCCAATACAGAACGGTCTCCGCCCCCTCCACAGCCAATAGTGAGCGGTCTCCGCCCCCTCCACAGCCCATAGTGAGCGGCCTCCGCCCCCTCCACAGCCATTAGTGAACGGTCTCCACCCCGTCCATAGCCAATAGTGAACCGTCTCTGCCCCCTCCACAGCCAATAGTGAACAGTCTCCGCACCCCCCCCCCCCACAGCCAATACTGAATTTTCTCATGCTCCCCCCAACTGCCAATAGCGAATTGTCTGCGACCCCCAACCCACAGCCAATATGGAATGGTCTTTGCCCCCTCCACAGCCAATAGGGAGCAGTCTCCGCCTTCCCCACAGCCAATAGTAAACGGTCTCCGAACCCCACCCCACAGCCAATATTGAACAGTCTCCGCCCCCTCCACAGACAATCGGGTATGGACTGCACCGCCCCCCACAGCCAATAGTCAACAGAATCCTCCCACTCCCCAACCAATAGTGAACAGTCTCCCCCCCCCCAGCCAATAGTGAGCGGTCTCCGCACCCCCCCTGCAGCCAATAGTGAACAGTCTCCATCCCCTCCACAGACAATAGGTTATGGACTGCACTGCCCCCCACAGCCAATAGTCAACAGAATCCTCCCACTCCCCAACCAATAGTGAACACTCTCCGCCCCCCCCAGCCAATAGTAAACAGTCTCCACGCTCCCCACAGCCAATAGTGAGCGGTCTCTGCCCCCTCCACAGCCAATAGTGAATGGTCTCCGCCCCTCCACAGCCAATAGTGAACGGTCTCCGCCCCCTCCACAGCCAATAGTGAACGGTCTCCGCCCCCTCCACAGCCAATAGTGAATGGTCTCCGCCCCCTCCACAGCCAATAGTGAACGGTCTCCATCCCCTCCACAGCCAATAGTGAACGGTCTCCGCAACCCCCCCCTCCACAGCCAATACTGAATTTTCTCACCCTCCCCCCAACTGCCAATAGCGAATTGTCTCTGACCCCCAACCCACAGCCAATAGGGATTGGTCTTCGCCCCCTCCACAGCCAATAGGGAGCAGTCTCCGCCTTCCCCACAGCCAATATTAAACGGTCTCTGTCCCCTCACCCCACAGCCAATAGTTAACGGTCTCCGAACCCCACCCCACAGCCAATATTGAACAGTCTCCGCCCCCTCCACAGACAATAGATTATGGACTCCACCGCCACCCACAGCCAATAGTCAACAGAATCCTCCCACTCCCCAACCAATAGTGAACAGTCTCTGCCCCCCCAGCCAATAGTGAGCGGTCTCCGCACCCCCCCGCAGCCAATAGTGAACAGTCTCCGTCCCCTCCACAGCCAATAGTGAACAGTCTCCGCCCCACACATTTAATGGTGAACAATCTCCGCCGCACACATCCAGTAGTGAACAGTCTCCGCCTCCCACAGCCAATAGTGGAAAGTTTCCATCTACTCCTCTTCCAATAGTGAACTGTCTCCCCCACCCCCCCCCACCTGCCATCCAATGGTGGACGGTCTCCCACCCCCCACCTCCACAGCTAATAGGGAACGGTCTCCGCACCCACAGCCGATAGGGAACGGTCACCGCACCGTCCACAAGCAATAGTGTACATTCTCCACGGTCCCCGCAGCCTATAGTGAACAGTCTCCACCCCCTCCACAGCCAATAGTGACAGTCTCCTAAACCAGCACTTCCAATAGTGAACTGTCTCCGCCCCTCTGCAGCCAATAGTGAACTGCCTCCGACCGCCACCCACCTCCCAGCCAATAGGGTACTGACTCTGCACCCTCCACAGACAATAGGGGATGGGCTCTGCCACATCACAGCCAATAGATAACAGTCTCCACGATCCCCACTTCCAATAGTGAACAGTCTCTGCCCCCCCCCAAACAATATTGAACAGTCTCTGCCCCCCCTCCACAACCAATAGTGAACAGTCTCCGCTTCCCCCACAGCCAATAGGGAACGGTTTCCGCCCCCACAGCCAATAGTGAACAGTCTCCGCTTCCCCCGCAGCCAATAGGGAACAGTCTCCGCTTCCCCTGCAGCCAATAGGGAACGGTCTCCGTCCCCCCACAGCCAATAGTAAACAGTCTCCGGCCCCCCCACAGCCAATAGTGAACAGTCTCAATTTCCCCCACAGCCAATAGGGAACGGTCTCCAACCCACCCCCCCCCCACAGCCAATAGTGAACAGTCTCCACCCCCACCACAGCCAATAGTGAACAGTCCCCGCCCCCACCACATCTAAAAGTGAATAGTGTCCGCCCCACGAGCCAATAGTAAACAGTCTCCACGCTCCCCACAGCCAATAGTGAACAGTCTCAGCCCCCCCACTGCCAATAGTGAAGAGTGTCCACCCACCCACAGCCAATAGTGACCAGTCTCCACCCCACCACAATAGGAATGGTCTCCTTCCCCCCACCCCACAGACAATAGGGAACCGGCTCCGTCCCCCTATCCCACAGACAATAGGGAACCGGCTCCGTCCCCCTATCCCACAGACAATAGGGAACCGGCTCCGTCCCCCTATCCCACAGACAATAGGGAAAGGTCTCTGCTGCCCTCCACAGCCAATAGGGAACACTCTCCGCCATCCAACAGCTGATAGTGAACAGTCTCCACCCCCACCACAGCCAATAGTGAACAGTCCCCGCCCCATCAGCCAATAGTGAACAGAGTCCGCACTCGCAGCCAATAGTATATAGTCTCCACGCTCCCCACAGCCAATAGTGAACATTCTCCGCCCCCTCAACAGGCAATAGTGAACAGTCTCCTCCATCTCCACCTCCAATAGTGAACAGTCTCTGCCCCCTCCGCAGCCAGTAGTGAACTGCCTCCACCCGCCATCCACCTCCCAGCCAATAGGGTACTGACTCCGCACCCTCCACAGCCAATAGGGAACGGGCTCTGCCACCCCATGGCCAATAGTTAAGTGTCCACAATCCCCATTGCCAATAGTGAACAGTCTCCGCCCCTCACTGCCAATAGTGAACAGTCTCTGCCCCCCCACTGCCAATAGTGAAGAGTGTCCACCCACCCACAGCCAATAGTGACCAGTCTCCACCCCACCACAGCCAATAGTAAACAGTCTCCGCCTCCCCACAGCCAATAGTGACCAATCTCCATCCCCCCACAGCCAATAGGGAACAGTCTCCGCCCCCCACAGCCAATAGTGAACAGTCACCGCCCCCAGAGCCAATAGAAAGCAGCTCCGCCGCCCACATTCAATGGTGAACAGTCTCCGCCCCCCACATCCAATATTGAACATTCTCCGCACCCCCCCCCCACCCGCCATCCAATAGAGTACGGTCTCCCCTACCTCCACAGCCAAGAGAGAATGGTCTACGCATCCACAACAGCCAATAGGGAATGGTCCCTGCACTCTCCACAGCCATTAGGTAACGATCTCCGCACCATCCAAGGACAATAGTAAACAGCCTTTGCACCCTCAGCCAAAAATGAACAGAGGCCGCACCCCCAGCCAATTGTATACAGTCTCCATGCTCCCCACAGCCAATAGTGAACAGTCTCTGCCCCCACAGCCTATAAGGAACAGTCTCCACCCCTCCACAGCCTATAGTGAACAGTCTCCACTGCCCACAGCGTATAGTGAACAGTCTCCGCCACCTCCACAGCCAATAGTGAACAGTCTCCTCCACCTCCACTTCCAATAGTGAACGTTCTCCGCTCCCTCCGCTGCCAATAGTGAACTGCCTCCGCCCACCTCCCACCTCCCAGCCAATAGGGTACTGACTCAGCAATCTCCACAGCCAATAGGGAATGGGCTCCGCCACCCCACAGCCAATAGTTAATAGTCTCCACGATCACCACTTCCAATAGTGAACAGTCTCCGCCCCCCCCACAGCCAATAGTGAACGGTCTCCATCCACTCCACAGCTAATAAGGAACAGTCGATATCCCCCGGTCCCACAGCCAATAGGGAACGGTCTCTGCACCCCACCTCCACAGCCAATTGGAAACGGTCTCCGCCACCCCACAGCCAATAGTGAGCAGTCTCCGACCCCACCACAGCAAATAGTGAACAGTCTCTGCACCCCACACTGCCAATAGTGAATAGACTCTGCCCCTGCAGCAAATGGTGATCAGTCTCCGTCACCCCACCGCCAATAGGGAACGGTCTCTGCCACCCCACAGCTAATAATGAGCTTTCTCTGCTTCCTCCACAGCCAATAGGGAATGGTCTCCGTCATCCCCACTTCCAATAATGAACTGTCTCCGCCCCCCCCCCCCGCCCACCCACCATCCAATAGGTTACAGTCTCCGCGTCCCCCCCCCCTCATCCCCACAGCCAATAGGGAACGGTCCCCGCATCCACAACAGCCAATTGGGAACGGTCCCTGCACTCTCCACAGCCAACAGGGAACGATCTCCGCACTATCCAAGGCCAATAGTGAACAGTCTCCGCCCCCTCAGCCAAAAGTGAACAGAGACGCACCCCCAGCCAATTGTATACAGTCTCCATGCTCCCCACAGCCAATAGTGAACAGTCTCTGCCCCCACAGCCTATTGGGAACAGTCTCTGCCCCTCCACAGCCTATAGTGAACAGTCTCCGCTTCCCCCATAGCCAATAGGGGATGGTCTCCGCCCCCACAGGGAATGGTCTCTGTACACCCACCAGACAGATAATAGGGAACCGGCTCCGTCCCCCTATCCCACAAACAATAGGGAACCCTCTCCATCCCCCAACGCCACAGCCAATAGGGAAAGGTCTCTGCTGCCCTCCACAGCCAATAGGGAACACTCTCCGCCATCCAACAGCTGATAGTGAACAGTCTCCACCCCCACCACAGCCAATAGTGAACAGTCCCCGCCCCATCAGCCAATAGTGAACAGAGTCCGCACTCGCAGCCAATAGTGAACATTCTCCACGCTCCACACAGCCAATAGTGAACAGTCTCCGCCCCCTCCATAGCCCACAGTGAACAGTCTCCGCCCCCTCCACAGCTAAAAGGGAACGGTCTCCATCCCCCCACCCCACATCCAATAGTGAATGGTCTCCGCTGCCCTCCACAGCCAATAAGGAACGCTCTCCGCCATCCAACAGCTGAGAGTGAACAGACTCCGCCCCCACCACAGCCAATAGTGAACAGTCCCCGCCCCCTCAGCCAATAGTGAACAGAGTCCACACTCCCAGCCAATAGTATACAGTCCCCACACTCCTCACAGCCTATAGTGACAGTCTCCGCCCGCTCCACAACCAATAATGAACAGTCTCCTCCACCTCCACTTCCAATAGTGAACTGCCTCCACCCGCCATCCACCTCCCAGCCAATAGGGTACTGACTCCGCACCCTTCACAGCCAATAGGGAACGGGCTCCGCCACCCCACAGCCAATAGTTAACAGTGTCCATGATCCCCACTGCCAATAGTGAACAGTCTCTGCCCCCCACTGCCAATAGTGAACAGTCTCTGCCCCCCACTGCCAATAGTGAACAGTCTCCACCCCCCCACTGCCAATTGTGAAGAGTCTCCGCCCCCCTGCACAGACAATAGTGACCAGTCTCTGCCCCCCACAGCCAATAGTGAACTGTCTCCGCCCCCCACAGCCAATAGTGAACAGTCTCCGCCACCCCCCACAGCCAACAGTGAACAGTCTCTGACCCCCCGACTGCCAATAGTGAACAGTCTCCGCTCCACACAGCCAATAGTCGACAGTCTCCGACCCTCCACTTCCAATAGTGAACTGTTTTCGCCCCCGCGCCCACCCGCCATCCAATAGGATACGGTCTCCCCCCCCACCTCCACAGCCAATAGGGAACGGTCTTCGCACCCACAGCCAATAGGGTATGGTCTCCCCCCCCCACCACAGCCAATAGGGAACGGTCTCCATGCTCCCTACAGCCTATAGTGAACTGTCTCCGCCTCCTCCACAGACTATAGTGAACAGTCTCACCCCTTCCACAGCCTATAGTGAACAGTCTCCGCCCCTTCCACAGCCTACAGTGAAGTCTCCGGCCCCTCCACAGCTAAGAGTGAACAGTCTCCTCCTCCTGCAGAGCCAATAGTGAACAGTTTCCGCACCCCCCTCCTCAACCACTAGTGCACAGTCTCCGTCTCCCCCATAGTCAATAGGAAACGGTCCTTCCCCCCACCCCACAGCCAATAGTGAACGGTCTCCGCATCCATAACAGCCAACAGGGAACGATCCACAACCAATAGGGAACCAATAGGGAATCCACAACCCTCCACAACCAATAGGGAATGGTCTCCACACCATCCACACCCAAAAGTGAACAGTCTCCATGTTCCCAAAGCCAATAGTGAACAGTCTCCGACACTCCACAGCCAATAGTGAACAGTCTCTGCCCCCTCCACAGCCAATAGGAATGGTCTCCTTCCCCCCACCCCACAGACAATAGGGAATGGTCTCCGTACACCCACCCCACAGACAATAGGGAACCGGCTCCGTCCCCCTATCCCACAGACAATAGGGAACCGGCTCCGTCCCCCTATCCCACAGACAATAGGGAAAGATCTCCGCTGCCCTCCACAGCCAATAGGGAACACTCTCCGCCATCCAACAGCTGATAGTGAACAGTCTCCACCCCCACCACAGCCAATAGTGAACAGTCCCCGCCCCATCAGCCAATAGTGAACAGAGTCCGCACTCGCAGCCAATAGTATATAGTCTCCACGCTCCCCACAGCCAATAGTGAACAGTCTCCGCCCCCTCAACAGGCAATAGTGAACAGTCTCCTACACCTCCACCTCCAATAGTGAACGGTCTCTGCCCCCTCCGCAGCCAATAGTGAACTGCCTCCACCCGCCATCCACCTCCCAGCCAATAGGGTACTGACTCCGCACCCTCCACAGCCAATAGGGAACGGGCTCTGCCACCCCATGGCCAATTGTTAACAGTGTCCACAATCCCCATTGCCAATAGTGAACAGTCTCCGCCCCCCACTGCCAATAGTAAACAGTCTCCGCCCCCCCACTGCCAATAGTGAAGAGTGTCCACCCACCCACAGCCAATAGTGACCAGTCTCCACCCCACCACAGCCAATAGTGAACAGTCTCCGCCTCCCCACAGCCAATAGTGACCAATCTCCATCCCCCCACAGCCAATAGGGAACGGTCTCCGCCCCCCACAGCCAATAGTGAACAGTCACCGCCCCCCAGAGCCAATAGAAAACAGCTCCGCCGCCCACATTCAATGGTGAATAGTCTCCGCCCCCCACATCCAATATTGAACAGTCTCCACATCGCCCCCCCCCCCCCCCCCACCCGCCATCCAATAGAGTACGGTCTCCCCTACCTCCACAGCCAAGAGAGAATGGTCTTCGCACCCACAGCCAATAGGGAATGGTCTTCACGCTCCCCACAGCCTATAGTGAACAGTCTCCGCCCCCTCCACAGACTATAGTGAACAGTCTGCGCCCCTTCCACAGCCTATAGTGAACAGTCTCTGCCCCTTCCACAGCCAATAGCGAACAGTCTCCGCCCGTTCCACAGCCTATAGTGAACAGTCTCCGCCCCTTCCACCGCCTATAGTGAACATTCTCCGCCCCCTTCCACCACCTATATTGAGCAGTCTCCTCCACATCCACTTCCAATAGTGAACAGTCTCTGCCCCCTCTGCAGCCAATGGTGAACTGCCTCCGCCCGACACCCACCTCCCAGCCAATAGGGTACTGACTCCACACCCTGCACAGCCAATCGGGAACGGGCTCCCCCATCCCACAGCCAATAGTGAACAGTCTCCGCCCCCCCCACAGCCAATAGCGAACAGCCTCCGCTTCCCCCAAAGCCAATAGTGAACAGTCTCCTTCTGCCCACCCCACAGACAATAGTGAACAGTCTCCGTCCCACCAGCCCACCGCCAATAGGGAACAGTCTCCGTATCCTCCACAGCCTATAGTGAACAGATTCCGCCCCCTCCACAGACTATAGTGAACAGTCTCAGCCCCCTCCACAGCCAATAGTGAACAGTCTCCTCCAACTCCACTTCTAATAGTGAACGGTCTCCACCTCCTCTGCAGCCAATGGTGAACTGCCTCCGCCCGCCACCCACCTCCCAGCCAATAAGGTACTGACTCCGCACCCTGCACAGCCAATGGGGAACGGGCTCCCCCATCCCTCAGCCAATAGTTAACAGTCTCCACGATCCCCACTTCCAATAGTGAACAGTCTCCGCCCCCCCCACAGCCAATAGTGAACAGTCTCCACCCCCACAGCCAATAGTGAACAGTCTCCGCCCCCCACAGCCAATAGTGCACAGTCTCCGCCCCCCCCCACAGCCAATAGTGAACGGCCTCCTACCCCCCCACCCCACAGACAATAGGGAATGATCTCCGTCCCACCAACCCACAGCCAATAGCGAAAGTCTCTGCCCCCACCACAGCCAATAGTGAACAGTCTCCTCCTCCTGCACAGCCAATAGTGAATGGTCTCCACATCCACAACAGCCAATAGGGAATGATCTCTGCACCCTCCACAACCAATAGGGAATGGTCTCCGCACCATCCATGGCCAATAGTGAACATTCTCCACGCTCCCCACAGCCAATAGTGAACAGTCTCCACCCCCTCCATAGCCCATAGTGAACAGTCTCCTCCCCCTTCACAGCTAAAAGCTAACAGTCTCCTTCCCCCCACCCCACAGACAATAGGGAACGGTCACCGTCCCCACCACAGCCAATAGTGAACAGCCTCCTCCTCCTGCACAGCCAATAGTGAACAGTCTCCTCCCCCTTCACAGCTAAAAGCTAACAGTCTCCTTCCCCCCACCCCACAGCCAATAGGGAACGGTCACCGTCCCCACCACAGCCAATAGTGAACAGGCTTTCCTCCTGCACAGCCAATAGTGAACAGTCTCCGTCCCTTCCATAGCCCATAGTGAACAGTCTCCTCCCCCTTCACAGCTAAAAGCTAACAGTCTCCTTCCCCCCACCCCACAGCCAATAGTGAACGGTCTCCGCATCCACAACAGCCAATAGGGAATGGACTCTGCACCCTCCACAGCCAATAGGGAACGGTTACCACACCATCCACAGCCAATAGCGAACAGTCTCCATGCTCCCAAAGCCAATAGTGAACAGTCTCCGACCCTCCACAGCCAATAGTGAACGGTCTCTGCCCCCTCCACAGCCAATAGGAATGGTCACCTTTCCCCCACACCACAGACAATAGGGAACCAGCTCTATCCCCTTATCCCACAGACAATAGGGAACTCTCTCCATTCCCCCACCCCACTGCCAATAGTGAACAGTCTCCGCCCCCCCCACAGCCAATAGTGAACAGTCTCCACCCCCTCCACAGCCAATAGTGAACAGTCTCCACCCCCTCCACAGCCAATAGTGAACAGTCTCCACCCCCTCCACAGCCAATAATGAACAGTCTCCTCCTCCTGCACAGCCAAAAGTGAACAGTCTCCTCCACCTCCACCTCCAATAGTGAACAGTCTTCGGCCCCTCCGCAGCCAATAGTGAACTGCCTCCACCCGTCATCCACCTCCCAACCAATAGGGTACTGACTCCGCACCCTCCACAGCCAATAGGGAACGGGCTTCACCACCCCATGACCAATAGTTAAGTGTTCACGATCCCCACTTCTAATAGTGAACAGTCTACGCCCCCACTGCCAATAGTGAAGAGTGTCCACCTACCCTCAACCAATAGTGACCAGTATCCACCCCCCACAGCCGATAGTGAACAGTCTCCGCCCCCACCCCCACACCCAATAGTGAACAGTCTCTGCCCCCCACAACCAATAGTGAACAGTCTCCACACCCCACAGCCAATAGTGAACAGTCTCCGCTTCCCCCAAAGCCAATAGTGAACAGTCTCCTTCTGCCCACCCCACAGACAATAGTGAACAGTCTCCGTCCCACCAGCCCACAGCCAATAGGGAACGGTCTCTGCTCCCCTCCACCGCCAATAGGGAACAGTCTCCACATCCTCCACAGCCTATAGTGAACAGACTCCGCCCCCTCCACAGACTACAGTGAACAGTCTCCGCCCCCTCCACAGCGAATAATGAACTGTCTCCTCCAACTCCACTTCTAATAGTAAACGGTCTCCGCCCCCTCTGCAGCCAATGGTGAACTGCCTCCGCCCGCCACCCACCTCCCAGCCAACAGGGTACTGACTCCGCACCCTGCACAGCCAATCGGGAACGGGCTCCCCTATCCCACAGCCAATAGTTAAGTCTCCACGATCCCTACTTCCAATAGTGAACAGTCTCCGCCCCCCCCCCACAGCCAATAGTGAACAGTCTCCACCCCCCACAGCCAATAGTGAACAAAGTCCACCCCCCCACAGCCAATAGTGAACAGTCTCCGCTTCCCCCACAGCCAATTGTGAACGGTCTCCTATCCCCCACCCCACAGCCAATAGGGAACGGTCTCCGCTCCCCTCCATCGCCAAAATGAACAGTCTCCATGTTCCCAAAGCCAATAGTGAACAGTCTCCGACCCTCCACAGCCAATAGTGAACAGTCTCTGCCCCCTTCACAGCCAATAGGAATGGTCTCCTTGCCCCACCCCACAGACAATAGGGAACGGTCTCCGTACACCCACGCCACAGACAATAGGGAACCAGCTCTGTCCCCTTATCCCACAGCCAATAGGGAAAGGTCTCTGCTGCCCTCCACAGCCAATAGGGAATGCTCTCTGCCATCCAACAGCTGATAGTGAACCATCTCCGCCCCCACCACAACCAATAGTGAACAGCCCCCACCCCATCAGCCAATAGTGAACAGAGTCTGCCCCCTCCACAGCCAATAGTGAACAGTCTCCTCCATCTCCACCTCCAATAGTGAACGGTCTCCGCCCCCTCCACAGCCAATAGTGAACCGTCTCCTCCTGCACAGCCAATAGTGAACAGTCTCCTCCTACTCACAGCCAATAGTGAACAGTCTCCTCCACCTCCAACTCCAATAGTGAACAGTCTGCGCCCCCCCACAGCCAATAGTGAACAGTCTCCGCCCCCCACAGCCAACAGTGAACAGTCCCGCCCCCCCACAGCTAATAGTGAACAGTCTCCGCCCCCCCACAGCCAACAGTGAACAGTCTCTGCCCCCCCGACAGCCAATAGTGAACAGTCTCCACCCCCCACAGCCAATAGGGAATGGTCTCCGGTCCCACGGCCAATAGGGAACAGTCTCCGCCCCCCCACAGCCAATAGTGAACAGTCTCCATCCCCCATATTCAATGGTGAACAGTCTCCGCCCACCACATCCAATAGTGAACAGTCTCTGCACCACACAGCCAATAGTGGACAATCTCCACCCCTCCACTTCCAATAGTGAACTGTTTCTGCAACCCCCACCAACCCCCCCCCCCCCTCCACTGCCAACAGGGAACTGTGTTCGTCCCACAGCCAACAGGGAACGGTGTCCGCACCATCCACAGCCAATAGTGAACTTACTCCACGCTCCCCACAGCATATAATGAACAGTCTCCGCCTCAACAGCCTATAGTGAACGGACTCCACCCCCTTCACAGACTATAGTAAACAGTCTCCGCCCCTTCCACATCCTATAGTGAACAGTCTCTACCCCCACAGCCTATAGTGAACAGTCTCCGCCCCCTCCACAGCCTATAGTGAACAGTCTCCACCCTCTCCACAGCCAATAGTGAACAGTGTCCACCCCACAGCCAATAGTGAACAATCTGCGCGCCCCCACAGCCAATAGTGAACAGTCTACCCCCCCCACACAGCCAACAGTGAACAGTCCCGCCCCCCCCACAGCCAATAGTGAGCGGTCTCCACCCCCTCCACTTCCAATAGTGAACAGTCTCCAACCCCTCCACAGCCAATAGTGAACAGTCTCCACCCCCTCCACTGCCAATAGTGAAAAGTCTCCGCACCCCCCCAACAGCCAATAGTGAAAAGTCTCCGCTTCCCCCACAGCCAATAGGGAATGGTCTCCACCCCCACAGCCTATAGGGAACAGTCTCCGCTTCCCCCACAGCCAATAGGGAACGATCTCCGCACCCACAGCCAATAGTGAACCGTCCTCCCCCCCCCTCAGGCAATAGTGAACAGTCTCCACCCCCTCCACAGCTAAAAGCTAACAGTCTCCTCCCCCCCCCACCCCACAGACAATAGTGAACGGTCTCCACATCCACAACAGCCAATAAGGAACGGTCTCTGCACCCTTCACAACCAATAGGGAACGGTCTCTGTACTCCCACCACACTGACAATAGTAAACAGTCTCCTAGTTCCCAAAGCCAATAGTGAACAGTCTCCGACCCTCCAGAGCCAATAATGAATGGTCTCTGCCCCCCCCTCCACAGCCAATAGGAATGGTTCCCTTCCCCCCACTCCACAGACAATAGGAAATGGTCTCTGTAAACCCACCACACAGACAATAGGGAACCGGCTCCGTCCCCCTATCCCACAGACAATAGGGAAAGGTCTCCGCTGCCCTCCACAGCCAATAGGGAACGCTCTACGCCATCCCACAGCTGCTAGTGAACAGTCTCCGCCCCCACCACAGCCAATAATGAACAGTCCCTGCCCCCTCAGCCAATAGTGAACAGAGTCCGCACTCCCAGCCAATAGTATACAGTCTCCACGCTCCCCACAGCCAATAGTGAACAGTCTCCACCCCCTCCACAGCCAATAGTGAACGGTCTCCGCCCCCCACTGCCAATAAGGAACAGTGTCTGCCCACCCCCACAGCCAATAGTGAACAGTGTCCACCCCCCTACAGCCAACAGTGAATAGTCTTCGACCCCCGACAGCCAATAGTGAACAGTCTCCACCCCCCGACAGCCAAAAGAGAACGGTCTCCGCCCCCCACAGCCAATAGGGAACAATCTTCGCCCCAGCCAATTGTGAAAAGTCTCTGCCACCATCACAGTCAATAGTGAACAGTCTCCGCCGCCCCACAGCCAATAGTGAACAGTCTCCGCTTCCCCCACAGCCAATAGGGAATGGTCTCCGCCCCCACAGCCAATAGTGAAGAGTCTCTGCTTCCCCCACTGCCAATAAGGAACAGTCTCCACCCACCACATTCAATGGTGAACAATCACCACCCCCAACATCCAATAGTGAACAGTCTCCGCCCCCCACAGCCAATAGTGGACAGTCTCCGCATCCACAACAGCCAATAAGGAACGGTCTCTGCACCCTTCAGAGCCAATAGGGAACAGTCTCCGCACCATCCACAGCCAATAGTGAATGGTCTCTGCTCCCTCCACAGCCAATAGGAATGGTCGCCTTCCCCCTACCCCACAGACAATAGGGAACTGTCTCTGTACTCGCACCACACAGACAATAGGGAACAGTCTCTGTACACCCACCACACAGACAATAGGGAACCGGCTCCGTCCCCCTATCCCACAGACAATAGGGAACCGGCTCCGTCCCCCTATCCCACAGACAATAGGGAAAGGTCTCCGCTGCCCTCCACAGCCAATAGGGAACGCTCTACGCCATCCCACAGCCAACAGTGAACAGTCTCCAACCCCCGACATCCAATAGTGAACAGTCTCCACCCCCCCACAGCCAATAGGGAACGGTCTCCGCCCCCACAGCCAATAGTGAACAGTCTCTGCTTCCCCCACTGCCAATAAGGAACGGTCTCTAACCCCCACAGCCAATAGTGAACAGTCTACACCCCCCGACAGCCAAAAGAGAACGGTCTCCGCCCCCCACAGCCAATAGGGAACAATCTTCGCCCCAGCCAATTGTGAAAAGTCTCTGCCACCATCACAGTCAATAGTGAACAGTCTCCGCCGCCCCACAGCCAATAGTGAACAGTCTCCGCTTCCCCCACAGCCAATAGGGAATGGTCTCCGCCCCCACAGCCAATAGTGAAGAGTCTCTGCTTCCCCCACTGCCAATAAGGAACAGTCTCCACCCACCACATTCAATGGTGAACAATCACCACCCCCAACATCCAATAGTGAACAGTCTCCGCCCCCCACAGCCAATAGTGGACAGTCTCCGCATCCACAACAGCCAATAAGGAACGGTCTCTGCACCCTTCAGAGCCAATAGGGAACAGTCTCCGCACCATCCACAGCCAATAGTGAATGGTCTCTGCTCCCTCCACAGCCAATAGGAATGGTCGCCTTCCCCCTACCCCACAGACAATAGGGAACTGTCTCTGTACTCGCACCACACAGACAATAGGGAACAGTCTCTGTACACCCACCACACAGACAATAGGGAACCGGCTCCGTCCCCCTATCCCACAGACAATAGGGAACCGGCTCCGTCCCCCTATCCCACAGACAATAGGGAAAGGTCTCCGCTGCCCTCCACAGCCAATAGGGAACGCTCTACGCCATCCCACAGCCAACAGTGAACAGTCTCCAACCCCCGACATCCAATAGTGAACAGTCTCCACCCCCCCACAGCCAATAGGGAACGGTCTCCGCCCCCACAGCCAATAGTGAACAGTCTCTGCTTCCCCCACTGCCAATAAGGAACGGTCTCTAACCCCCACAGCCAATAGTGAACAGTCTACACCCACCACATTCAATGGTGAACAATCACCACCCCCAACATCCAATAGTGAACAGTCTCCATGCCCCACAGCCAATAGTGAACAGTCTCTGCTTCCCCCACTGCCAATAAGGAACGGTCTCTAACCCCCACAGCCAATAGTGAACAGTCTACACCCACCACATTCAATGGTGAACAATCACCACCCCCAACATCCATTAGTGAACAGTCTCCGTCCCCTCCACTTCCAATAGTGAACTGTCTCTAACCCCCCACTCGCCATCCAATAGGTTACGGTCTACGCCCGCCCCTCCACAGCCAAGAGGGAATGGTCACCGCACCCACAGCCAATAGGGAACAGTCTCCGCACCCTCCACAGCCCTTGGTGAACAGTCTCCGCCCCCTCCACAGCTAAATGCTAACAGTCTCCTTCCCCCACCCTACAGTCAATAGTGAACGGTCTCCGCATCCACAACAGCCAATAAGGAACAGTCTCTGCACCCTCCACAACCAATAGGGAACAGTCTCTGTACTCCCACCACACAGACAATAGTGAACAGTTTCCTAGTTCCCAAAGCCAATAGTGAACAGTCTCCGACACTCCACAGACAATAGTGAATGGTCTCTGCCCCCTCCACAGCCAATAGGAATGGTTCCCTTCCCCCCAACCCACAGACAATAGGAAATGGTCTCTGTAAACCCACCACACAGACAATAGGGAACCGGCTCCGTCCCCCTATCCCACAGACAATAGGGAACACTCTCCGCCATCCAACAGCTGATAGTGAACAGTCTCCGCCCACACCACAGCCAATAGTGAACAGTCCCCACCCTCTCAGCCCATAGTGAACAGAGTCGGCACTCCCAGCCAATAGTGTACAGTCTCCGCCCCCCAGCCAATAGTATACAGTCTCCACGCTCCCCACAGCCAATAGTGAACAGTCTCCACCCCCTCCACAGCCAAGAGTGAACAGTCTCCACCCCCTCCACAGCCAATAGGGAATGGTCACCGCACCCACAGCCAATAGTGAACAGTGTCCGCCCCCCCACAGCCAATAGTGAACAGTCTCCGCACCCCCCCACAGCCAACAGTGAACAGTGTCTGCCCCACCGACAGCCAATAGGGAACAGTCTCCACCCCCCCACAGCCAATACGGAATGGTCTTCGCCCCCACGGCCAATAGGGAACAGTCTCTGTCCCCCCCACAGCCAATAGTGAACAGTCACCGTCCCCCATATTCAATGGTGAACAGTCTCCGCCCACCACATCCAATAGTGAACAGTCTCCGCACCACACAGCCAATAGTGGACAGTCTCCGCCCCTCCACTTCTAATAGTGAACTGTTTCTGCAACCCCCCCACCCCCATCCCCTCCACAACCAACAGGGAACGGTCTTCGCTCCCACAGCCAATAGGAACGGTGTCCGCACCATCCACAGCCAATAGTGAACTTTCTCCACGCTCCCCACAGCCTATAATGAACAGTCTCCGCCCCCTCAACAGCCTATAGTGAACCGACCAACCCCCTCCACTGACTATAGTAAACAGTCTCCGCCCCTTCCACAGCCTTTAGTGAACAGTCTCCACCCCTTCCACATCCTATAGTGAAGAGTCTCTACCCCCACAGCCTATAGTGAACAGTCTCCGCCCTCTCCACAGCCTATAGTGAACAATCTTTGCCCCACAGCCAATAGTGAACAGTCTGCGCCCCCCACAGCCAATAGTGAACAGTCTGCGCCCCCCCACAGCCAATAGTGAACAGTATCCGCGCCCCCCCCCACAGCCAACAGTGAACAGTCCCGCCCCCACACAGCCAATAGTGAACAGTCTCCAATTCCCCCACAGCCAATAGTGAGCGGTCTCCACCCTATCCACTTCCAATAGTGACCAGTCTCCACCCCACCACAGCCAATAGTGAACAGTCTCCGCCCCCCCACAGCCAACAGTGAACAGTCCTACCCCCACACAGCCAATAGTGAACAGTCTCCGATTCCCCCACAGCCAATAGTGAGCGGTCTCCACCCCAGCCACTTCCAATAGTGAACAGTCTCAACCCCCACCACAGCCAATAGTGAACAGTCCCCACCCCCACCACAGCCAATAGTGAATAGACCCCGACCCGCCACAGCTAAAAGTGAACAGTCTAACCCCCCCACAGCCAATAGTGAACAGTCTCCGCCCCCTCCGCAGTCAATAGTGAACTGCCCCTACCCGCCATCCACCTCCCAGCCAATAGGGTACTGACTCCGCACCCTCCACAGCCAATAGTGAACAGTCTCCACCCCCCCACAGCCAATAGTGAACAGTCTCCGCCCACCCCACAGCCAATAGTGAACGGTCTCCTACCCCCCACCCCACAGACAATAGGGAAGTGTCTCCGTCCCACCAACCCACAGCCAATAGGGAACGGTCTCCGCTCCCCTCCACCGCCAATAGTGAACAGTCTCCATGTTCCCAAAGCCAATAGTGAACAGTCTCCGACCCTCCACAGCCAATAGTGAACGGTCTCTGCCCCAGCCACTTCCAATAGTGAACAGACTCCACCCCCACCACAGCCAATAGTGAACAGTCCCCACCCCCACCACAGCCAATAGTGGATAGACCCCGACCCGCCACAGCTAAAAGTGAACAGTCTAACCCCCCCCCAAAGGCAATAATGAACAGTCTCCGACCCTCCACAGCCAATAGGAATGATCTCCTTGCCCCCACCCCACAGACAATAGGGAACGGTCTCCGTACACCCACCCCACAGCCAATAGTGAACAGTCTCCGCTTCCTCCACAGCCAATAGGTAACGGTCTCCGCCCCACACTTCCAATAGTGAATTGTCTCTGCCCCCCCTCCACCATCCATTAGGGTACAGTCTCCCCCCCCCCCCCCCAACACCACAGCCAATAGGGAATGGTCTCCGCACCCTCCACAGCCAGTAGGGAATGGTCTCCGCACCCTCCACAGCCAGTAGGGAATGGTCTCCGCACCCTCCACAACCAATAGGGAATGGTCTCTGCACCGTCCACAGCCAATAGGGAATGGTCTCCGCCCCCTCCACAGCCAATAAACAGTCTCCACCCCCTCCCCAGCCAATAGTCAACAGTCTCCGCTTTCTGCACAGCCAATAGTCAACAGGTCCGCCTCCTGCACAGCCAATAGTGAACAGTCTCCGCCCCCTCCTCAACCAATAGTGAACAGTCTCCGCCTCCCCCACAATCAATAGTCTTCTTCCCCCCAGCCCATAGCCAATAGTGAACAGTCTCCGACCGCTCCACAGCCAGTAGGGAAAAGTCTCCGCCCCCATCCTGCAGTGACTAGTGAATTATCTCCCCACCCACCTCCAAAACCAATAGCGAACTGTCTGCGGCCCCCCAACCCACAGCCCATAGGGAACGTTCTTCGCCCTCTCCACAGACAATAGTGTACAGTCTCCACCCCCTCCACAGCCAGTAGTGAAGTCTCCACCTCCCCCACAGCAAATAGTGAATTTTCTCACCCGCCCCCACTGCCATTAGCGAACTGTCTGCGCGCCCCCCCCCCCCCTCCCAAGCACCCCCCCCCCCACCGCCCCGCAGCCAAATTGAACTATCTCTGTCCCCGGCCTCAGTCCCCCCACCACACAGCCAATAGGGAATGTTCTCCATACCCCCAGCCCCCAGTCAATATGAACAGTCTCCACACACCCCCCACCCACAGTCAATGGGGAACAGTCTCCGCCCCCATCCTGCAGCGAATAGTGAATTTTCTCCATCCCCCCACCCCCTCCACAGCCAATATTGAACGGTCTCCATCCCCCCCAACCCACAGCCAATAGGGAATGGTCTTCTCCTTCTCCACAGACAATAGTGAACAGTCTCCACCTCCTCCATAGCCCATAGTGAACAGTCTCTGCCTCCCCCATAAACAATAGTGAACAGTCTCCGCCCCCTCCACAGCCAATAGTGAACAGTCTCTGCCTCCCCCATAAACAATAGTCAACAGTCTCCGCCCCATCCACAGCAAAAAGCTAACAGTCTCCTTCCGTCCACCCAACAGCCAATAGGGAACGGTCTCTGTACCCCAACCCCACAGCCAATAGTGAACAGTCTCCTCCTCCTGCACAGCCAATAGTGAACTGTATCCACCCCCTCCACAACCAATAGTGAACAGTCTCCATGATCCACACAGCCAATAGTGAACAGTCTCCTCCCCTTCCACTTCCAATAGCGAACAGTCTCCACCCCCTCCGCAGCCGATAGTGAACTCTCTCTGTTCCCCCACCCCACAACGAATAGGGAACGGTCGCCGCCAACTGACAGCCAATAGTGAAAAGTCTCTGCCCCCCTCCACAACCAATAGTGAGCAGTCTCCATGATCCACACAGCCAATAATGAACAGTCTCCTCCTCCTGCACAGCCAATAGTGAACAGTCTCCGCCCCCCTCCACAACCAATAGTGATCAGTCTCCATGATCCACACAGCCAAGAGTGAACGGTCTCCGTCCCCCCAGCCCGCAGCCAATAGGGAATGGTCTTCGCTCTCTCCACAGACAATAGTGAACAGTCTCCACACCCTCCGCAGCCGATAATGAACTGTATCCGCCCCCCACCCCACAACCAATAGGGAACGGTCGCCGCCACCCCACAGCCAATAGTGAACAGTCTACGCTTCCTCCACAGCCAATAGTGAACAGTCTCCGCCCCCTCCACAGCTAATAGTGGAGAGCCTCCGCCCCCTCCACTTCCAATAGTGAACTGTCTACACCCCCACCCCCCCCCCCATCCACCATCCAATAAGGTATGGTCTACCCCCCCCACAACAGCCAATAGGGAACGGTCTCTGCCCCCTCAACAGCCAATACTGGACAGTCTCCAACCCCTTCACAGCCAATAGGGAACAGTCTCCACCCCCAAGCTGCACCCCGCAGCCAATAGGGAACGGTCTCCGGCCTCTCCACAGCCAACATGGGACCATCTCCACCCCGCCCACAGCCAATAGGGAACGGTCTCTGCACCCTCCACAGTCAATAGTGAACAGTTTCCATGATCCACACAGCCAATAGTGAACAGTCTCCTCCCCCTCCACTTCCCATAGTGAACAGTCTCCACACCCTCCGCTGCTGATAATGAACTGTCTCCGCCCCCCCTCACCCCCCAACAAATAGGGAACGGTCGCCGCCAGCCTACAGCCAATAGTGAACAGTCTCCGCTACCTCCACAGCCAATAGGTAACCGTCTCCGCCCCACAGAGCCAATAGTGAACAGTCTCTACCCCCACAGCCAATAGTGAACAGTCTCCGTCCCCTCCACTTCCAATAGTGAACTGTTTCCGCGCCACCCCCCACCCCCACCATCCAATAGGGTACGGTCTCATCCCCCCCCCCTCCACAGCCAATAGGGAATGGTCTCCTTCCCCCCCACCCCACAGACAATAGGAAACGGTCTCCGTCCCACCACCCCACAGCCAATACGGAACCGTCTCCGCTCCCCTCCACAGTCAATAGGGAGTGGTCTCCGCCCCCTCCACAGCCAATACTGAACAGTCTCCGCCTTCTCCACAGCCAATATTGAACGGTCTCCGCCCCCTCCACAGCCAATAGGGAACAGTCTCTGTCCCCTGACCCCACAGCCAATAGGGAACAATCTCCGCCATCCAATGGCCGATAGTGAACAGTCCCCGCCCCCCCAGCCAATAGTGAACAGTCCCCGCCCCCCAGCCAATAGTGAACAGTCTCCGCCCCCCCCCCCCACAGTCAACAGTGAACAATCTCCGATTCCCCCACAGCCAATAGTGAGCGGTGTCCACCCCAGCCACTTCCAATAGTGAACAGTCTCCACCCCCACCACAGCCAATAGTGAACAGTCCCCACCCCCACCACAGCCAATAGTGAATAGACCCCGACCCGCCACAGCTAAAAGTGAACAGTCTAACCCCCCCAACAGCCAATAGTGAACAGTCTCCGCCCCCTCCGCAGTCAATAGTGAACTGCCTCTACCCGCCATCCACCTCCCAGCCAATAGGGTACTGACTCCGCACCCTCCACAGCCAATAGTGAACAGTCTCCACCCCCCCACAGCCAATAGTGAACAGTCTCCGCCCACCCCACAGCCAATAGTGAACAGTCTCCTCCCCTTCCACTTCCAATAGCGAACAGTCTCCACCCCCTCCGCAGCCGATAGTGAACTCTCTCTGTTCCCCCACCCCGCAACGAATAGGGAACGGTCGCCGCCAACCGACAGCCAATAGTGAACAGTGTCTGCCCCCCTCCACAACCAATAGTGAACAGTCTCCATGATCCACACAGCCAATAATGAACAGTCTCATCCTCCTGCACAGCCAATAGTGAACAGTCTCCGCCTCCCTCCACAACCAATAGTGATCAGTCTCCATGATCCACACAGCCAAGAGTGAACGGTCTCCGGCCCCCAGCCCGCAGCCAATAGGGAATGGTCTTCGCTCTCTCCACAGACAATAGTGAACAGTCTCCACACCCTCCGCAGCCGATAATGAACTGTATCCGCCCCCCACCCCACAACCAATAGGGAACGGTCGCCGCCACCCCACAGCCAATAGTGAACAATCTCCGCTTCCTCCACAGCCAATAGGTAACAGTGTCTGCCCCCCACAGCCAATAGTGAACAGTCTCCGCCCCCTCCACAGCCAATAGTGAACAGTCTCCGCCCCCTCCACAGCTAATAGTGGAGAGCCTCCGCCCCCTCCACTTCCAATAGTGAACTGTCTACGCCCCCACCCCCCCCCATCCACCATCCAATAAGGTATGGTCTACCCCCCCTCCACAACAGCCAATAGGGAACGGTCTCTGCCCCCTCAACAGCCAATACTGGACAGTCTCCAACCTCTTCACAGCCAATAGGGAACAGTCTCCACCCTCAAGCTGCACCCCGCAGCCAATAGGGAACGGTCTCCGGCCTCTCCACAGCCAACATGGGACCATCTCCACCCCGCCCACAGCCAATAGGGAATGGTCTCTGCACCCTCCACAGTCAATAGTGAACAGTTTCCACGATCCACACAGCCAATAGTGAACAGTCTCCTCCCCCTCCACTTCCCATAGTGAACAGTCTCCACACCCTCCGCTGCCGATAATGAACTGTCTCCACCCCCCCCTCACCCCCCAACAAATAGGGAACGGTCGCCGCCAGCCTACAGCCAATAGTGAACAGTCTCCGCTACCTCCACAGCCAATAGGTAACCGTCTCCGCCCCACAGAGCCAATAGTGAACAGTCTCTACCCCACAGCCAATAGTGAACAGTCTCCGTCCCCTCCACTTCCAATAGTGAACTGTTTCCGCGCCACCCCCCACCCCCACCATCCAATAGGGTACGGTCTCACCCCCCCCCTCCACAGCCAATAGGGAATGGTCTCCTTCCCCCCACCCCACAGACAATAGGAAACGGTCTCCGTCCCACCACCCCACAGCCAATAGGGAACCGTCTCCGCTCCCCTCCACAGTCAATAGGGAGTGGTCTCCGCCCCCTCCACAGCCAATACTGAACAGTCTCCGCCTTCTCCACAGCCAATATTGAACGGTCTCCGCCCCCTCCACAGCCAATATTGAACGGTCTCCGCCCCCTCCACAGCCAATAGGGAACAGTCTCCACCCCCTCCACAGCCAATAGTGAACAGTCTCCTCCCCTTCCACTTCCCATAGTGAACAGTCTCCACACCCTCCGCAGCCAATAATGAACTGTATCTGCTCCCCACCCCACAGACAATAGGAAACGATCTCTGTCCCACCACCCCACAGCTAATAGGGAACCGTCTCCACTCCACTCCACAGTCAATAGGGAGTGGTCTCCGCCCCCTCCACAGCCAATACTGAACAATCTCCGGCCCCTCCACAGCCAACATGGGACCGTCTCCACCCTGCCCACAGCCAATAGGGAACGGTCTCTGCACCCTCCACAGTCAATAATGAACAGTCTCCACGATCCACACAGCCAATAGTGAACAGTCTCCTCCCCTTCCACTTCCCATAGTGAATAGTCTCCACACCCTCCGCAGCCGATAATGAACTGTATCTGCTCCCCACCCCCAACCAATAGGGAATGGTCTCTGCCACCCCACAGCCAATAGTGAACAGTCTCCGCTTCCTCCACAGCCAATAGTGAACTGTCTCCGCCCCCGCCACAGCTAATAGTGGACAGTCTCCGCCCCCTCCACCTCCAATAGTGAACTGTCTCCACCCCCCCATTCACCATCCAATAGGGAATGGTCTCCGCACCCATAACAGCCTCCATAGCTAATAGTGGACAGTCTCCGCCCCCTCCACCTCTAATAGTGAACTGTCTCCACCCCCCCACCACACCCAATCATGAACAGTCTCCGCCCCCTCCACAGCCGAAAGGAAATGGTCTCCTTCCCCCCACCCCACAGACAATAGGGAACAGTCTCCACCCCCATCCTGCAGCGAATAGTGAATTTTCTCCACCCCCACCCCCCACCCCCCACCTCCACAACCAATAGCGAACTGTCTGCATCCCTCACAGCCCAGAGGGAACAGTGTCCGCCACCCCCCCCCCCCCCGCTTCCCGCAACCAAATTGAACTATCTCCGTCCCCGGCCTCAGTACCCCCACTCCCCACAGCCAATAGGGAATATTCTCCATCCCCCCAGCCCCCAGCCAATATGAACAGTCTCCACACCCAATAGTGAACAGTCTCTGACCCCCACAGCCAATAGTGAACAGTCTCCGCACCCCCCACACCACAGCCAATAGTGAACAGTCTCCACACCCCCCACCCAATAGTGAACAGTCTCTGACCCCCACAGCCAATAGTGAAGGTCTCCGGCCCCTCCACAGCCAATAGGGAATGGTCTCTGCCATCCCACAGCCTATAGTGAAGAGTCTCCGCCCCCTCAACAGCCAATAGCGAACAGTCTCCTCATCCCATCCACAGCCAATAGTGAACAGAATACACCCCCCAGCCAATAGTGAACATTCTCCGACCCCCACAGCCTATAATTAACAGTCTCTGCCACCTCCACAGCCAATACTGAACTGTCTCCACACCCCCTCCACAGCCAATAGTGAACAGTCTCTGCCCCCTCCACAACCAATAGTGAACAGTCTCTGCCCCCTCCACAGCCAATAGTGAACAGTCTCTGCCCCCTCCACAGCCAATAGTGAACAGTCTCTGCCCCCTCCACAGCCAATAGTGAACAGTCTCCACGATCTCCACAGCCAATAGTGAACAGTCTCGGCCCCCTCCACAGCCAATAGTGAACAGTCTCCACGATTTCCACAGCCAATAGTGAACAGTCTCTGCCTCCTCCACTTCCAATAGTGAACGGTCTCCGCCCCATCTGCAGCCAATAGTGAACAGACTCCGCACCCTCCACTTCCAATAGTGAACAGTCTCCGCCCTCCCATCCCCCGTGGCCAATAGTCAATGGTCTCCTCTCCCCTAGGGCCAATAGTGGGCATGTGTGCTTTTGCAACATGAGCAGTGGTCGGGGGTGGGGGGAGGGGGGGGCAGGGCTGCTAAATGTCAAAGTTCTTGTCCTTCCTGCTGATGTGTCCTTGATGAGGTCAGGCCTGACACTACTTCCTCCCTCACCCGGCTCTCCATAGGTCTACACCTTTGAGATGCACATCATACAGGCAAAGACCAATGATGCAGGAGGTTATCGATGTGAAGTCAATGACAAGGACAAGTTTGATTGCTGCAACTTTGAGCTGAGTGTTCATGGTGAGTCCAAGTCATCCCATAAACTACCTCCCTATGGAGAGGAGGGCTCTTCACTGGCTGATGGTCTGAGCTCCCTCACCAATATGCCAGAATAACCACACCAATGTATGATTGCAAATGTTCCATTTCAGGGGAAGTACACCCAGACTGCTGGCTCTAATTCAAAAGCAAAAGCTCCCCAGATACTGGAGATCTGATATTAAAACTGAGAGTGCTGGAGATGTTCAGCAAGTCAGGCAGCGTTGGTGGAGACGGAAACAGAGTTCATGTTTCAGGTTCACCAAAACTGGGAGAAGCTAGAAATGTTGATATGTTTTAAGGGGAGGAAAGAATGAAAAGAAAGCTCGGTGATAGAGTGCAGGCAGAAGAGATTAAAGGACAAAAAGGATGATGGTGCAAGGAAAAGGAGAGATGGCAACTGAACAAGTAAAGAAACATTAAGTGGGCCTAGAGGAGCTGTCAACAGGAAAAACAGAATTAATACCAGCACCTGCTCCCTTTAAGAAAAAAGGAAGTTAGAGATTTTGCTCTGAAATTGTTGAACTCAGTGTGAGTCCTGAATGCTGTAAAGAACCTAATCAAATATTGAGGTGCTGTCCTCACACTGCTGCTGAGTTTCATTGGAACAGTGCAGCAGGCCAAGGACAGAGAGACCAGACTGGGAACAAGGCTGGGAATGAAAATAACAGGCAGCTGAAAGTTCAGGATCACGCTTACGTACTGAACAGAGGGCTCTGTAAAGCAGTTACCCAATCTGTGTTTGGTCACCTCAGTGTAGAGGAGACTGCATTGTGAGCAGCGAATACAGTAACCAAGTTGAAGGAGGTATAGATAAATTGTTGCTTCACCTGGAAGGAGTGGCTGGGGCCTTGGTCAGTGGGAAGGGAAGAGGTGAAAGGAGAGGCGTTGAATCTCCTGTGCTTCTATTAGAAAGTTATGAAGGGGAGGGGATGCTGGGGGTGATAGAGAAGCCTGGAATGCTGAAAGGGCAGGTGTGGGGGAAGCTGTGTTTGGTGGCATCATGCTGGAGGTGACAGAAATGACGGATGATGAAAGTTGAATATGGAGACTGATGGAAGGTGACAAGGGGAACCCTATCCTGGCTAGGAGAGATGGGAAGGGGTAAGAGCAAAACTGCTGGAAATGTGACAGACACAGTTGGATGGGCTGTTTAATTTCTTTATTCTTTCATGTGGACGTCGCTGTCTGGGCCAGTATTTATTGCCCATCTCTAATTGCCCTTGTTCAGAAGGCCTTTAAGGGTCAACTACATTGCTCTGGGTCTGGAATCACATGTAGGCCAGACCAGGTAAGGATGGCAGATTTCCTTCCCCCTAAAGGACATCAGTGAACCAGATGGGTTTTTACAACAATCGACAGTGATCATCAGACTTTTAATTCCAGATTTTTATTAGATTCAAATTCCACCATTTGCTGTGGCGAGATTCGAACCGTGGGTCTCTGGATTATTAGTCCAGTGACAATACCACTACACCATCACCTTTTAAAGGAGGGGGAGGGGGAGGGGGATGACAGACAGACAGTTGGATGGCCTGTTTCCTACCTGGGGGAGGGGGTGGGGGATCCTCAGTTGATGACAGGGAAAAATGTGTTGGACACACTGGTATGGAAGATGCTGTTTCTATTTGACGTGAACCCAAAAAGCCAATGCATGATGGTGGAATTTGCAGGGACGGAAACAATAGGGTGAGGGGCAGAGGGTTAGGGAGAGAATCTCAAACCTTCAGCTTTAGAAAGCTGAAGGCATCGCCACCACTGGTGGAGCAATTAAAATCGGGGAGAGAAATGTATGAACAGGAGTAGGCCATTCAGCACATAGAACCTATTGTGTGTGTGCTACAGAGCGGAGCTGGAGGGGGACAGCTGTCTTGGAGGTTACAGAGATGAGGGCAAGGCCATGGGAGGATGAGAATTTTAAAATCAGTCGGAGGGAACACAGGGGTGATGGGTGAATGGGTCAATTGGCTATCGATGTACTATTTGGAACAAAGTTGTAAACATGTTGTGCAAATATTACAGTAGTGACACTAACTCTGGTGTGTTCTAATCCCAGAGGTCCCAGTGCAAGAGGAAGTGGACATTTTTTCTCAGTTCAGACGCACGTAAGTGACTTTCTTTAAATTTGAGATGTGAAATGTGTTTTAACATATTGAGGTCACTTTGATGTCTAATTCTCAACTTGCCAAACCTCACAGCAATACTTTACACCCAGAACCACCAAGAAAACCAGGGCCATTGAAGGCACAACCTGAGGCAAAGTTCTCCTCATGTGTTTCTATTGCCCATGAGTTTGGTGTCTTTACAGGCCAGGGTTTCAGCTGAGTCAGTGCTGCCGAGTGTTTGCCAGCCTGTGGCCTGGGCTTGTCAGAGTTGGCACAGGGTGCTGGCACTCCTGTCTGGACCTTACGGCTAAGCAGGGTCAGTATTAGCCCATCATCAGGAATCTACTGCTGTTGCCTGGGGATGGGTCTCATCCAGGCTCGGTGATGTATAGGCAGCCCCATTTGGACAGAATCCAACATGCCAACATGGCAGGCAACATGCCATTGGGCCAAGGTGGCAGCGTATTGGTCAAACGTGGCAGTATATTGAAAACTGCAGCTGATTGGTGCGGGGTGGCAGCTTGGTGATCCAGTACAGGCGTTCATTGGGCAAATGTGTCCGAGTATTAGTTCAAGTTGGTCCAGTGTGGCAGCTCATTGCTGGTGTTTGATGAAGGAAGCAGCCTGTGACCACCACCCCCCTCTCTCTTCTTGTATTCCCTCAGCCTCATTGCATTGGTCATTGGCCTCTTCTTTTGTGTTTCCAGTTGATTTTATTGGGTTTTAAATATGACCTGTAGTTGGCTGAGTGTGAGTAAAGGTTCAGGTTGTGTCTGGGTGTGTTGCTGTGATCTGTGACCGCGACTGCAAAGAGAAGTTTTAACCTGGAATTCAAACCATCATCTAGGAGCCTGGCAGCAGTGGCAGCTCGGAAAAGGATGGGGATCAGTGGCAGGTAGTAACACTCTCCAACAGCACTCGATCCCAGCTCTTAAAGGGCCAGCAGCAACAATGGGAATGTCCAGGTCCCCAGTGACCTGATTGGCCAATGATAAACAGGGATAAAGCACAAACAAGGATTGGGATTCCCTGCTCATGACCAGGGTCATGGCTCCTTTAAGAAGCTGGGTCAGTCAGCTGACTAAACAGCGATCACAGAATCTCTCCCAACATTTGGACCATTACAGAGTCCTGTTGTGGGGGCCGTTCTGGGGGCAGCTGGACTGTGAAAGGCGATCACCGAGTCACATCAGCAACACAGTGGGCAGAATTTTCAGGTTGGCAGGCGGGCATGACTGGCGGGTTCAGGAGCAGCTGGAGAACAAGCTGCCCACTGCAGTCAGAACACGACTGTGATTTCAAACTGATGGCCAATTGACGGCCAGCCAGTGAGGAACACGTTGAAATGCTCAGCGCTGCCAGGGAGAGGGACTGGAGGGGGCAAGCGCTGAATGAAAGCTCCCTGAAGGCAGAGAGCTGCTTCTGGGAGCTGAAGACTTCAAAACAATTAAATAAAGATCGTAAAATCAGGGGAAAATGTCCAAGCATCATAATCAGACACCTGAACATATACATGATAAAAATGTGGCCCATTGATAATTTTTATATTTAATAACGGAAACTTCATCCTATCCTTGGATGAGGTTTCATCAAAAATGCAAAGTCGGCCGATTTGCCCGCCTGCCAGCCATGACCACAATAAATTCAAGACAATTACACTTTTAATGTGATTAATTACCTCTTAATTGTTGGTGGGCACATTTCTGACTCCAGATCACCTGACATCATTGCGCATCATCATAATTGACCATCATCATCACGCATCATCATCATCGCCCGTCATCATCATCGCCCATCATCATCATCGCCCGTCATCATCGTTGCCCGTCATCATCGCACATCATTATCATTGTGCGTCATCATCATCGCCCATTATCGCGCATCATTATCGACCATCAACATCGCGCATCATCAACATTGCGCATCATCAACATCGCGCGTCATCAACATCGCGCGTCATCAACATTGCGCGTCATCAACATCGAACGTCATCAACATCGAACGTCATCAACATCGCACGTCATCAACATCGCACGTCATCAACATCGCACGTCATCAACATCGCGCGTCATCAACATCGCGCGTCATCAACATCGCGCGTCATCAACATCGCACGTCATCAACATCGCACATCATCATCATTGCCCGTCATCATCATCGCGCATCATCATCATCGCGCATCATCATCATCATCGTGCATCATCATCACGCATCATCATCATCGCGCATTATCATCACGCATCACCATCATCGCACATCATCATGCATCATCATCATCGCGCATCAACATCGTGCATCATCATCATCGCACATCATCAACATCGCACATCAGCATCATCGCGCATCATCATCATAGCACATCAACACCGTGCATCATCATCATCGCACATCTTCATCGCGCATCATCAAAATCGCACATCATCGCACATCATCAAAATCGCACATCATCAAAATCGCGCATCATCATCATCGTGCATCATCATCATCGCACATCATCACCATCATCATCACACATCATCATCACACATCATCATCACACATCATCATTGCACATCATCATCATCGCACATCATCATCATCGCACATCATCAACATCGCGCATCATCACGCATCACCATCGTCGTGCATCATCATGATTGTCGCGTATCATCATCATCACTCATCATCATCGCGCATCATCATCATCATCGCACATCATCATCGCGCATCATCATCATCATCACGCATCATCATCATCGCACATCATCATCGCGCATCATCATCATCGCGCATCATCATCATCATCATTGCCCATCATCATCATCGCGCATCATCATCATCGTGCATCATCATCGCACATCATCATCATCATCATTGCCCATCATCATCACACTTCATCATCATCGTGCATCATCATAATTGCACATCATCATCGTGCATCAGCATCATCGCGCATTATCATCATAGCACATCAACACCGTGCATCATCATCATCGCACATCATCATCGCACATCATCATTGCACATCATCAACATCGCGCATCATCAATATCGCACATCATCATCATCACGCATCATCATCATCGTGCATCAACATCACGCATCATCATTACACATCATCAACATCACGCATCATCATCACACATCATCAACATCGCGCATCATCAACATCGCGCATCATCAACATCGCGCATCATCAACATCGCGCATCATCGCGCATCATCGCACATCATCATCATCGCACATCATCATCATCACACATCATCATCATCATCGCGCGTCATCATTGCACATCATCATCGCACATCATCAACATTGCACATCATCATCATCTCATCATCATAATGGGGCATCATCAACATCGCACATCATCATCATTGTGCATCATCAACATTGGGCATCATCATCGTGCACCATTGTCATTGCACATCATCATCATCATTGCTCATCATCAACATCATTATCATCATCATCATCATCATCATCATTGCGCATCATCATCATTGCACATCATCATCATCATCATTTCACATCATCATCATCATCATTGCACATCATCATCATCATCATTGCACATCATCATCATCATTGCGCATCATCATCATCATTGCACATCATCATCATCATCATGTTGCAACATCATCATTGCACATCATTGCACATCATCATCATCATCATGTTGCAACATCATCATTGCACATCATCGCACATCATCAACATCGCACATCATCATCATCATCGCGCATCTTCATCATCATCACGCATCATCATCATCATTGCACATCATCATCGCACATCATCATCATCGCGCATCATCATCATCGCACATCATCATCGCGCATCATCATCATTGCGCATCATCATCATCGCGCTTCATCATCATTATCGCGCCACATCAACATCGCGCATCATCATCATCATCGCACATCATTGTCATTGCACATCATCATCATCACACATCATCATCATCACACATCATCATCATCACACATCATCATCATCACACATCATCATCATCACACATCATCATCATCACACATCATCATCATCACACATCATCATCATCACACATCATCATCATCACACATCATCATCATCACACATCATCATCATCGAACATCATCATCATCACGCATCATCATCATCGCACATCATCATCATCGCACATCATCATCATCACGCATCATCATCATCGCGCATCATCATCATCGCGCATCATCATCGCTCATCATCATCGCATATCATCAACATCACACATCATCATCATCATCGCGCATCATCATCATCGCGCATCATCATCATCGCGCATCATCATCATCGCGCATCATCATCATCGCGCATCATCATCATCGCGCATCATCATCATCGCGCATCATCAACATCGCACATCATCATCGCACATCATCATCATCGCGCATCATCATCATCATCGCACATCATCATCATCGCGCATCATCATCATCAACGCACATCAACATCGCGCATCATCATCATCATCGCACATCATCAACATCGCGCATCATCATCATCATCGCACATCATCATCATCACACATCATCATCATCATCGCACATCATCAACATCGCACATCATCATCATCGCACATCATCATCATCATTGCGCATCATCATCATTGCACATCATCATCATCACACATCATCATCATCACACATCATCATCATCGCGCATCATCATCATCGCGCATCATCATCATCACACATCATCATCATCACACATCATCATCATCATCGCACATCATCATCATCACACATCATCATCATCACACATCATCATCATCGCGCATCATCATCGCACATCATCATCATTGCACATCATCATCATCATCGCGCATCATCATCGCGCATCATCATCATCGCGCATCATCATCATCGCGCATCATCATCATCGCACATCATCATCATCATCGCGCATCATCATCATCGCGCATCATCATCATCATCGCGCATCATCATCGCGCATCATCATCATCATCGCGCATCATCATCATCGCGCATCATCATCATCGCGCATCATCATCGCTCATTATCATCGCACATCATCAACATCACACATCATCATCATCATCGCGCACCATCATCATCGCGCATCATCATCATCGCGCATCATCATCATCATCGCGCATCATCATCATCGCGCATCATCATCATCGCGCATCATCAACATCGCACATCATCATCGCACATCATCATCATCGCGCATCATCATTATCATCGCACATCATCAACATCGCGCATCATCATCATCATCGCACATCATCAACATCGCGCATCATCATCATCATCGCACATCATCATCATCACACATCATCATCATCATCGCACATCATCAACATCGCACATCATCATCATCGCACATCATCATCGCCCATCATCAACATCGCGCATCATCATCATCATCGCACATCATCATCGCACATCATCAACATCGCGCATCATCATCATCATCGCACATCATCAACATCGCACATCATCATCATCGCACATCATCATCGCACATCATCAACATCGCACATCATCATCATCGTGCACCATCATCATCGCGCATCATCATCATCGCGCATCATCATCATCGCGCATCATCATCGCTCATTATCATCGCACATCATCAACATCACACATCATCATCATCATTGCACATCATCATCATCACACATCATCATCATCACACATCATCATCATCACACATCATCATCATCATCGCACATCATCAACATCGCACATCATCATCATCGCACATCATCATCGCCCATCATCAACATCGCGCATCATCATCATCATCGCACATCATCATCGCACATCATCAACATCGCGCATCATCATCATCATCGCACATCATCAACATCGCACATCATCATCATCGCACATCATCATCGCACATCATCAACATCGCACATCATCATCATCGTGCACCATCATCATCGCGCATCATCATCATCGCGCATCATCATCATCGCGCATCATCATCATCGCGCATCATCATCATCACATCATCATCACACATCATCGCACATCATCATCGCGCATCATCATCATCGCACATCATCATCATCACGCATCATCATCACCGCACATCATCATCATCGCACATCAACATCGCACATCATCATCATCGCACATCATCAACATCGCACATCATCAACTTCGCGCATCATCATCATCGTGCACCATCATCATCATCGCTCTTCATCATCATTATCGCGCCTCATCAACATCGCACATCATCATCATCATTATCATCATCGCACATCATCAACTTCGTACATCATCATCATCACACATCATCATCATTGTGCATCATCAACATCGCGCTTCATCATCATCATCATTGCAGATCATCATCATCATTGCGCATCATCATCGCGCATCATCACCATCGTCATTGCGCATCATCATCATCATTGCAGATCATCATCATCATTGCGCATCATCATCATTGCGCATCATCATCATTGCACATCATCAACATCGCACATCATCATCATCGCACATCATCAACATCGCACATCATCATCATCATCGCACATCATCATCATCGCACATCATCAACATCATCACACATCATCATCATCACACATCATCATCGCACATCATCATCATCGCACATCATCATCATCGCACATCATCATCGCACATCATCGCACATCATCATCATCGCACATCATCAACATCGCACATCATCAACATCGCACATCATCAACATCGCACATCATCAACATCGCACATCATCATCATTGCACATCATCATCGCACATCATCATCATCATCATTGCACACCATCATCGCACATCATCTTCAACATCGCACATCATCATCATCATTGCGCATCATCATCACACATCATCATCATCATCGCGCATCATCATTGCGCTTCATCATCATTATCGCGCCTCATCAAGATCGCACATCATCATCATCATCATCATCGCACATCATTGTCATTGCACATCATCATCATCATCATTGCGCATCATCATCATCACACATCAACATCATCGCACATCATCAACATCACGCATCATCATCATCGCGCGTCATCAGCATCGCGCTTCATCATCATCGCGCATCATAATTATCGCACATCATCATCATCGCACATCAACATCATTGCACATCATCATCATCGCGCATCATCAACATCGCATCATCATCATCATTGTGCATCATCATCACGCATCACCATCATCGCGCATTATCATCATCGCGCATCATCATCGCACATCATCAACATCGCACATCATCAACATCGCATCATCATCATCATCGTGCGTCATCATCACGCATCATCATCATCGCGCATCATCATCGCGCATCATCATTATCGTGCGTCATCATCGCGCATCATCAACATCACGCATCATCATCATCATAATCGCGCATCATCATCGCACATCATCAACATCACACATCATCATCGCCATTGCGCATCATCAACATCGTGCATCAACATCATCGCACATCATCATCACACATCATCATCATCATCGCGCGTCATCATTGCACATCATCATCGCACATCATCATCGCACATCATCATCGCACATCATCATCGCACATCATCATCGCACATCATCATTGCACATCATCATCGCACATCATCATCGCACATCATCATCGCACATCATCATCATCGCACATCATCATCGCACATCATCATCGCACATCATCATCGCACATCATCATCATCGCGCATCATCATCATCGCACATCATCATCATCGCACATCATCATTGCACATCATCATCGCACATCATCACACATCATCATCATCGCACATCATCATCATCGCACATCATCATCATCGCACATCATCATCATCGCACATCATCATCATCGCACATCATCATCATCGCGCTTCATCATCATCACGCATCATCATCATCGCGCATCATCATCATCACGCATCATCATCATCGCGCATCATCATCATCACACATCATCATCATCACACATCATCATCACACATCATCATCATCACACATCATCATCATCGCGCATCATCAACATTGCGCATCATCATCATCGCGCATCATCAACATTGCGCATCATCAACATTGCACATCATCAACATGGCGCATCAACAACATCGCGCATCATCAACATCGCGCATCATCAACATCGCGCATCATCATCATCACACATCATCATCATCATCACACATCATCATCACACATCATCATCATCACGCATCATCATCATCGCGCATCATCAACATCGCGCATCATCATCATCGCGCATCATCATCATCGCGCATCATCAACATCGCGCATCATCAACATCGCACATCATCAACATCGCGCATCATCAACATCGCGCATCATCAACATCGCGCATCATCAACATTGCGCATCATCAACATCGCGCATCATCAACATTGCGCATCATCAACATTGCGCATCATCAACATCGCGCATCATCAACATCGCGCATCATCAACATCCCGCATCATCAACATCATCATTGCAGATCATCATCATTGCGCATCATCATCATCGTCATTGCGCATCATCATCATCGTGCATCATCATCTTCAACATCGCACATCATCATCGCACATCATCTTCAACATCGCACATCATCATCATCATCGCGCATCATCATCATCACACATCATCATCATCGCACATCATCATCATCACGCATCATCATCATCGCACAGCATCGTTATCGCGCATCATCATCGCACATCATCATCATCATCGCACATCATCATCATCATCGCGCATCATCATCATCGCACAGCATCGTCATCGCGCATCATCATCATCGTGCGTCATCATCACGCATCATCAACATCGCACATCATCATCATCATCATCATCGTGCATCATCATCGCGCATCATCAACATCAGACATCATCATCATCGCACATCATCATCATCGCGCATCATCATTATCGCGCATCATTATCGCGCATCATCAACATCGTGCATCATCAACATCGCGCATCATCAACATCGCACATCATCAACATCGCGCATCATCAACATCGCGCATCATCAACATCGCGCATCATCAACATCGCGCATCATCAACATCGCGCATCATCAACATCGCGCATCATCAACATCGCGCATCATCAACATCGCGCATCATCATCATTGCGCATCATCAACATCATGCATCATCAACATCGCGCATCATCAACATCGCGTATTATCATCATTGCACATCATCATCATCGCGCGTCATCAACATCACGCATCATCATCATCGCGCATCATCAACATTGTACATCATCATCATGTCAGAATCATCATCGCGCATCATCATCGCGCATCATCATGCATCATCATCATCGCGCATCATCATCATCGCGCATCATCATGCATCATCATCATCGCGCATCATCATCATCGCGCATCATCATCATCGCGCATCATCATCATCGCACATCATCATCGCGCATCATCATCATCGCGCATCATCATCATTGCACAACATCATCATCATCGCACATCATCATCATCGCACATCATCATCATCATTGCACATCATCATCATCGCACATCATCATCATTGCGCGTCAGTATCATCACACATCATCATCATCATTGCGCGTCAGTATCATCACACATCATCATCATCATCATCATCGCACATCATCATCGTCATTGTGCATCATCATCATCATTACACATCATCATCATCGCACATCATCATCGCGCATCATCATCGCGCATCATCATCGCGCATCATCATCGCGCATCATCATCGCACATCATCAACATCATCGTGCATCATCGCGCATCATCATGCATCATCATCATCGCGCATCATCATCATCGCACATCATCATGCATCATCATCATCGCACATCATCATCATTGCACAACATCATCATCATCGCACATCATCATGCATCATCATCATCGCACATCATCATGCATCATCATCATCGCGCATCATCATCATCGCACATCATCATGCATCATCATCATCACACATCATCATCATCGCACATCATCATCATCATTGCGCATCATCATCATCATTGCGCATCAGTATCATCACACATCATCATCATCATCGCACATCATCATCATCATTGTGCATCATCATCATCATCACACATCATCATCATCGCACATCATCATCGCACATCATCATCGCGCATCATCATCGCACATCATCAACATCATCGTGCATCATCGCGCATCATCATGCATCATCATCATCGCACATCATCATGCATCATCATCATCGCGCATCATCATCATCGCACATCATCATGCATCATCATCATCGCACATCATCATCGCACATCATCATCATCATTGCGCATCATCATCATCGCACATCATCATCATCATCGCACATCATCATCATCATCACACATCATCATCATCATTGCACATCATCATCGCACATCATCATCGTCATTGTGCATCATCATCGTCATTACACATCATCATCATCGCACATCATCATCGCACATCATCATCATTGCGCATCATCATCATTGCGCATCATCATCATTGCGCATCATCATCATTGCGCATCATCATCATCGCGCAACATCATCATTGCGCATCATCATCATCGCGCATCATCATCATCGCACATCATCATCATCGCGCATCATCATCGCGCATCATCATCATCGCGCATCATCATCATCGCACATCATCAACATTGCACATCATCATCATCGCGCATCATCATCATCGCACATCATCAACATCGCACATCATCATCATTGCACATCATCATCATTACACATCATCATCGCACATCATCATCATCATCATGCATCATCATCATCGTCATCGCGCATCATCATCATCGCGCATCATCATTGCACATCATCATCATCGCGCATCATCATCATCGTCATTGCGCATCATCATCGCACATCATCTTCAACATCGCACATCATCATCATCATCGCACATCATCTTCAACATCGCACATCATCATCATCATCGCGCATCATCATCATCACACATCATCATCATCGCACATCATCATCATCACGCATCATCATCATCGCACAGCATCGTTATCGCGCATCATCATCGCACATCATCATCATCATCGCACATCATCATCATCATCGCGCATCATCATCATCGCACAGCATCGTCATCGCGCATCATCATCATCGTGCGTCATCATCACGCATCATCAACATCGCACATCATCATCATCATCATCATCGTGCATCATCATCGCGCATCATCAACATCAGACATCATCATCATCGCACATCATCATCATCGCGCATCATCATTATCGCGCATCATTATCGCGCATCATCAACATCGTGCATCATCAACATCGCGCATCATCAACATCGCACATCATCAACATCGCGCATCATCAACATCGCGCATCATCAACATCGCGCATCATCAACATCGCGCATCATCAACATCGCGCATCATCAACATCGCGCATCATCAACATCGCGCATCATCAACATCGCGCATCATCATCATTGCGCATCATCAACATCATGCATCATCAACATCGCGCATCATCAACATCGCGTATTATCATCATTGCACATCATCATCATCGCGCGTCATCAACATCACGCATCATCATCATCGCGCATCATCAACATTGTACATCATCATCATGTCAGAATCATCATCGCGCATCATCATCGCGCATCATCATGCATCATCATCATCGCGCATCATCATCATCGCGCATCATCATGCATCATCATCATCGCGCATCATCATCATCGCGCATCATCATCATCGCGCATCATCATCATCGCACATCATCATCGCGCATCATCATCATCGCGCATCATCATCATTGCACAACATCATCATCATCGCACATCATCATCATCGCACATCATCATCATCATTGCACATCATCATCATCGCACATCATCATCATTGCGCGTCAGTATCATCACACATCATCATCATCATTGCGCGTCAGTATCATCACACATCATCATCATCATCATCATCGCACATCATCATCGTCATTGTGCATCATCATCATCATTACACATCATCATCATCGCACATCATCATCGCGCATCATCATCGCGCATCATCATCGCGCATCATCATCGCGCATCATCATCGCACATCATCAACATCATCGTGCATCATCGCGCATCATCATGCATCATCATCATCGCGCATCATCATCATCGCACATCATCATGCATCATCATCATCGCACATCATCATCATTGCACAACATCATCATCATCGCACATCATCATGCATCATCATCATCGCACATCATCATGCATCATCATCATCGCGCATCATCATCATCGCACATCATCATGCATCATCATCATCACACATCATCATCATCGCACATCATCATCATCATTGCGCATCATCATCATCATTGCGCATCAGTATCATCACACATCATCATCATCATCGCACATCATCATCATCATTGTGCATCATCATCATCATCACACATCATCATCATCGCACATCATCATCGCACATCATCATCGCGCATCATCATCGCACATCATCAACATCATCGTGCATCATCGCGCATCATCATGCATCATCATCATCGCACATCATCATGCATCATCATCATCGCGCATCATCATCATCGCACATCATCATGCATCATCATCATCGCACATCATCATCGCACATCATCATCATCATTGCGCATCATCATCATCGCACATCATCATCATCATCGCACATCATCATCATCATCACACATCATCATCATCATTGCACATCATCATCGCACATCATCATCGTCATTGTGCATCATCATCGTCATTACACATCATCATCATCGCACATCATCATCGCACATCATCATCATTGCGCATCATCATCATTGCGCATCATCATCATTGCGCATCATCATCATTGCGCATCATCATCATCGCGCAACATCATCATTGCGCATCATCATCATCGCGCATCATCATCATCGCACATCATCATCATCGCGCATCATCATCGCGCATCATCATCATCGCGCATCATCATCATCGCACATCATCAACATTGCACATCATCATCATCGCGCATCATCATCATCGCACATCATCAACATCGCACATCATCATCATTGCACATCATCATCATTACACATCATCATCGCACATCATCATCATCATCATGCATCATCATCATCGTCATCGCGCATCATCATCATCGCGCATCATCATTGCACATCATCATCATCGCGCATCATCATCATCGTCATTGCGCATCATCATCGCACATCATCTTCAACATCGCACATCATCATCATCATCGCACATCATCTTCAACATCGCACATCATCATCATCATCGCGCATCATCATCACACATCATCATCATCGCGCATCATCATCATTGCACATCATCATCATCGCACATCATCATCGCACATCATCATCATCGTCATCACGCATCATCATCATCGCGCATCATCATTGCACATCATCATCATCGAACATCATCATCATCATCGCGCATCATCATCATCGCACATCATCATCATCGCGCATCATCATCATCACACATCATCACCATCGCACATCATCGCACATCATCATCATCACACATCATCATCATTGCACATCATCATCATCATCATCGCACATCATCATCATCGCACCGCATCATCATCATCGCACATCATCATCATCGCACATCATCATCATCGCACATCATCATCATCGCACATCATCATCATCACACATCATCATCATCGCACATCATCATCATCACGCATCATCATCACCGCACATCATCGCACATCAACATCGCACATCATCATCATCGCACATCATCATCAACGCACATCATCACACATCATCATCATCGCACATCATCACACATCATCAACATCACGCATCATCATCGCGCATCATCAACATTGCACATCATCATCATCTCATCATCATCGCACATCAACATCACACATCATCAAAATCGCACATCATCAACATCGCGCTTCATCATCATTATCGCGCCTCATCATCATCGCGCATCATCATCATCACACATCATCATCATCGCACATCAACATCATTGCACATCATCAACATCGCACATCATCATCATCGCACATCATCAACATCGCACATCATCATCATCGCACATCATCATCATCGCACATCATCATCATCGCACATCATCATCACACATCATCATCATCATCGCGCATCATCATCACACATCATCATCAAAATCGTGCATCATCATCATCACGCATCATCATCAGTGTGCATCATCATCATCGCACATCATCATCATCGCGCATCAGCATCATCACGCATCATCATCGTGCATCATCATCATCGCGCATCATCATCACACATCATCGCGCATCATCATTGCGTGTCATCATCATTGAGCATCATTATCATCACACATCAACATCATCATGCATCATCAACATTGCGCATCATCATCGCGCATCATCATCGCACATCTTCATCATAAACACGCATCATCATCATCACGCATCATCTTTGCACGTTATCATCATTGCACATCATCAACATCGTGCATCATCATCGCACATCATCAACATCGCTCATCATCACTCATCATCATCGCACATCATCATCGCGCATCATCATCATCACACATCATCAAAATCACGCATCATCATTATTGCGCATCATCAACATCGCACATCATCATCATCGTGCATCATCGCACATCATCATCATCGCACATCATCATCATCGTGCATCATCATCGCACATCATCAACATCGCTCATCATCACTCATCATCATCGCACATCATCATCGTGCATCATCATCGCACATCATCATCATCGTGCATCATCATCGCACATCATCAACATCACTCATCATCACTCATCATCATCGCACATCATCATCGTGCATCATCATCATTACACATCATCAACATTGCGCATCATCAACATCGCGCATCATCAACATCGCGCATCATCAACATCGCGCATCATCAACATCGCGCATCATCAACATCGCGCATCATCAACATCGCGCATCATCAACATCGCGCATCATCAACATCGCGCATCATCAACATCGCGCATCATCATTGCACATCATCATCATCGTGCGTCATCAACATTGCACATCATCATCATGTCAGAATCATCATCGCGCATCATCATCGCGTATCATCATCGCGCATCATCATCATCATCAACATAATCGTGCATCATCGCGCATCATCATGCATCATCATCGCGCATCATCATGCATCATCATCATCGCACATCATCATCGCGCATCATCATCATCGCGCATCATCATCATTGCACAACATCATCATCATCGCACATCATCATCATCATTGCACATCATCATCATCGCACATCATCATCATCATTGCACATCATCATCATCATTGCGCATCATCATCATCGTGCATCATCATCATTACACATCATCATCATCGCGCATCATCATCATCGCACATCATCATCATCGCACATCATCATCATCATCATCACACATCATCATCATCATTGCACAACATCATCATCATCGCACATCATCATCATCATTGCACATCATCATCATCATTGCGCATCAGTATCATCACACATCATCATCATCATCATCATCGCACATCATCGCGCATCATCATCGCACATCATCATCGCGCATCATCATCATCGCACATCATCAACATCATTGCACAACATCATCATCATCGCACATCATCATGCATCATCATCATCACACATCATCATGCATCATCATCATCGCACCTCATCAACATCATTGCACAACATCACCATCATCGCACATCATCATGCATCATCATCATCGCGCATCATCATCATCGCACATCATCATGCATCATCATCATCGCACATCATCATGCATCATCATCATCGCACATCATCATCATCGCACATCATCATGCATCATCATCATTGCACATCATCATGCATCATCATCATCGCACATCATCATGCATCATCATCATCGCACATCATCATCATCGCACATCATCATGCATCATCATCATCGCACATCATCATCATCGCACATCATCATCATCGCACATCATCATCATCATTGCACATCATCATCATCGCGCATCATCATGCATCATCATCATCGCGCATCATCATCATCGCACATCATCATGCATCATCATCATCGCACATCATCATCATCATCGCACATCATCATCGCACATCATCATCGCACATCATCATTGCACATCATCAACATCGCTCATCATCATCACACATCAACATTGCACATCATCATCGTCATTACACATCATCATCATCGCACATCATCATCGCACATCATCATCGCACATCATCATCGCACATCATCAACATCGCTCATCATCATCACACATCATCATCGCACATCATCATCGCACATCATCATCATCATCATCACACATCAACATCGCTCATCATCAGCACACATCATCATCGCACATCATCATCGCACATCATCATCATCATCATCGCACATCAACATCATCGCACATCATCATCATCACACATCATCATCATCGTGCATCATCATCATCATTACACATCATCATCATCACACATCATCATCATCGTGCATCATCATCATCATCATCGCGCATCATCATCATCGCGCATCATCATTGCACATCATCATCATCGCGCATCATCATCATCGTCATTGTGCATCATCATCGCACATCATCTTCAACATCGCACATCATCATCATCATCGCGCATCATCATCATCGCGCATCATCATCATCGCACATCATCATCGCACATCATCATCATCACACATCATCATCATCGCACATCATCATCATCGTCATCGTGCATCATCATCATCGCGCATCATCATTGCACATCATCATCATCGCGCATCATCATCATCGTCATTGCGCATCATCATCGCACATCATCATCATCGCGCATCATCATCATCGCACATCATCATCATCGCGCATCATCATCATCACGCATCATCATCGCACATCATCATCATCGCACAGCATCATCATCATGCATCATCATCATCGCACAGCATCATCATCACACATCATCATCATCGCACATCATCATCATCACACATCATCATCATCGCACATCATCATCATCGCACATCATCATCATCACACATCATCATCATCACACATCATCATCATCGCACATCATCATCATCACGCATCATCATCACCGCACATCATCATCGCACATCAACATCGCACATCATCATCGCACATCATCATCATCGCACATCATCATCATCGCACATCATCACACATCATCATCATCGCACATCATCACACATCATCAACATCACGCATCATCATCGTGCATCATCAACATTGCACATCATCATCATCTCATCATCATCGCACATCATCAACATCGCACATCATCAAAATCGCACATCATCAACATCGCGCTTCATCATCATTATCGCGCCTCATCATCATCGCGCATCATCATCATCAACATTATCGCACATCATTGTCATTGCACATCATCATCATCATCATTGCAGATCATCATCATCATCACACATCAACATCATTGCACATCATCATCATCGCGCATCATCATCATCATTATCGCACATCATTGTCGTTGCACATCATCATCGCGCATCATCATCATCACACATCATCATCATCGCACATCATCATCATCATCATCACACATCATCATCATCATTGCACAACATCATCATCATCGCACATCATCATCATTGCACATCATCATCATCATTGCGCATCAGTATCATCACACATCATCATCATCGCACATCATCATCGCGCATCATCATCGCACATCATCATCGCGCATCATCATCATCGCACATCATCAACATCATTGCACAACATCATCATCATCGCACATCATCATGCATCATCATCATCGCACATCATCATGCATCATCATCATCGCACATCATCAACATCATTGCACAACATCATCATCATCGCACATCATCATGCATCATCATCATCGCGCATCATCATCATCGCACATCATCATGCATCATCATCATTGCACATCATCATGCATCATCATCATCGCACATCATCTTCATCGCACATCATCATGCATCATCATCATCGCACATCATCATGCATCATCATCATCGCACATCATCATCATCGCACATCATCATGCATCATCATCATCGCACATCATCATCATCGCACATCATCATCATCGCACATCATCATCATCATTGCACATCATCATCATCGCGCATCATCATGCATCATCATCATCGCGCATCATCATCATCGCACATCATCATGCATCATCATCATCGCACATCATCATCATCATCGCACATCATCATCGCACATCATCATTGCACATCATCAACATCGCTCATCATCATCACACATCAACATTGCACATCATCATCGTCATTACACATCATCATCATCGCACATCATCATCGCACATCATCATCGCACATCATCATCGCACATCATCAACATCGCTCATCATCATCACACATCATCATCGCACATCATCATCATCATCATCACACATCAACATCGCTCATCATCATCACACATCATCATCGCACATCATCATCGCACTTCATCATCGCACATCATCATCGCACATCATCATCATCATCATCATCGCACATCAACATCATCGCACATCATCATCATCACACATCATCATCATCGTGCATCATCATCATCATTACACATCATCATCATCACACATCATCATCATCGTGCATCATCATCATCATCATCGCGCATCATCATCATCGCGCATCATCATTGCACATCATCATCATCGCGCATCATCATCATCGTCATTGTGCATCATCATCGCACATCATCTTCAACATCGCACATCATCATCATCGCGCAACATCATCATCGCGCATCATCATCATCGCACATCATCATCGCACATCATCATCATCACACATCATCATCATCGCACATCATCATCATCGTCATCGTGCATCATCATCATCGCGCATCATCATTGCACATCATCATCATCGCGCATCATCATCGTCATTGCGCCTCATCATCGCACATCATCATCATCATCGCGCATCATCATCATCGCACATCATCATCATCGCGCATCATCATCATCACGCATCATCATCATCGCACATCATCATCATCGCACATCATCATCATCATCGCACATCATCATCATCGCACAGCATCATCATCACGCATCATCATCATCGCACAGCATCATCATCACACATCATCATCATCGCACATCATCATCATCGCACATCATCATCATCGCACATCATCATCATCGCACATCATCATCATCACACATCATCATCATCGCACATCATCATCATCACACATCATCATCATCGCACATCATCATCATCACGCATCATCATCACTGCACATCATCATCGCACATCAACATCGCACATCATCATCGCACATCATCATCATCGCACATCATCATCATCGCACATCATCACACATCATCATCATCGCACATCATCACACATCATCAACATCACGCATCATCATCGTGCATCATCAACATTGCACATCATCATCATCTCATCATCATCGCACATCATCAAGATCACACATCATCAAAATCGCACATCATCAACATCGCGCTTCATCATCATTATCGCGCCTCATCATCATCGCGCATCATCATCATCATCATTATCGCACATCATTGTCATTGCACATCATCATCATCATCATTGCAGATCATCATCATCATCACACATCAACATCATTGCACATCATCATCATCGCGCATCATCATCATCATCATTATCGCACATCATTGTCGTTGCACATCATCATCATCATCATCGCGCATCATCATCATCACACATCATCATCATCGCACATCATCATCATCATTGCACATCATCATCATCATTGCGCATCAGTATCATCACACATCATCATCATCGCGCATCATCATCATCACACATCATCATCATCGCACATCATCATCATCATTGCACAACATCATCATCGCACATCATCATCATCATTGCACATCATCATCATCATTGCGCATCAGTATCATCACACATCATCATCTTCATCATCATCGCACATCATCATCGCGCATCATCATCGCACATCATCATCGCGCATCATCATCATCGCACATCATCAACATCATTGCACAACATCATCATCATCGCACATCATCATGCATCATCATCATCGCACATCATCATGCATCATCATCATCGCACATCATCAACATCATTGCACAACATCATCATCATCGCACATCATCATGCATCATCATCATCGCACATCATCAACATCATTGCACAACATCATCATCATCGCACATCATCATGCGTCATCATCATCGCACATCATCATGCATCATCATCATCGCACATCATCATCATCGCACATCATCATGCATCATCATCATCGCACATCATCATGCATCATCATCATCGCACATCATCATGCATCATCATCATCGCACATCATCATCATCGCACATCATCATGCATCATCATCATCGCACATCATCATCATCACACATCATCATCATCGCACATCATCATCATCATTGCACATCATCATCATCGCGCATCATCATGCATCATCATCATCGCGCATCATCATCATCGCACATCATCATGCATCATCATCATCGCACATCATCATCATCATCGCACATCATCATCATCATTGCACAACATCATCATCGCACATCATCATCATCATTGCACATCATCATCATCATTGCGCATCAGTATCATCACACATCATCATCTTCATCATCATCGCACATCATCATCGTGCATCATCATCGCACATCATCATCGCGCATCATCATCATCGCACATCATCAACATCATTGCACAACATCATCATCATCGCACATCATCATGCATCATCATCATCGCACATCATCATGCATCATCATCATCGCACATCATCAACATCATTGCACAACATCATCATCATCGCACATCATCATGCATCATCATCATCGCGCATCATCATCATCGTCATTGTGCATCATCATCGTACATCATCTTCAACATCGCACATCATCATCATCATCGCGCATCATCATCATCGCGCATCATCATCATCGCACATCATCGCACATCATCATCATCACACATCATCATCATCGCACATCATCATCATCGTCATCGTGCATCATCATCATCGCGCATCATCATTGCACATCATCATCATCGCGCATCATCATCATCGTCATTGCGCATCATCATCGCACATCATCATCATCGCGCATCATCATCATCGCACATCATCATCATCGCGCATCATCATCATCACGCATCATCATCATCGCACATCATCATCATCACACATCATCATCATCGCTCATCATCATCATCGCACATCATCATCATCGCACAGCATCATCATCACGCATTATCATCATCGCACAGCATCATCATCACACATCATCATCATCGCACATCATCATCATCACACATCATCATCATCGCACATCATCATCATCGCACATCATCATCATCACACATCATCATCATCGCACATCATCATCATCACACATCATCATCATCGCACATCATCATCATCACGCACATCATCATCACCGCACATCATCATCGCACATCAACATCGCACATCATCATCGCACATCATCATCATCGCACATCATCATCATCGCACATCATCACACATCATCATCATCGCACATCATCACACATCATCAACATCACGCATCATCATCGTGCATCATCAACATTGCACATCATCATCATCTCATCATCATCGCACATCATCAAGATCGCACATCATCAAAATTGCACATCATCAACATCGCGCTTCATCATCATTATCGCGCCTCATCATCATCGTGCATCATCATCATCATCATTATCGCACATCATTGTCATTGCACATCATCATCATCATCATTGCAGATCATCATCATCATCACACATCAACATCATTGCACATCATCATCATCGCGCATCATCATCATCATCATTATCGCACATCATTGTCATTGCACATCATCATCATCATCATCGCGCATCATCGTCATCACACATCATCATCATCGCACATCATCATCATCATCATCACACATCATCATCATCATTGCACAACATCATCATCATCGCACATCATCATCATCATTGCACATCATCATCATCATTGCGCATCAGTATCATCACACATCATCATCATCATCATCATCGCACATCATCATCGCGCATCATCATCGCACATCATCATCGCGCATCATCATCATCGCACATCATCAACATCATTGCACAACATCATCATCATCGCACATCATCATGCATCATCATCATCGCACATCATCATGCATCATCATCATCGCACATCATCAACATCACACGTCATCATCATCGCACATCATCATCATCGCACATCATCATCGTACATCATCGTCATCATCATCATCACACATCATCATCATCGCACATCATCATCACACATCATCATCATCGCACATCATCATCATCACGCATCATCATCACCGCACATCATCATCGCACATCAACATCGCACATCATCATCGCACATCATCATCATCGCACATCATCATCATCGCACATCATCACACATCATCATCATCGCACATCATCACACATCATCAACATCACGCATCATCATCGTGCATCATCAACATTGCACATCATCATCATCTCATCATCATCGCACATCATCAACATCGCACATCATCAAAATCGCACATCATCAACATCGCGCTTCATCATCATTATCGCGCCTCATCATCATCGCGCATCATCATCATCAACATTATCGCACATCATTGTCATTGCACATCATCATCATCATCATTGCAGATCATCATCATCATCACACATCAACATCATTGCACATCATCATCATCGCGCATCATCATCATCATTATCGCACATCATTGTCGTTGCACATCATCATCGCGCATCATCATCATCGCGCATCATCATCATCGCACATCATCATCATCGCGCATCATCATCATCACGCATCATCATCATCGCACATCATCATCATCGCACATCATCATCATCATCGCACATCATCATCATCGCACAGCATCATCATCACGCATCATCATCATCGCACAGCATCATCATCACACATCATCATCATCGCACATCATCATCATCGCACATCATCATCATCGCACATCATCATCATCGCACATCATCATCATCACACATCATCATCATCGCACATCATCATCATCACACATCATCATCATCGCACATCATCATCATCACGCATCATCATCACTGCACATCATCATCGCACATCAACATCGCACATCATCATCGCACATCATCATCATCGCACATCATCATCATCGCACATCATCACACATCATCATCATCGCACATCATCACACATCATCAACATCACGCATCATCATCGTGCATCATCAACATTGCACATCATCATCATCTCATCATCATCGCACATCATCAAGATCACACATCATCAAAATCGCACATCATCAACATCGCGCTTCATCATCATTATCGCGCCTCATCATCATCGCGCATCATCATCATCATCATTATCGCACATCATTGTCATTGCACATCATCATCATCATCATTGCAGATCATCATCATCATCACACATCAACATCATTGCACATCATCATCATCGCGCATCATCATCATCATCATTATCGCACATCATTGTCGTTGCACATCATCATCATCATCATCGCGCATCATCATCATCACACATCATCATCATCGCACATCATCATCATCATTGCACATCATCATCATCATTGCGCATCAGTATCATCACACATCATCATCATCGCGCATCATCATCATCACACATCATCATCATCGCACATCATCATCATCATTGCACAACATCATCATCGCACATCATCATCATCATTGCACATCATCATCATCATTGCGCATCAGTATCATCACACATCATCATCTTCATCATCATCGCACATCATCATCGCGCATCATCATCGCACATCATCATCGCGCATCATCATCATCGCACATCATCAACATCATTGCACAACATCATCATCATCGCACATCATCATGCATCATCATCATCGCACATCATCATGCATCATCATCATCGCACATCATCAACATCATTGCACAACATCATCATCATCGCACATCATCATGCATCATCATCATCGCACATCATCAACATCATTGCACAACATCATCATCATCGCACATCATCATGCATCATCATCATCGCACATCATCATGCATCATCATCATCGCACATCATCATCATCGCACATCATCATGCATCATCATCATTGCACATCATCATGCATCATCATCATCGCACATCATCATGCATCATCATCATCGCACATCATCATCATCGCACATCATCATGCATCATCATCGCACATCATCATCATCGCACATCATCATCATCGCACATCATCATCATCATTGCACATCATCATCATCGCGCATCATCATGCATCATCATCATCGCGCATCATCATCATCGCACATCATCATGCATCATCATCATCGCACATCATCATGCATCATCATCATCGCACATCATCAACATCATTGCACAACATCATCATCATCGCACATCATCATGCGTCATCATCATCGCACATCATCATGCATCATCATCATCGCACATCATCATCATCGCACATCATCATGCATCATCATCATCGCACATCATCATGCATCATCATCATCGCACATCATCATGCATCATCATCATCGCACATCATCATCATCGCACATCATCATGCATCATCATCATCGCACATCATCATCATCACACATCATCATCATCGCACATCATCATCATCATTGCACATCATCATCATCGCGCATCATCATGCATCATCATCATCGCGCATCATCATCATCGCACATCATCATGCATCATCATCATCGCACATCATCATCATCATCGCACATCATCATCATCATTGCACAACATCATCATCGCACATCATCATCATCATTGCACATCATCATCATCATTGCGCATCAGTATCATCACACATCATCATCTTCATCATCATCGCACATCATCATCGTGCATCATCATCGCACATCATCATCGCGCATCATCATCATCGCACATCATCAACATCATTGCACAACATCATCATCATCGCACATCATCATGCATCATCATCATCGCACATCATCATGCATCATCATCATCGCACATCATCAACATCATTGCACAACATCATCATCATCGCACATCATCATGCATCATCATCATCGCGCATCATCATCATCGTCATTGTGCATCATCATCGTACATCATCTTCAACATCGCACATCATCATCATCATCGCGCATCATCATCATCGCGCATCATCATCATCGCACATCATCGCACATCATCATCATCACACATCATCATCATCGCACATCATCATCATCGTCATCGTGCATCATCATCATCGCGCATCATCATTGCACATCATCATCATCGCGCATCATCATCATCGTCATTGCGCATCATCATCGCACATCATCATCATCGCGCATCATCATCATCGCACATCATCATCATCGCGCATCATCATCATCACGCATCATCATCATCGCACATCATCATCATCACACATCATCATCATCGCTCATCATCATCATCGCACATCATCATCATCGCACAGCATCATCATCACGCATTATCATCATCGCACAGCATCATCATCACACATCATCATCATCGCACATCATCATCATCACACATCATCATCATCGCACATCATCATCATCGCACATCATCATCATCACACATCATCATCATCGCACATCATCATCATCACACATCATCATCATCGCACATCATCATCATCACGCACATCATCATCACCGCACATCATCATCGCACATCAACATCGCACATCATCATCGCACATCATCATCATCGCACATCATCATCATCGCACATCATCACACATCATCATCATCGCACATCATCACACATCATCAACATCACGCATCATCATCGTGCATCATCAACATTGCACATCATCATCATCTCATCATCATCGCACATCATCAAGATCGCACATCATCAAAATTGCACATCATCAACATCGCGCTTCATCATCATTATCGCGCCTCATCATCATCGTGCATCATCATCATCATCATTATCGCACATCATTGTCATTGCACATCATCATCATCATCATTGCAGATCATCATCATCATCACACATCAACATCATTGCACATCATCATCATCGCGCATCATCATCATCATCATTATCGCACATCATTGTCATTGCACATCATCATCATCATCATCGCGCATCATCGTCATCACACATCATCATCATCGCACATCATCATCATCATCATCACACATCATCATCATCATTGCACAACATCATCATCATCGCACATCATCATCATCATTGCACATCATCATCATCATTGCGCATCAGTATCATCACACATCATCATCATCATCATCATCGCACATCATCATCGCGCATCATCATCGCACATCATCATCGCGCATCATCATCATCGCACATCATCAACATCATTGCACAACATCATCATCATCGCACATCATCATGCATCATCATCATCGCACATCATCATGCATCATCATCATCGCACATCATCAACATCACACGTCATCATCATCGCACATCATCATCATCGCACATCATCATCGTACATCATCGTCATCATCATCATCACACATCATCATCATCGCACATCATCATCACACATCATCATCATCGCACATCATCATCATCACGCATCATCATCACCGCACATCATCATCGCACATCAACATCGCACATCATCATCGCACATCATCATCATCGCACATCATCATCATCGCACATCATCACACATCATCATCATCGCACATCATCACACATCATCAACATCACGCATCATCATCATGCATCATCAACATTGCACATCATCAACATCATTGCACAACATCATCATCATCGCACATCATCATGCATCATCATCATCGCACATCATCATGCATCATCATCATCGCACATCATCATGCATCATCATCATCGCACATCATCATCATCGCACATCATCATGCATCATCATCATCGCACATCATCATCATCGTACATCATCATCATCATTGCACATCATCATCATCGCGCATCATCATGCATCATCATCATCGCGCATCATCATCGCACATCATCATGCATCATCATCATCGCACATCATCATCATCATCGCACATCATCATCGCACATCATCATGCATCATCATCATCGCACATCATCATCATCGTACATCATCATCATCATTGCACATCATCATCATCGCGCATCATCATGCATCATCATCATCGCGCATCATCATCGCACATCATCATGCATCATCATCATCGCACATCATCATCATCATCGCACATCATCATCGCACATCATCATTGCACATCATCAACATCGCTCATCATCATCACACATCAACATTGCACATCATCATCGTCATTACACATCATCATCATCGCACATCATCATCGCACATCATCATCGCATATCATCATCGCACATCATCAACATCGCTCATCATCATCACACATCATCATCGCACATCATCATCATCATCATCACACATCAACATCGCTCATCATCATCACACATCATCATCGCACATCATCATCACACATCATCATCATCGCACATCATCATCATCACACGTCATCATCATCGCACATCATCATCATCGCACATCATCATCGTACATCATCGTCATCATCATCATCACACATCATCATCATCGCACATCATCATCACACATCATCATCATCGCACATCATCATCATCACGCATCATCATCACCGCACATCATCATCGCACATCAACATCGCACATCATCATCGCACATCATCATCATCGCACATCATCATCATCGCACATCATCACACATCATCATCATCGCACATCATCACACATCATCAACATCACGCATCATCATCATGCATCATCAACATTGCACATCATCAACATCATTGCACAACATCATCATCATCGCACATCATCATGCATCATCATCATCGCACATCATCATGCATCATCATCATCGCACATCATCATGCATCATCATCATCGCACATCATCATCATCGCACATCATCATGCATCATCATCATCGCACATCATCATCATCGTACATCATCATCATCATTGCACATCATCATCATCGCGCATCATCATGCATCATCATCATCGCGCATCATCATCGCACATCATCATGCATCATCATCATCGCACATCATCATCATCATCGCACATCATCATCGCACATCATCATGCATCATCATCATCGCACATCATCATCATCGTACATCATCATCATCATTGCACATCATCATCATCGCGCATCATCATGCATCATCATCATCGCGCATCATCATCGCACATCATCATGCATCATCATCATCGCACATCATCATCATCATCGCACATCATCATCGCACATCATCATTGCACATCATCAACATCGCTCATCATCATCACACATCAACATTGCACATCATCATCGTCATTACACATCATCATCATCGCACATCATCATCGCACATCATCATCGCATATCATCATCGCACATCATCAACATCGCTCATCATCATCACACATCATCATCGCACATCATCATCATCATCATCACACATCAACATCGCTCATCATCATCACACATCATCATCGCACATCATCATCACACATCATCATCATCATCATCACACATCAACATCGCTCATCATCATCACACATCATCATCGCACATCATCATCATCATCATCACACATCAACATCGCTCATCATCATCACACATCATCATCACACATCATCATCGCACATCATCATCGCACTTCATCATCGCACTTCATCATCGCACATCATCATCGCACATCATCATCATCATCATCGCACATCAACATCATCGCACATCATCATCATCACACATCATCATCATCGTGCATCATCATCATCATTGCGCATCAGTATCATCACACATCATCATCATCATCATCGCGCATCATCATCATCACACATCATCATCATCGCACATCATCATCATCATTGCACAACATCATCATCGCACATCATCATCATCATTGCACATCATCATCATCATTGCGCATCAGTATCATCACACATCATCATCTTCATCATCATCGCACATCATCATCGCGCATCATCATCGCACATCATCATCGCGCATCATCATCATCGCACATCATCAACATCATTGCACAACATCATCATCATCGCACATCATCATGCATCATCATCATCGCACATCATCATGCATCATCATCATCGCACATCATCAACATCATTGCACAACATCATCATCATCGCACATCATCATGCATCATCATCATCGCACATCATCATGCATCATCATCATCGCACATCATCATCATCGCACATCATCATGCATCATCATCATTGCACATCATCATGCATCATCATCATCGCACATCATCATGCATCATCATCATCGCACATCATCATCATCGCACATCATCATGCATCATCATCGCACATCATCATCATCGCACATCATCATCATCGCACATCATCATCATCATTGCACAACATCATCATCATCGCACATCATCATGCATCATCATCATCGCGCATCATCATCATCGCACATCATCATGCATCATCATCATCGCACATCATCATGCATCATCATCATCGCACATCATCAACATCATTGCACAACATCATCATCATCGCACATCATCATGCGTCATCATCATCGCACATCATCATGCATCATCATCATCGCACATCATCATCATCGCACATCATCATGCATCATCATCATCGCACATCATCATGCATCATCATCATCGCACATCATCATGCATCATCATCATCGCACATCATCATCATCGCACATCATCATGCATCATCATCATCGCACATCATCATCATCACACATCATCATCATCGCACATCATCATCATCATTGCACATCATCATCATCGCGCATCATCATGCATCATCATCATCGCGCATCATCATCATCGCACATCATCATGCATCATCATCATCGCACATCATCATCATCATCGCACATCATCATCATCATTGCACAACATCATCATCGCACATCATCATCATCATTGCACATCATCATCATCATTGCGCATCAGTATCATCACACATCATCATCTTCATCATCATCGCACATCATCATCGTGCATCATCATCGCACATCATCATCGCGCATCATCATCATCGCACATCATCAACATCATTGCACAACATCATCATCATCGCACATCATCATGCATCATCATCATCGCACATCATCATGCATCATCATCATCGCACATCATCAACATCATTGCACAACATCATCATCATCGCACATCATCATGCATCATCATCATCGCGCATCATCATCATCGTCATTGTGCATCATCATCGTACATCATCTTCAACATCGCACATCATCATCATCATCGCGCATCATCATCATCGCGCATCATCATCATCGCACATCATCATCGCACATCATCATCATCACACATCATCATCATCGCACATCATCATCATCGTCATCGTGCATCATCATCATCACGCATCATCATTGCACATCATCATCATCGCGCATCATCATCATCGTCATTGCGCATCATCATCGCACATCATCATCATCATCGCGCATCATCATCATCGCACATCATCATCATCGCGCATCATCATCATCACGCATCATCATCATCGCACATCATCATCGCACATCATCATCATCGCTCATCATCATCATCGCACATCATCATCATCGCACAGCATCATCATCACGCATTATCATCATCGCACAGCATCATCATCACACATCATCATCATCGCACATCATCATCATCACACATCATCATCATCGCACATCATCATCATCGCACATCATCATCATCACACATCATCATCATCGCACATCATCATCATCACACATCATCATCATCGCACATCATCATCATCACGCACATCATCATCACCGCACATCATCATCGCACATCAACATCGCACATCATCATCACACATCATCATCATCGCACATCATCATCATCGCACATCATCACACATCATCATCATCGCACATCATCACACATCATCAACATCACGCATCATCATCGTGCATCATCAACATTGCACATCATCATCATCTCATCATCATCGCACATCATCAAGATCGCACATCATCAAAATCGCACATCATCAACATCGCGCTTCATCATCATTATCGCGCCTCATCATCATCGTGCATCATCATCATCATCATTATCGCACATCATTGTCATTGCACATCATCATCATCATCATTGCAGATCATCATCATCATCACACATCAACATCATTGCACATCATCATCATCGCGCATCATCATCATCATCATTATCGCACATCATTGTCATTGCACATCATCATCATCATCATCGCGCATCATCGTCATCACACATCATCATCATCGCACATCATCATCATCATCATCACACATCATCATCATCATTGCACAACATCATCATCATCGCACATCATCATCATCATTGCACATCATCATCATCATTGCGCATCAGTATCATCACACATCATCATCATCATCATCGCACATCATCATCGCGCATCATCATCGCACATCATCATCGCGCATCATCATCATCGCACATCATCAACATCATTGCACAACATCATCATCATCGCACATCATCATGCATCATCATCATCGCACATCATCATGCATCATCATCATCGCACATCATCAACATCATTGCACAACATCATCATCATCGCACATCATCATGCATCATCATCATCGCGCATCATCATCATCGCACATCATCATGCATCATCATCATCGCACATCATCATGCATCATCATCATCGCACATCATCATCGCACATCATCATGCATCATCATCATCGCACATCATCATGCATCATCATCATCGCACATCATCATGCATCATCATCATCGCACATCATCATCATCGCACATCATCATGCATCATCATCATCGCACATCATCATCATCGTACATCATCATCATCATTGCACATCATCATCATCGCGCATCATCATGCATCATCATCATCGCGCATCATCATCGCACATCATCATGCATCATCATCATCGCACATCATCATCATCATCGCACATCATCATCGCACATCATCATTGCACATCATCAACATCGCTCATCATCATCACACATCAACATTGCACATCATCATCGTCATTACACATCATCATCATCGCACATCATCATCGCATATCATCATCGCACATCATCAACATCGCTCATCATCATCACACATCATCATCACACATCATCATCATCATCATCACACATCAACATCGCTCATCATCATCACACATCATCATCGCACATCATCATCACACATCATCATCATCGCACATCATCATCATCACACGTCATCATCATCGCACATCATCATCATCGCACATCATCATCGTACATCATCGTCATCATCATCATCACACATCATCATCATTGCACATCATCATCACACATCATCATCATCATCACGCATCATCATCACCGCACATCATCATCGCACATCAACATCGCACATCATCATCGCACATCATCATCATCGCACATCATCATCATCGCACATCATCATCATCGCACATCATCACACATCATCAACATCACGCATCATCATCATGCATCATCAACATTGCACATCATCAACATCATTGCACAACATCATCATCATCGCACATCATCATGCATCATCATCATCGCACATCATCATGCATCATCATCATCGCACATCATCATGCATCATCATCATCGCACATCATCATCATCGCACATCATCATGCATCATCATCATCGCACATCATCATCATCGTACATCATCATCATCATTGCACATCATCATCATCGCGCATCATCATGCATCATCATCATCGCGCATCATCATCGCACATCATCATGCATCATCATCATCGCACATCATCATCATCATCGCACATCATCATCGCACATCATCATGCATCATCATCATCGCACATCATCATCATCGTACATCATCATCATCATTGCACATCATCATCATCGCGCATCATCATGCATCATCATCATCGCGCATCATCATCGCACATCATCATGCATCATCATCATCGCACATCATCATCATCATCGCACATCATCATCGCACATCATCATTGCACATCATCAACATCGCTCATCATCATCACACATCAACATTGCACATCATCATCGTCATTACACATCATCATCATCGCACATCATCATCGCACATCATCATCGCATATCATCATCGCACATCATCAACATCGCTCATCATCATCACACATCATCATCGCACATCATCATCATCATCATCACACATCAACATCGCTCATCATCATCACACATCATCATCGCACATCATCATCGCACTTCATCATCGCACTTCATCATCGCACATCATCATCGCACATCATCATCATCATCATCGCACATCAACATCATCGCACATCATCATCATCACACATCATCATCATCGTGCATCATCATCATCATTACACATCATCATCATCACACATCATCATCATCGTGCATCATCATCATCATCATCGCGCATCATCATCATCGCGCATCATCATTGCACATCATCATCATCGCGCATCATCATCATCGTCATTGTGCATCATCATCGCACATCATCTTCAACATCGCACATCATCATCATCATCGCGCATCATCATCATCGCGCATCATCATCATCGCACATCATCATCGCACATCATCATCATCACACATCATCATCATCGCACATCATCATCATCGTCATCGTGCATCATCATCATCGCGCATCATCATTGCACATCATCATCATCGCGCATCATCATCATCGTCATTGCGCATCATCATCGCACATCATCATCATCGCGCATCATCATCATCGCACATCATCATCATCGCGCATCATCATCATCACGCATCATCATCATCGCACATCATCATCATCGCACATCATCATCATCGCACAGCATCATCATGCATCATCATCGCACAGCATCATCATCACACATCATCATCATCGCACATCATCATCATCGCACATCATCATCATCACACATCATCATCATCGCACATCATCATCATCACACATCATCATCATCGCACATCATCATCATCACGCATCATCATCACCGCACATCATCATCGCACATCAACATCGCACATCATCATCGCACATCATCATCATCGCACATCATCATCATCGCACATCATCACACATCATCATCATCGCACATCATCACACATCATCAACATCACGCATCATCATCATGCATCATCAACATTGCACATCATCATCATCTCATCAACATCGCACATCATCAAGATCGCACATCATCAAAATCGCACATCATCAACATCGCGCTTCATCATCATTATCGCGCCTCATCATCATCGCGCATCATCATCATCATCATTATCGCACATCATTGTCATTGCACATCATCATCATCATCATTGCAGATCATCATCATCATCACACATCAACATCATTGCACATCATCATCATCGCGCATCATCATCATCATCATTATCGCACATCATTGTCGTTGCACATCATCATCATCATCATCACACATCAACATCATCGTGCATCATCATCATCGCGCTTCATCATCGCGCATCATAATTATCGCGCATCATCATCATCGCACATCAACATCATCGTGCATCATCATCATCGTGCATCATCTTTGCGCATCATCATCATTGCACATCATCATCATCGCACATCATCGTCATCGTGCATCATCATCATCACTCATCATCATCATTGCACATCATCATTGCACATCATCGTCATCGTGCATCATCATCATCACTCATCATCATCATCGCACATCATCAACATCATCGCACATCATCAACATCATCGCGCATCATCATCGTGCACCATCATCATCGCGCATCATCAACATCGCGCACCATCATCATCGCGCACCATCATCATCGCGCATCATCATCATCGTGCATCATCATCATCGTGCATCATTATCATCGCGCATCATCATCGCACATCAACATCATCGCGCTTCATCATCATCACACATCATCATCTTGCATCACTATCATCGAGCATCATCGTGCATCATCATCGCGCATCATCATCGCACATCAACATCATCGCACATCATCAATATCATCACGCATCATCATCATCAAACATCACCATCATCGCACATCATCATCATCGCACATCATCATCACACATCATCATCATCGCACATCATCATCATCGCACATCATCATCATCACACATCAACATCATCGCACATCAACATCGCACATCATCATCATCGCACATCATCATCATCGCGCATCATCATCGCGCATCAACATCATCGCGCATCAACATCATCGCACATCAACATCATCGCACATCATCATCATCATCGCGCATCATCATTGCACATCATCATCGCGCATCATCATCATCACACATCAACATCATCGCACATCATCATCATCGCACATCATCATCATCGCACATCAGCATCATCACACATCATCATCATCATCGCGCATCATCATCGCGCATCATCATCATCGTGCACCATCATCATCGCGCATCATCAACATTGCACATCATCATCATCGCACATCATCATCATCGTGCACCATCATCATCACGCATCATCATCAGTATGCATCATCATCATCGCACATCATCATCATCGCGCATCATCATCATCGCGCATCATCATCATCACACATCATCGCGCATCATCATTGCGCGTCATCATCATTGAGCATCATTATCATCACACATCATCCACATCGCACATCAACATCATCGCGCATCATCATCATCGCGCATCGTCATCATCGCACGTCAACATCATCATGCATCATCAACATCGCGCATCATCATCGCGCATCATCATCGCACATCTTCATCATAAAGACGCATCATCATCATCACGCATCATCTTTGCACGTTATCATCATTGCACATCATCAACATCGTGCATCATCATCGCACATCATCAACATCGCTCATCATCACTCATCATCATCGCACATCATCATCGTGCATCATCATCATCGCACATCATCATCGTGCATCATCATCATCACACATCATCATCAAAATCGCGCATCATCATTATTGCGCATCATCAACATCGCACATCATCATCATCACGCATCATCATCATCACGCATCATCATCATCGCACATCATCATCATCATCATGCATCATCATCATCGCACATTATCATCATCGCGCATCATCATCATCGCGCATCAACATCATCAACATCGCAGATCATCAACATTGCACATCATCATCGCGCATCATCAACATCGCGCATCAACATCGCACATCATCATCATCATCAACGCACATCATCATCATTGCACATCATCATCATCGCGCATCAACATCATCGTACATCATCATCATCATCAACGCACATCATCATCATTGCACATCATCATCATCGCACATCATCATCATCGCACATCATCATCATCACACATCATCATCATCGCGCATCATCATCATCACACATCAACATCATCGCACATCAACATCGCACATCATCATCAAAATCGTGCATCATCATTATTGCGCATCATCATCATCATGCATCATCATCAGTGTGCATCATCATCATCGCGCATCATCATCATCGCGCATCATCATCATCGCGCATCATCATCATCACACATCATCGCGCATCATCATTGCGCGTCATCATCATTGAGCATCATTATCATCACACATCATCCACATCGCACATCATCAACATTGCGCATCATCATTGCACATCAACATCATTGCACATCAACATCATCGCGCATCATCATCATCGTGCATCTTCATCATAAAGACGCATCATCATCATCACGCATCATCTTTGCACGTTATCATCATTGCACATCATCAACATCGTGCATCATCATCGCACATCATCATCGCTCATCATCACTCATCATCATCGCACATCATCATCGCGCATCATCATCATCACGCATCATCATCATCACACATCATCATCATCATCGCGCATCATCATCGTGCATCATCATCATCACACATCATCATCAAAATCACGCATCATCATTATTGCGCATCATCAACATCGCACATCATCATCATCGCACATCATCATCATCGCACATCATCATCATCGCACCTCATCATCATCGCGCATCATCATCGCACATCATCATCGCGCATCATCATCATCGCGCATCATCATCATTGCGCATCATCATCGCACATCAGCATCGCGCATCATCATCGCACATCATCATCATCGCACATCATCATCATCATCATCGTACATCATCATCATCGCACATCATCATCATCGCACATCATCATCATCGCACATCATCATCATCGCACATCATCATCATCGCACATCATCATCATCATTGCACATCATCATCATTGCACATCATCATCATCATCATCATCGCGCATCATCGCACATCATCATCATCGCACGTCATCATCGAGCTTCATCATCATCACACATCATCATCATTATCACCATCATCGCACATCATTATCATCACACATCATCATCATCACACCACATCATCATCACGCATCATCATCATCGCGCATCATCATCATCACACATCATCATCATCGCACATCATCGCGCATCATCATCATCATCATTGCACACCATCATCGCACATCATCTTCAACATCGCACATCATCATCGCGCATCATCATTGCGCATCATCATCATCGCACATCATCATCATCACACATCATCATCGTCACACATCATCATCATCACACATCATCATCATCATCGCGCATCATCATCATCGCGCATCATCATCATCGCGCATCATCATCATCGCACATCATCATCATCGCACATCATCATCATCACACATCATCATCATCGCACATCATCGCGCATCATCATCATCATCATTGCACACCATCATCGCACATCATCTTCAACATCGCACATCATCGCGCATCATCATTGCGCATCATCATCATCGCACATCATCATCATCACACATCATCATCATCATCGCACATCATCATCACACATCATCATTACCCATCATCATCATCGCACATCATCATCATCGCACATCATCATCATCATCGCACATCATCATCACACATCATCATTATCATCATCAACGCACATCATCATCATCACACATCATCATCATCACACATCATCATCATCGCACAGCATCATCATCATCGCACATCATCATCACACATCATCATTACCCATCATCATCATCGCTCATCATCATCATCGCACATCATCATCATCATCATCGCACATCATCATCGCGCATCATCATCGCTCATCATCATCATCGCGCATCATCATCATCGCACATCATCATCATCGCACATCATCATCATCATCACACATCATCATCGCGCATCATCGTGCATCATCATCATTGCACATCATCATCATCGCGCATTATCATCGCTCATCATCATCATCGTGCATCATCGCGCATCATCATCATCACGCATCATCATCATCGCACATCATCATCGTACATCATCATCATCGCAAATCATCATCATCGCACATCATCATCATCGCACATCATCATCATCGCACATCATCACATCGCACATCATCATCACACATCATCATCGCACATCATCATCACACATCATCATCATCACTCATCATCATAGCACATCATCATCGCACAGCATCATCATCATCACACATCATCATCATCATCGCACATCATCATCACACAGCATCATCATCATCACACATCATCATCATCATCACACATCATCATCGCACAGCATCATCATCATCATCGCACATCATCATCATCATCATCATCACACATCATCATCATCGCACATCATCATCATCATCATCGCACATCATCATCACACATCATCATTATCATCATCATCGCACATCATCATCATCACACATCATCATCATCACACATCATCATCATCGCACAGCATCATCATCATCGCACATCATCATCACACATCATCATTACCCATCATCATTATCGCTCATCATCATCATCGCACATCATCATCATCATCATCGCACATCATCATCGCGCATCATCATCGCTCATCATCATCATCGCGCATCATCGTGCATCATCATCATCGCACATCATCATCATCGCACATCATCATCATCATCACACATCATCATCGCGCATCATCGTGCATCATCATCATCGCACATCATCATTGCACATCATCATCATCGCGCATTATCATCGCTCATCATCATCATCGCGCATCATCGCGCATCATCATCATCACGCATCATCATCATCGCACATCATCATCGTACATCATCATCATCGCAAATCATCATCATCGCACATCATCATCATCGCACATCATCATCATCGCACATCATCATCATCGCACATCATCATCACACATCATCATCGCACATCATCATCACACATCATCATCATCACTCATCATCATAGCACATCATCATCGCACAGCATCATCATCATCACACATCATCATCATCATCGCACATCATCATCACACAGCATCATCATCATCACACATCATCATCATCATCACACATCATCATCGCACAGCATCATCATCATCATCGCACATCATCATCATCATCATCACACATCATCATCATCGCACATCATCATCATCATCATCACACATCATCATCGCACATCATCATCGCACATCATCATCGCACATCATCATCATCGCATGTCATCATCGCACGTCATCATCATCGCACATCATCATCATCGCACATCATCATCGTACATCATCGTCATCATCATCATCACACATCATCATCATCGCACATCATCATCACACATCATCATCATCGCACATCATCATCATCGCACATCATCATCATCACACATCATCATCGCACATCATCATCATCACACATCATCACACATCATCATCGCACATCATCATCGCACATCATCATCATCGCACATCATCATCATCGCACATCATCATCATCGCACATCATCATCATCATTGCACATCATCATCATTGCACATCATCATCATCATCATCATCGCGCATCATCGCACATCATCATCATCGCACGTCATCATCGAGCTTCATCATCATCACACATCATCATCATTATCACCATCATCGCACATCATCATCATCACACATCATCATCATCACACCACATCATCATCACGCATCATCATCATCGCGCATCATCATCATCACACATCATCATCATCGCACATCATCGCGCATCATCATCATCATCATTGCACACCATCATCGCACATCATCTTCAACATCGCACATCATCATCGCGCATCATCATTGCGCATCATCATCATCGCACATCATCATCATCACACATCATCATCGTCACACATCATCATCATCACACATCATCATCATCATCGCGCATCATCATCATCGCGCATCATCATCATCGCGCATCATCATCATCGCACATCATCATCATCGCACATCATCATCATCACACATCATCATCATCGCACATCATCGCGCATCATCATCATCATCATTGCACACCATCATCGCACATCATCTTCAACATCGCACATCATCGCGCATCATCATTGCGCATCATCATCATCGCACATCATCATCATCACACATCATCATCATCATCGCACATCAGCATCACACATCATCATTACCCATCATCATCATCGCACATCATCATCATCGCACATCATCATCATCATCGCACATCATCATCACACATCATCATTATCATCATCAACGCACATCATCATCATCACACATCATCATCATCACACATCATCATCATCGCACAGCATCATCATCATCGCACATCATCATCACACATCATCATTACCCATCATCATCATCGCTCATCATCATCATCGCACATCATCATCATCATCATCGCACATCATCATCACACATCATCATTACCCATCATCATCATCGCTCATCATCATCATCGCACATCATCATCATCATCATCGCACATCATCATCGCGCATCATCATCGCTCATCATCATCATTGCGCATCATCATCATCGCACATCATCATCATCGCACATCATCATCATCATCACACATCATCATCGCGCATCATCGTGCATCATCATCATTGCACATCATCATCATCGCGCATTATCATCGCTCATCATCATCATCGTGCATCATCGCGCATCATCATCATCACGCATCATCATCATCGCACATCATCATCGTACATCATCATCATCGCAAATCATCATCATCGCACATCATCATCATCGCACATCATCATCATCGCACATCATCACATCGCACATCATCATCACACATCATCATCGCACATCATCATCACACATCATCATCATCACTCATCATCATAGCACATCATCATCGCACAGCATCATCATCATCACACATCATCATCATCATCGCACATCATCATCACACAGCATCATCATCATCACACATCATCATCATCATCACACATCATCATCGCACAGCATCATCATCATCATCGCACATCATCATCATCATCATCATCACACATCATCATCATCGCACATCATCATCATCATCATCGCACATCATCATCACACATCATCATTATCATCATCATCGCACATCATCATCATCACACATCATCATCATCACACATCATCATCATCGCACAGCATCATCATCATCGCACATCATCATCACACATCATCATTACCCATCATCATTATCGCTCATCATCATCATCGCACATCATCATCATCATCATCGCACATCATCATCGCGCATCATCATCGCTCATCATCATCATCGCGCATCATCGTGCATCATCATCATCGCACATCATCATCATCGCACATCATCATCATCATCATCACACATCATCATCGCGCATCATCGTGCATCATCATCATCGCACATCATCATTGCACATCATCATCATCGCGCATTATCATCGCTCATCATCATCATCGCGCATCATCGCGCATCATCATCATCACGCATCATCATCATCGCACATCATCATCGTACATCATCATCATCGCAAATCATCATCATCGCACATCATCATCATCGCACATCATCATCATCGCACATCATCATCATCGCACATCATCATCACACATCATCATCGCACATCATCATCACACATCATCATCATCACTCATCATCATAGCACATCATCATCGCACAGCATCATCATCATCACACATCATCATCATCATCGCACATCATCATCACACAGCATCATCATCATCACACATCATCATCATCATCACACATCATCATCGCACAGCATCATCATCATCATCGCACATCATCATCATCATCATCACACATCATCATCATCGCACATCATCATCATCATCATCACACATCATCATCGCACATCATCATCGCACATCATCATCATCGCACATCATCATCATCGCACATCATCATCGCACATCATCATCGTACATCATCATCATCGCAAATCATCATCATCGCACATCATCATCATCGCACATCATCATCATCGCACATCATCATCATCGCACATCATCATCACACATCATCATCGCACATCATCATCACACATCATCATCATCACTCATCATCATAGCACATCATCATCGCACAGCATCATCATCATCACACATCATCATCATCATCGCACATCATCATCACACAGCATCATCATCATCACACATCATCATCATCATCACACATCATCATCGCACAGCATCATCATCATCATCGCACATCATCATCATCATCATCATCACACATCATCATCATCGCACATCATCATCATCATCGCACATCATCATCACACATCATCATTATCATCATCATCGCACATCATCATCATCACACATCATCATCATCGCACAGCATCATCATCATCGCACATCATCATCACACATCATCATTACTCATCATCATCATCGCTCATCATCATCATCGCACATCATCATCATCATCATCGCACATCATCATCGCGCATCATCATCGCACATCATCATCGTACATCATCATCATCGCAAATCATCATCATCGCACATCATCATCATCGCACATCATCATCATCGCACATCATCATCACACATCATCATCGCACATCATCATCACACATCATCATCATCACTCATCATCATAGCACATCATCATCGCACAGCATCATCATCATCACACATCATCATCATCATCGCACATCATCATCACACAGCATCATCATCATCACACATCATCATCATCATCACACATCATCATCGCACAGCATCATCATCATCATCGCACATCATCATCATCATCATCACACATCATCATCATCGCACATCATCATCATCATCATCACACATCATCATCGCACATCATCATCGCACATCATCATCGCACATCATCATCATCGCACGTCATCATCGCACGTCATCATCATCGCACATCATCATCATCGCACATCATCATCGTACATCATCGTCATCATCATCATCGCACATCATCATCATCGCACATCATCATCGTACATCATCGTCATCATCATCATCGCACATCATCATCATCGCACATCATCATCACACATCATCATCATCGCACATCATCATCATCGCACATCATCATCATCACACATCATCATCGCATATCATCATCATCACACATCATCACACATCATCATCGCACATCATCATCGCACATCATCATCATCGCACATCATCATCATCGCACATCATCATCGCACATCATCATCGTACATCATCATCACACATCATCATCATCGCACATCATCATCGCACATCATCATCGTACATCATCGCACATCATCATCGTACATCATCGCACATCATCATCATCGCACATCATCATCATCGCACATCATCATCGTACATCATCATCATCATCGCACATCATCATCATCGCACATCATCATCATCATCATCGCACAGCATCATCATCATCATCGCACATCATCATCGCACATCATCATCATCACACATCATCATCATCATCATCACACATCATCATCATCACACATCATCATTGCACATCATCATCATCGCACATCATCATCATCGCACATCATCATCATCGCACAGCATCATCATCATCATCGCACATCATCATCATCACACATCATCATCATCACACATCATCATCATCGCACATCATCATCATCGCACATCATCATCATCATCATCATCATCATCGCACATCATCATCATCGCACATCATCATCATCGCACATCATCATCATCGCACATCATCATCATCACACATCATCATCATCATCATCGCACATCATCATCATCGCACATCATCATCATCGCACAGCATCATCATCGCACAGCATCATCATCGCACATCATCATCATCACACATCATCATTGCACATCATCATCATCGCACATCATCATCATCGCACATCATCATCATCGCACAGCATCATCGTCATCATCGCACATCATCATCATCGCACATCATCATCGTACATCATCGCACATCATCATCGCACATCATCATCATCATCACACATCATCATCGTACATCATCATCATCATCGCACATCATCATCATCATCACACATCATCATCGTACATCATCATCATCATCGCACATCATCATCATCATCATCGCACAGCATCATCATCGCACATCATCATCGCACATCATCATCATCGCACGTCATCATCGCACGTCATCATCATCGCACATCATCATCATCGCACATCATCATCGTACATCATCGTCATCATCATCATCGCACATCATCATCATCGCACATCATCATCGTACATCATCGTCATCATCATCATCGCACATCATCATCATCGCACATCATCATCACACATCATCATCATCGCACATCATCATCATCGCACATCATCATCATCACACATCATCATCGCATATCATCATCATCACACATCATCACACATCATCATCGCACATCATCATCGCACATCATCATCATCGCACATCATCATCATCGCACATCATCATCGCACATCATCATCGTACATCATCATCACACATCATCATCATCGCACATCATCATCGCACATCATCATCGTACATCATCGCACATCATCATCGTACATCATCGCACATCATCATCATCGCACATCATCATCATCGCACATCATCATCGTACATCATCATCATCATCGCACATCATCATCATCGCACATCATCATCATCATCATCGCACAGCATCATCATCATCATCGCACATCATCATCGCACATCATCATCATCACACATCATCATCATCATCATCACACATCATCATCATCACACATCATCATTGCACATCATCATCATCGCACATCATCATCATCGCACATCATCATCATCGCACAGCATCATCATCATCATCGCACATCATCATCATCACACATCATCATCATCACACATCATCATCATCGCACATCATCATCATCGCACATCATCATCATCATCATCATCATCATCGCACATCATCATCATCGCACATCATCATCATCGCACATCATCATCATCGCACATCATCATCATCACACATCATCATCATCATCATCGCACATCATCATCATCGCACATCATCATCATCGCACAGCATCATCATCGCACAGCATCATCATCGCACATCATCATCATCACACATCATCATTGCACATCATCATCATCGCACATCATCATCATCGCACATCATCATCATCGCACAGCATCATCGTCATCATCGCACATCATCATCATCGCACATCATCATCGTACATCATCGCACATCATCATCGCACATCATCATCATCATCACACATCATCATCGTACATCATCATCATCATCGCACATCATCATCATCATCACACATCATCATCGTACATCATCATCATCATCGCACATCATCATCATCATCATCGCACAGCATCATCATCGCACATCATCATCGCACGTCATCATCGCACATCATCATCATCGCACATCATCATATCATCACACATTATCATCATCGCACATCATCATCATCATCATCGCACATCATCATCATCGCACATCATCATCATCATCATCGCACATCATCATCATCATCATCACACATTATCATCATCGCACATCATCATCATCATCATCATCACACATCATCAT
>JANJGN010000010.1:97871126-97876126 GCA_026770705.1 Isurus oxyrinchus
CAACACACCCACACACCCACACCCACACACCCACACACACACCCACACCCACACACCCACCCACACACCCACACCCACACACCCACCCCCACGCACCCACCCCCACACCCACATACCCACCCCACGCACCCACCCCTACACACCCACCCCCACACACGCACCCACCCCCATGCAACCCACCCCCACGCACCCACCGCCACGCAACACCCCCACACCCACACCCACACCCCCACGCAACACCCCCACACCCACACCCCCACACACACACCCACCCCCACGCACCCACCCCCACACCCACACACCCACCTCCACACCCACACCCCCACACACACCCACCCCCACGCATCAACCCCCACGCAACACCCCCACACCCACACACCCCCACACACACACCCACACCCACAAACCCACACCCACACACCCATACCCACACCCACACACCCACACCCACCCCCACGCACCCACCCCCACGCAACACGCCCACACCCACACCCCCACACCCACACACCCGCACCCACACCCACACCCACACCCACACACCCACACCCACACCCCCACACCCACACCCCCACACCCACACCCCCACACACACACCCACCCCCACGCACCCACCCCCACACACCCACCCCCACGCAACACCCCCACACCCATACACCCACACCCACACCCGCACGCACACACCCACCCCCACGCAACACCCCCACACCCCCACACCCACACACCCACACCCACACCCACACCCCCACACCCACACCCACCCCCACACCCACACAACCACACCCACACCCCCACACACACCCACCCCCACGCACCCACCCCCACGCAACACCCCCACACCCCCACACCCACACACCCACACCCACACACCCACACACCCACGCACCCACCCCCACGCACCCACCCCCACGCAACACCCCCACACCTCCACACCCACACACCCACACCCACACACCCACACATCCACACACCCACCCCCACGCACCCACCCCCACGCAACACCCCCACACCCACACACCCACACCCCGACACCGACACACCCACACCCACAACCCCACACAGACACCCACCCCCACACACCCACCCCCACGCAACACCCCCACACCCACACCCGCACACACACACCCACCCCCACGCACCCACCCCCACACCCACACACCCACCTCCACACCCACACCCCCACACACACCCACCCCCACGCATCAACCCCCACGCAACACCCCCACACCCACACACCCCCACACACACACCCACCCCCATGCAACCCACCCCCACGCACCCACCCGCACGCAACACCCCCACACACCCACACCCGCGCCCACACACCCACCCCCACGCAACACCCACACACCCACACCCCCACACCCACACACCCACACACACACACCCACACACCCACACACACACCCACACCCACACACCCACCCACACACCCACACCCACACACCCACTCCCACGCACCCACCCCCACACCCACACACCCACCCTCACACCCACACCCCCACACACACACCCACCCCCACGCACCCACCCCCAAACACCCACCCCCACACACACACCCACCCCCATGCAACCCACACCCCCACACCCACACCCACCCCCACGCACCCACACCCACACACCCACACACACACCCACACCCACACACCCACCCACACACCCACACCCACACACCCACCCCCACGCACCCACCCCCACACCCACACCCACACACCCACACCCACCCCTACACCCACACACCCACCCCCACCACCACACACCCACCCCCACCCCCACACACCCACCCCCACCCCCACACACCCACACCCACCCCTACACCCACACACCCACCCCCACACCCACAAACCCACCCCCACACCCACACGCACACACCCACACCCACCCCCACGCACCCACCCCCACGCAACACGCCGACACCCACACCCACACCCCCACACCCCCACACCCACACACCCACACCCACACCCCCACACCCACACCCCCACACCAACACCCCCACACCCACACCCACACCCCCACACCCACACCCCAAAACCCACACCCACCCCCATGCACCCACCCCCACGCACCCACCCACACCCACACCCCCACACCCACACCCCCACACCCACACCCCCACACCCACACCCACCCCCATGCACCCACCCCCACGCACCCACCCACACCCACACCCCCACACCCCCTCACCCACGCACCCACACACACACACCCACACCCACACCCCCACACCCACACCCACCCACGCACCCACCCCCACACAACACCCCCACACCCACACCCCCACACACACATCCACCCCCACGCACCCACACCCACACACACCCACCCCCACGCACCCACCCCCACGCACCCACCCCCACGCAACACCCCCACACCCACACACCCCCACACACACACCCACCCCCACACACACACCCACCCCCATGCAACCCACCCCCATGCAACCCACCCCCACGCACCCACCCCCACGCAACACACCCACACACCCACACCCACACACCCACACACACACCCACACCCACACACCCACCCACACACCCACACCCACACACCCACCCCCACGCACCCACCCCCACACCCACATACCCACCCCACGCACCCACCCCTACACACCCACCCCCACACACGCACCCACCCCCATGCAACCCACCCCCACGCACCCACCGCCACGCAACACCCCCACACCCACACCCACACCCACACCCCCACGCAACACCCCCACACCCACACCCCCACACACACACCCACCCCCACGCACCCACCCCCACACCCACACACCCACCTCCACACCCACACCCCCACACACACCCACCCCCACGCATCAACCCCCACGCAACACCCCCACACCCACACACCCCCACACACACACCCACACCCACAAACCCACACCCACACACCCATACCCACACCCACACACCCACACCCACCCCCACGCACCCACCCCCACGCAACACGCCCACACCCACACCCCCACACCCACACACCCGCACCCACACCCACACCCACACCCACACACCCACACCCACACCCCCACACCCACACCCCCACACCCACACCCCCACACACACACCCACCCCCACGCACCCACCCCCACACACCCACCCCCACGCAACACCCCCACACCCACACACCCACACCCACACCCGCACGCACACACCCACCCCCACGCAACACCCCCACACCCCCACACCCACACACCCACACCCACACCCACACCCCCACACCCACACCCACCCCCACACCCACACACCCACACCCACACCCCCACACACACCCACCCCCACGCACCCACCCCCACGCAACAACCCCACACCCACACACCCACACCCACACCACCACACACACACCCACCCCCACCCCCCCACACCCACACACCCACACCCACACCCCCACACACACAGCCACCCCCACCCCCCCCACACCCACGCACCCACACACCCACACACCCACACCCACCCACACACCCACACACCCACACTCACAGCCACACCCCCACACCCACACCCCCACACCCACACCCACACCCACACCCCCACACCCACACCCCCACCCACACACACACACCCACACACCCACACCCACACCCACCCACACGCATACCCACCCACCCACACCCACCCACCCACACCCCCACACCCACACCCCCACACCCACGCACACACCCAGCCCCACACACACACACCCACACCCACACACCCACACCCACACCCCCACACCCACCCACACCCCCACACCCACACCCACACCCCCACACCCACAGCCACACCCACAAACCCACACCCACACACCCATACCCACACCCACACACCCACACCCACCCCCACGCACCCACCCCCACGCAACACGCCCACACCCACACCCCCCACACCCACACACCCGCACCCACACCCATACCCACACCCACACACCCACACCCACACCCCCACACCCACACCCCCACACCCACACCCCCACACACACACCCACCCCCACGCACCCACCCCCACACACCCACCCCCACGCAACACCCCCACACCCACACACCCACACCCACACCCGCACGCACACACCCACCCCCACGCAACACCCCCACACCCCCCACACCCACACACCCACACCCACACCCACACCCCCACACCCACACCCACCCCCACACCCACACACCCACACCCACACCCCCACACACACCCACCCCCACGCACCCACCCCCACGCAACACCCCCACACCCCCACACCCACACACCCACACCCACACACCCACACACCCACGCACCCACCCCCACGCACCCACCCCCACGCAACACCCCCACACCTCCACACCCACACACCCACACCCACACACCCACACATCCACACACCCACCCCCACGCACCCACCCCCACGCAACACCCCCACACCCACACACCCACACCCCCCACACCGACACACCCACACCCACAACCCCACACAGACACCCACCCCCACACACCCACCCCCACGCAACACCCCCACACCCACACCCGCACACACACACCCACCCCCACGCACCCACCCCCACACCCACACACCCACCTCCACACCCACACCCCCACACACACCCACCCCCACGCATCAACCCCCACGCAACACCCCCACACCCACACACCCCCACACACACACCCACCCCCATGCAACCCACCCCCACGCACCCACCCGCACGCAACACCCCCACACACCCACACCCGCGCCCACACACCCACCCCCACGCAACACCCACACACCCACACCCCCACACCCACACACCCACACACACACACCCACACACCCACACACACACCCACACCCACACACCCACCCACACACCCACACCCACACACCCACTCCCACGCACCCACCCCCACACCCACACACCCACCCTCACACCCACACCCCCACACACACACCCACCCCCACGCACCCACCCCCAAACACCCACCCCCACACACACACCCACCCCCATGCAACCGACACCCCCCACACCCACACCCACCCCCACGCACCCACACCCACACACCCACACACACACC
>JANJGN010000010.1:97881126-97886126 GCA_026770705.1 Isurus oxyrinchus
ACGCACCCACCCCCACGCAACACACCCACACACCCACACCCACACACCCACACACACACCCACACCCACACACCCACCCACACACCCACACCCACACACCCACCCCCACGCACCCACCCCCACACCCACATACCCACCCCACGCACCCACCCCTACACACCCACCCCCACACACGCACCCACCCCCATGCAACCCACCCCCACGCACCCACCGCCACGCAACACCCCCACACCCACACCCACACCCACACCCCCACGCAACACCCCCACACCCACACCCCCACACACACACCCACCCCCACGCACCCACCCCCACACCCACACACCCACCTCCACACCCACACCCCCACACACACCCACCCCCACGCATCAACCCCCACGCAACACCCCCACACCCACACACCCCCACACACACACCCACACCCACAAACCCACACCCACACACCCATACCCACACCCACACACCCACACCCACCCCCACGCACCCACCCCCACGCAACACGCCCACACCCACACCCCCACACCCACACACCCGCACCCACACCCACACCCACACCCACACACCCACACCCACACCCCCACACCCACACCCCCACACCCACACCCCCACACACACACCCACCCCCACGCACCCACCCCCACACACCCACCCCCACGCAACACCCCCACACCCACACACCCACACCCACACCCGCACGCACACACCCACCCCCACGCAACACCCCCACACCCCCACACCCACACACCCACACCCACACCCACACCCCCACACCCACACCCACCCCCACACCCACACACCCACACCCACACCCCCACACACACCCACCCCCACGCACCCACCCCCACGCAACAACCCCACACCCACACACCCACACCCACACCCCCACACACACACCCACCCCCACCCCCCCACACCCACACACCCACACCCACACCCCCACACACACAGCCACCCCCACCCCCCCCACACCCACGCACCCACACACCCACACACCCACACCCACCCACACACCCACACACCCACACTCACAGCCACACCCCCACACCCACACCCCCACACCCACACCCACACCCACACCCCCACACCCACACCCCCACCCACACACACACACCCACACACCCACACCCACACCCACCCACACGCATACCCACCCACCCACACCCACCCACCCACACCCCCACACCCACACCCCCACACCCACGCACACACCCAGCCCCACACACACACACCCACACCCACACACCCACACCCACACCCCCACACCCACCCACACCCCCACACCCACACCCACACCCCCACACCCACAGCCACACCCACAAACCCACACCCACACACCCATACCCACACCCACACACCCACACCCACCCCCACGCACCCACCCCCACGCAACACGCCCACACCCACACCCCCACACCCACACACCCGCACCCACACCCATACCCACACCCACACACCCACACCCACACCCCCACACCCACACCCCCACACCCACACCCCCACACACACACCCACCCCCACGCACCCACCCCCCACACACCCACCCCCACGCAACACCCCCACACCCACACACCCACACCCACACCCGCACGCACACACCCACCCCCACGCAACACCCCCACACCCCCACACCCACACACACACACCCACACCCACACCCCCACACCCACACCCACCCCCACACCCACACACCCACACCCACACCCCCACACACACCCACCCCCACGCACCCACCCCCACGCAACACCCCCACACCCCCACACCCACACACCCACACCCACACACCCACACACCCACGCACCCACCCCCACGCACCCACCCCCACGCAACACCCCCACACCTCCACACCCACACACCCACACCCACACACCCACACATCCACACACCCACCCCCACGCACCCACCCCCACGCAACACCCCCCACACCCACACACCCACACCCCCACACCGACACACCCACACCCACAACCCCACACAGACACCCACCCCCACACACCCACCCCCACGCAACACCCCCACACCCACACCCCCACACACACACCCACCCCCACGCACCCACCCCCACACCCACACACCCACCTCCACACCCACACCCCCACACACACCCACCCCCACGCATCAACCCCCACGCAACACCCCCACACCCACACACCCCCACACACACACCCACCCCCATGCAACCCACCCCCACGCACCCACCCGCACGCAACACCCCCACACACCCACACCCGCGCCCACACACCCACCCCCACGCAACACCCACACACCCACACCCCCACACCCACACACCCACACACACACACCCACACACCCACACACACACCCACACCCACACACCCACCCACACACCCACACCCACACACCCACTCCCACGCACCCACCCCCACACCCACACACCCACCCTCACACCCACACCCCCACACACACACCCACCCCCACGCACCCACCCCCAAACACCCACCCCCACACACACACCCACCCCCATGCAACCCACACCCCCACACCCACACCCACCCCCACGCACCCACACCCACACACCCACACACACACCCACACCCACACACCCACCCACACACCCACACCCACACACCCACCCCCACGCACCCACCCCCACACCCACACCCACACACCCACACCCACCCCTACACCCACACACCCACCCCCACCACCACACACCCACCCCCACCCCCACACACCCACCCCCACCCCCACACACCCACACCCACCCCTACACCCACACACCCACCCCCACACCCACAAACCCACCCCCACACCCACACGCACACACCCACACCCACCCCCACGCACCCACCCCCACGCAACACGCCGACACCCACACCCACACCCCCACACCCCCACACCCACACACCCACACCCACACCCCCACACCCACACCCCCACACCAACACCCCCACACCCACACCCACACCCCCACACCCACACCCCAACACCCACACCCACCCCCATGCACCCACCCCCACGCACCCACCCACACCCACACCCCCACACCCACACCCCCACACCCACACCCCCACACCCACACCCACCCCCATGCACCCACCCCCACGCACCCACCCACACCCACACCCCCACACCCCCTCACCCACGCACCCACACACACACACCCACACCCACACCCCCACACCCACACCCACCCACGCACCCACCCCCACACAACACCCCCACACCCACACCCCCACACACACATCCACCCCCACGCACCCACACCCACACACACCCACCCCCACGCACCCACCCCCACGCACCCACCCCCACGCAACACCCCCACACCCACACACCCCCACACACACACCCACCCCCACACACACACCCACCCCCATGCAACCCACCCCCATGCAACCCACCCCCACGCACCCACCCCCACGCAACACACCCACACACCCACACCCACACACCCACACACACACCCACACCCACACACCCACCCACACACCCACACCCACACACCCACCCCCACGCACCCACCCCCACACCCACATACCCACCCCACGCACCCACCCCTACACACCCACCCTCACACACGCACCCACCCCCATGCAACCCACCCCCACGCACCCACCGCCACGCAACACCCCCACACCCACACCCACACCCACACACCCACACACACACCCACACCCACACACCCACCCCCACACCCACACCCACACACCCATACCCACCCCTACACCCACCCACACACCCACACACCCACACCCACCCCCACACATCCACCCCCACCCCCACACACCCACACCCACCCCTACACCCACACATCACCCTCACACCCACACACCCACCCCCCCACACACACACCCACCCCCACGCAACCCACGCCCACGCACCCACCCCCACGCAACCCACGCCCACGCACCCACCCCCACGCACCCACCCCCACGCAACAGCCCCACGCAACCCACCCCCACGCACCCACCCCCACGCACCCACCCCCACGCACCCACCCACACACACACACCCACCCACACACACCCACCCACACACACCCACCCACACACACCCACCCCCACGCAACCCACCCCCACGCACCCACCCACACACACCCACCCCCACACCCACACACCCACCCACACACACGCACCCACACACACACACCCCCACATCCACACCCACCCCCACGCACCCACCCCCACGCACCCACCCTCACGCAACACCCCCACACCCCCACACCCACACCCCCACACCCACACCCACACCCCCACACCCACACCCCAACACCCACACCCACCCCCATGCACCCACCCCCACGCACCCACCCACACCCACACCCCCACACCCACACCCCCACACCCACACCCCCACACCCACACCCACCCCCATGCACCCACCCCCACGCACCCACCCACACCCACACCCCCACACCCCCTCACCCACGCACCCACACACACACACCCACACCCACACCCCCACACCCACACCCACCCACGCACCCACCCCCACACAACACCCCCACACCCACACCCCCACACACACATCCACCCCCACGCACCCACACCCACACACACCCACCCCCACGCACCCACCCCCACGCACCCACCCCCCACGCAACACCCCCCACACCCACACACCCCCACACACACACCCACCCCCACACACACACCCACCCCCATGCAACCCACCCCCATGCAACCCACCCCCACGCACCCACCCCCACGCAACACACCCACACACCCACACCCACACACCCACACACACACCCACACCCACACACCCACCCACACACCCACACCCACACACCCACCCCCACGCACCCACCCCCACACCCACATACCCACCCCACGCACCCACCCCTACACACCCACCCTCACACACGCACCCACCCCCATGCAACCCACCCCCACGCACCCACCGCCACGCAACACCCCCACACCCACACCCACACCCACACACCCACACACACACCCACACCCACACACCCACCCCCACACCCACACCCACACACCCATACCCACCCCTACACCCACCCACACACCCACACACCCACA
>JANJGN010000010.1:97891126-97895194 GCA_026770705.1 Isurus oxyrinchus
CACGCAACACCCCCACACCCCCACACCCACACACTCACACACCCACACCCACACATACACATCCACACCCACTCCCACGCACCCACCCCCACGCACCCACCCCCACACCCACACACCCACACCCACACACACACATCCACACCCACACCCACACACCCACCCACACACACGCACCCACACACACTCACCCCCACATCCACACACACACCCACACCCCCACACACACACCCACCCCCACGCACCCACCCCCACGCAACACGCCCACACCCCCACACCCACCCCCACGCAACAACCCCACACCCACGCACCCACCCCCACGCACCCACCCCCACGCACACACACCCACACACACACCCCCACACACCCATACACACCCACCCCCACACACCCACCCAAACAAACCCCCACACATGCACCCCCACACACCCACCCCCACGCACCCACCACCACGCACCCACCCCCATGGACCCACCCCCACACACCCACCCAAACAAACCCCCACCCATGCCCACGGACCCACACGCACCCACCCCCACACTCAACCCCCACACACCAAACCACATACACCCACCACCCACCCAAACACAACCCCACCCACCCACACCAACCCCCACACATCCAAACCCCACACACCAAACCCCACACACCCACACACCCATTCCCATCCACCCACCACCCACCTACCCACACACCCCCCCACCCACCCACCCCCACCCCCCCCACACACACACATATCCACCCCCACCCTCCCACTCCCACACACCCACACGCACACACCCAGCCACCCCCCACACCCACCCCCACACACCCAGCCACCCCCCACACCCACCCCCACACACCCACCCCCATGCACCAACACACACCCACCCCCACACACCCACCCCCACACACCCAACCTAGACACCCAACCCCACACACCCAACCCCACACAACCACACACACACACACACCCACTCCCATACATCCCTCATACCCACCCCCACACTCCCAGCAACACACACCCACCCCCACACTCCCACACGCACCCACCTCCCCACACCCACCCCCCCACACTCACCCCCCCACCCCCACCACCACACACCCACCACCACACACCCACCCCCACACAACTACACCCACACACCGACACACACCCACCCCCACACACACCCCCACACACCCACACGCACCCACCCCCCCACACCCACCCCCCCACACCCACCCCCCACACCCACCCCCCCACACCCACCCCCCCACACCCACCCCCCACACCCACCCCCCCACACCCACCACCACACACCCACCACCACACACCTACACCACACACTCATCCCCCAAACCGACCACCACACACCCACCACCACACACCAACCCCCACACACCCAGCCTCGCACACACACACCCAGCCCCCCACACACAACCCCTCACACCACCACACACCCGCCATCACCCAACCCCAAAGACCCACCCCCACACACCCCCACACAGTCAGCCCCACACACCCACCCACACACACACACCGCCAACCCACACACAACCCCACCCAACCACCCACACACAACCCCACCCACACACACCAACCCACCCCCACACACCCACCCCCACACACCCACTCCCACACATCCACACACACCCACCCCCACACACCCACCCACCCCTAACCACACCCAAACACCCACCCCCACACACCCACTCCCACACATCCACACACACCCACCCCCACACACCCACCCACCCCTAACCACACCCAAACACCCACCCCCACACACCTATGCCCACACACACACACACCCAGCCCCACACACCCACCCCCACACACCCACCCCGACACACCCCCAGACACTCACCCACCCCCACACACCCCCACACACTCACCCAACCCCATACACTCAAGCCCAAACACCCATCCCCACACACACACACACACCCATCCCCAAACACCCATCCCCAAACACCCACACCCACACACCCACCCCCACACACTCACCCACGCCCACACTCCCACACCCACACACCCACCCCCACACACCCACCCCCACACACCCACCCCCACACACTCACCCACGCCCACACTCCCACACCCACACACCCACCCCCACACACCCACCCCCACACACTCACCCACGCCCACACACCCACACCCACACACCCACCCCCACACACTCACCCACCTCCACACACCCACCCCCACACACCCACCCCCACACACTCACCCACCTCCACACACCCACCCCCACACACCCACCCCCACACACCCACCCCCACACACCCACCCCCACACACCCACGCAACACGCCCACACCCCCACACCCACACACCCACCCCCACACTCCCACACCCACACCCCCACACACACACACCCACACACTTATGCCCACAAACCCACCCCCACACACTCACCCACCTCCACACACCCACCCCCACACACCCACCCCCACACACCCACCCCCACACACCCACCCCCACACACCCACGCCCACACACCCACGCCCACACACCCACCCCCACACACCCACCCCCACACACTCACCCACCCCCACACACCCACGCCCACACACCCACGCCCACACACCCACCCCCACACACCCACCCCCACACACCCAACTCCACACACCCACGCCCACACACTCACCCCAACACACCCACGCCCACACACCCCCACACAACCCCACACACCCACCCCCACACACCCACGCCCACACACCCACGCCCACACACCCACCCCCACACACCCATGCCCACACACCCACCCCCACACACCCACGCCCACACACCCACGCCCACACACCCACCCCCACACACCCACGCCCACACACCCACCCCCACACACCCACGCCCACACACCCACCCCCACACACCCACGCCCACACACCCACCCACACAAACCCCCAACCACACACACCAACCCACCCCCACACACCCACCCACCACCCCACAACCCCACACAACCACCAGCACACACCCACCCCCACACACCCACCCCCACACACCCACCCCCACACACCCACGCCCACACACCCACGCCCACACACCCACCCACACAACCACCCCCACACACCCACCCCCACACACCCACCCCCACACACCCACCCACACACACCCCCACACAACCCCACACACCCACCCCCACACAACCCCACACACCCACCCCCACACACCCACCCACCCCCACACATCCCACACACCCACCCGCACACACCCACTCCCACACATCCCACACATCCACCCGCACACACCCACTCCCACACATCCCACACACCCACCCGCACACACCCACTCCCACACACACACACACCCAGCCCCACACACCCACCCACACACACCCACACCCGCCCCCAAAAACCCACCCCCACAAACCCACCCCCACACACCCACCTCCACCCACCCCCACACACCCGCCCACACACACCCATGGCCAAACACCCATCCCCACACACCCACCCCAACAAACCCAACCCCACACACCCACCCACACACACGCACACACACACACCCATCCCCACACACAACCCCCACACACCCAACTCCACACACCCACACCCACACACTCACCCCCACACTCGCACGCCCACACACCCACCCCCACACACTCACCCCCACACTCGCACGCCCACACACCCACCCCCACACACCCACACCCACACACTCACCCCCACACACCCACCCCCACACACCCACACCCACACACTCACCCCCACACTCGCACGCCCACACACCCACCCCCACACACCCACACCCACACACCCACCCCCACACACCCACTGCCAAACACCCATCCCCACACACCCACCCCCACACACCCACACCCACACACCCACCCCCCCACACACACACCCACACAACCACCCCCACACACTCATCCCCACACACTCACCCCCACACACCCACCCCCACACACCCACCGCCACACACCCATCCCCACACACCCATCCCCACACACCCACCCCCACAAACCCCACCCCACACACAACCCCCACACACAACCTCCACACACCCAACTCCACACACTCACCCCCACACACTCACCCCCACAGACCCACCCGCACACACAACCCACACACAGCCACCCACACACACCCACGGCCAAAC
>JANJGN010000010.1:97897794-98054868 GCA_026770705.1 Isurus oxyrinchus
GGAGAGAGACGGGGAGAGAGAGAGACGGGGAGAGAGAGACGGGGATAGAGAGAGAGAGAGACGGGGAGAGAGAGAGACAGGGAGAGAGAGAGACGGGGAGAGAGAGAAACGGGGAGAGAGAGAGATGGGGAGAGAGAGAGACAAGGAGAGAGAGAGAGACGGGAAGAAGGAGACACGGGTAGAGAGAGTGTGAGATGGGGAGAGAGAGGGAGAGGCAGGGAGAGAGAGAGAGACGGGGAGAGAGAGAGAGACAGGGTGAGAGAGTGAGACAGGGAGAGAGAGAGAAAGACGGGGAGAGAGAGCGAGACGAGGAGAGAGAGACGGGGAGATAGAGGGAGAGAGACAGGGAAAGAGAGAGGCAGGGAGAAAGAGAGACGGGGAGAGAGAGAGAGAGAGAGAGAGACAGGGAGGGAGAGAGACGGGGAGAGAGAGAGACGGGGAGAGAGAGAGATAGGGAGAGAGAGACGGGGAGAGAGAGAGACGGGGAGAGAGAGAGACGAGGAGAGAGAGAGAGAGACGGGAAGAGGGAAAGAGAGACGGTTAGAGAGAGAGACGAGGAGAGAGACGAGGAGAGAGAGAGTCGAGGAGAGAGAGAGAGAGACGGGACGAGGGAAAGAGAAACGGGTAGAGATTGAGATGGGGGGTGAGAGGGAGAGACGGGGAGGGAGAGAGAGAAATGGGGAGAGAGGGAGAGGGAGACAGGGAGAGAGAAAGAGTGAGACAGCATGGGAGAGACAGATTTGGTGGGAGGCAAAGGAAGGGAGAGAGAGGAGGCATAGAGAGGGTGACGGAGAGAGAGCGAGTAAGAGGCAGAGATAGAGGGTGAGACACAGTGTGAGAGATGGAGCGAGAAAGGGAGTGACGTAGCAAGAGAGGGAGACGTAGAGAGAGAGAGACAGAGAGGGTGAGAAACAGAGGGAGAGAGAGGGTGAGAGACAGAGAGAAAGTGAGAGGGAGACGGGGAGGGAGGGGGAGAGAGGCAGAGGGGTTAGACAGAGGCAGAGGCAGAGGGAGAGGTAGAGGGAGAGGCAGAGGCAGCGAGAGTATTCGAGAGGTAAGGGAGGGAAGATAGAGAGAGGACAAGTGATGCAGGGAGAGTATAAGGGCATGATAGAAGAGGAGAGCAAGAAAGCCATAGAGAGATAGAAAGGGGAGAGAGTGAGGGACAGTGAGAGAGAAACAGAGAGAGGGATAGAGAGGGGGGAGAGAGAGAGACAGTGTAGGGGGAAAGAGAAAGACATGGTTTAATCCTGACCTGCGCTCACTTTCTGCCCTCTGAAATCTTCAAACAGTGATTGCTTCTTACCTAGCACGGGTTGGCCTCCATCAAATGCTGGTGGGTCCCACTGGATTGTACAGGAATCCTCTCCGACCGTTAGGATGCGTGGGGATTCCGGTGGGTCAGGGATGTCTGAGGAAAGAGCAGCGAAGGTAAACCAGACAGTCTCTGCAGATCAGCCTGTGAGGGTATGGAGGGGGAGTGGTGGGGGAGGGGGAGTGGTGGGGGAGGAGGGAGTGTGGGTGTGCAGAGAGTGGGGGGTCAGGAGTGGGGGGCAGAGAGTTGGGGGGCAGAGAGTGGGGGGGACAGAGAGTTGGGGGGCAGAGAGTGGGGGTGTGGAGCGAGTGGAAGTGGTAGGGGAGTAGACAGTGAAGTGGAGTGGAGAGTGGAGGGGGGAGTGGGAGTTGTGGAGGGGGGAGAGAGAGGATGAGAGTGGGGGGAGTGGTGAGGGGAGTAGTAGGGAGAGTGAAGGGAGTAGGGGAGTGGAGGGGGACTGGAGCAGAGAGTGGAGAGGGAGTGGGGGTTGTGGAACGGAGAGTGGAGGGGGATGAGAGGGGAGGGGGAGGAGGGAGGGATAGTTGTGGGGGGAGTAGTGGGGGAAGTGGAGGGGGGAGAGTGGACTGGGGAGGGATTGAGGAGTTGGGGAGTGGGGTGGGTGGGTTTAGGGGTTGGCGAGGAACAGGTTTCATATATAATTGATTAACAGTGTGTCCAATGTGAGAACTCAGCTTGGACAAGAGCTGGTCATACCCACCAGAAGGAAAGCGAAAGTGGAGGGGTCCAGTATTTGACAAAGTGCGGATGGCTAGTGGGGGTAGGGGGGGGTGGGGTGTAGCACAGGATCATTTCCTTATAAGGCTGTATCACAACAAATTCGGTTTGGTTCCTTCCTGAAGCGATGTTAACTTGTTCGACACAGGGTGAGTGAGGTGACCATGTTTCAGGTCATGGATTGTCCTATCGGTGGTGCAGGGCGAGGGTTGTCCTATCGGTGGTGCAGGGCGAGGGTTGTCCTATCGGTGGTGCAGGGCGAGGGTTGTCCTATCGGTGGTGCAGGGCGAGGGTTGTCCTATCGGTGGTGCAGGGCGAGGGTTGTCCTATCGGTGGTGCAGGGCGAGGGTTGTCCTATCGGTGGTGCAGGGCGAGGGTTGTCCTATCGGTGGAGGAGGGCGAGGATTGTTCTATCGGTGGAGGAGGGCGAGGATTGTTCTATCGGTGGAGCAGGGTGAGGATTGTCCTATCGGTGGAGGAGGGTGAGGTCATTGACCTCTTTTAAGCTATGGAGTTCACCTTCAGTTTAAACCACACAACTTGGTCTGTGATGTGGTTTCTATGAAGACATTAACATCGAGATAGATAAAAGATCTCACATGTTGTGCTAAATCTGGCCTGTGTAAAGTTTGAATTATGTGAATGTTAACCCAGCCCATGGAAAATGAGCTAAAGCTCAGCTTCTAATAAGGGTTTCCCAAGGAATTAAATAAGGAGGAACTAAACTAAACCTCCACAAGGGGGGGTTTTATTTTCTGATTTGTTTCGCATCCGTACAATTTCATACAGTAAAATAAAAATAATTCTGTTTTTATTCTTTCACAGGATGTAGGCTTCGCTGACTTGGCCAGCATTTATTGCCCATCCCAAACTGCCCTTGAGAAGGTGGTGGTGAGCCATCACCTCAAACCGCTGGAGTCCATGTGGTGTAGGTAATAGATTGAGCCAGAGCCACATGGAGTGTTAGAATCTCCAAGCTCCAACCAGGAAGCTCGGGAATACAGATGGGATCTTTTGCTGTTATAACTCAGCAGTAGGAAGGCGCTAGCCCATTCATGTATGACCTTATCTTTTGAGTTATAGGAGGTAGAGAAAGCTGTTTGTACAGCAAGTATGAGAGAAAGATTGGGATTTCAGAACAAGTATGTACACAAGAGGCCAGGACACTTAGGACCCATACTTTTACCTACGCTTGCAACAACTAACTTGAACGGGTGGGTAAAGATTGATTTGACGGACTCCCCTGGTTTGTGGGATCTCTGACTGAATTGTGCTTGCCTGGCAATGAGGTTCCATTTCAGAATAAAAAATGTATGGAAGGCTGTCAGGGCTGATTCGGAGTCTGTGGAGGTCTCTTCTACTCCTTTCTCAGGAGGACCTAGTCGGTGACATGCCCTTCAGTATAGAGGAGTGAACTAACCTGGTGCTTCTGCTCTTTGGTAAGGAGACCTGAGGCTGCTGGATACCTTGGGAAGCTCTCCCTCCATCAGTTCCAATGTTAGCCTCTGTGTGGGTCCTTGGGACTTTTGAACCAGGCAGGCTAGTGCCTGTGACTGCTCACCTGTTGCCATCGCTACCGCTTTCCTATTGGTCTCTGTCTCAGATACATTTGCAGATTGCTGTACCTATCAGGTTATCCTCCCCGGGGTGGGGGGGGGGGGGGGGGGGGGGGGGGGGGGGGGGGCGGTGGTGTTCCATCCATGGCACCAACACTTTCTTAGATTGGTGTTATTGCCACATCCACCATGTTTCATATACTGGTGGTATGGTTCATCTCACCTGGAGACTGTGGTCTGACTCAGGTAGGTTTACTTAGACTGTACACTAAAAGCATGATGAGCTACTGAGTGCTGCTTGCATGATCTGCTGTACACAGAGTATAGCACATGACTGGTAATATCACTGTTATATCATGATCTACATCCCTCATTACCATAACTATTCCATTAGCCCATTAACTACACCCTCCCCTCTACTCCACAATCTCCATTCGGTATTCTTGTGTCATCGTCTCTCCTTTTCATTCCCCAATTGCCTTTTATCTGCTGTCTCCTCCATGCTCTCACTCCACTCCATTCCTCTCCTACAAATGTAGTTCAGGCTGTTATCCTATCGCCCAGCTCTGGAACCCCCCCCCCACCAAGGAAGCTGCATTCTTCTGACTCTGGCCCATTGTGCATTACAATCAGCTGCCCAAGCCATAAGGCTCTACCCTCACTACACCTCTCCATCTATTGACCTCACTTTCCTCCTTTGAGACAGCCGTCAAAACCTACCTCTTTGACCAAATTTCTGGTCCCCTGCTCAAATATCTCCTTGTTTGATTTGGTGTTATATTTTGGCACCATGTTAAAGACGCTATATGAATAAAAGTTGTTCTATGTGGGAGGGGGAGGGTACCATTACTGGTCTGTCCTGAGTACTGCACCTCACCAACTGAACTCAATCCTGTTAGACCAGGCCCTGGTTGGAATGTCAGTACTCACCAACCACTCGAACAGTGATATCAGCTCTATCCTCCCCAGCTGGGTTCTTTACCAGCACGGTGTAGACGCCCTGGTCAGATCTCTCTGCTCCCTCTATGATGAAGACACAGTGGTCAGGGTGTTTCTCCACGTGTACACGCCCATCCATCTCTGTAATCACCTGTCAACAGGAACAGAGTCAGAATTAACTCAGACCAGCACCCACACTGAGGCACACTTGGATCTTCACTCGAACTCACCCACACTGCCTGCGTTAGCAACTACACCAACACTGCCTCTGCTGCAGCTTGACTTGTTGGCCAGGTTAAACCAACACACTTGCTTTGAGGGCAGAGAAGATGAAAGTCTAGTCAGCGGGTGCTCGCGAGGTCCAGTTCTTGATGAGTAACAGAATGTCACATTCAGAAATCTGTCATAAATAAATGGCAATCTCAACAGGGGAAGAAGTTAAGAGCTGGAACAAGAAAGTGGATCAATAGAATGGGGACCAGAAAATAGCTTACAGGAGTGGGCAACCAGGCTGAGGAAATGGAGATAAGTGAGAGGATCAAATGTGGATATCAGAATAATTAAAATGGGGAAACAGCATAATAGAGGGTAGACAAAGAGTCAAAGAGGGTAATTGGGAGGTTCAGAGAGGGGTAGCAGGGATAGTAGAGAGGGTAGGGGGAAAATGGGGATAATGATTTTTAACGTTTGCAACGTAGGCGTCGCTGGCTGGGCCAGCATTGATTGCCCATCCCTAACTGCCCCTTGAGAAGGTGGTGGTGAGCTGCCTTCTTGAACTGCTGCAGACCTTGTAGTGTAGGTACACCCACAGTGCTTTTAGGGAGGGAGTTCCAGGGTTTTGACCCAGTGACAGAGGAGGAACGGCGATATATTTCCAAGTCAGGATGGTGAGTGACTTGGAGGGGAACTTCCAGGTGGTGGTGTTCCCATCTATCTGCTGCCCTTGTCCTTCTAGATGGTAGTGATCATGGGTTTGGAAGGTGCTGTCGAAGGAGCCTTGGTGAATTCCTGAAGTGCATCTTGTAGATGGTACACACTGCTGCCACTGTGCGTCGGTGATGCAGGGAGTGAATGTTTGTGGATGTGGTGCTGATCAAGCAGGCTGCTTTGTCCTGGATGGTGTCAAGCTCCTTGAGTGTTGCTGGAGCTGAACTCATCCAGGCAAGTGGAGAGTATTCCATCATACTCCTGACTTGTGTCTTGTAGATGGTGGACACGCTTTGGGGAGTCAGGGAGTGAGTTACTCACCACAGGATTCCTAGCCTCTGACCTGCTCTTGTAGCCACATTATTTATGTTCAGTTTCTGGTCAATGGTAACCTCCATGATGTTGATGTTGGGGGATTCAGTGATGGTAATGCCATTGAATGTCAAGAGGTGATGGTTGGATTCTCTTATTGGAGATAGTCATTGCCTGGCACTGGTATGGTGTGAATGTTATTTGCCATTTGTCACCCCAAGCCTGAATATTGTCCAGGTCTTGCTGCATTTGGACATGGACTGCTTCAGTATCTGAGGAGTCGAGAATGGTGCTGAACATTGTGCAATCATCAGTGAACATTCCCACTTCTGACTTTATGATGGAAGGAAGGTCATTGATGAGGCAGCTGAAGATGGTTGGGCTGAGGACACTACTCTGAGGAACTCCTGCAGTGATGTTCTGGAACTGAGATGATTGACATCCAACAATCACAACCATCTTTCTTTGTGCTAGGTACGACACCAACCAGCAGAGTTTTCCCCCGATTCCCATTGACTCCAGTTTTGCTAGGGCTCCTTGATGCCACACTCGGTTAAATGCTGCCTTTATGTCAAGGGTAGTCACTCTCACCTCACATCGGGAGTTCAGCTCTTTTGTCCATGTTTAAATCAAGGCTGTAATGAAGTCAGGAGCTGAGTAGCCCTGGCAGAACCCAAACTGAGCGTCAGTGAGCAAGTTATTGCTGAGCAAGTGCCGCTTGATAGCTCTGTTGATGACCCCTTCCATCATTTTACTGATGATGCAGAGTAGACTGATGGGGTGGTAATTAGCTGGGTTGGATTTGTCCTGTTTTTTATGTACAGGACATACCTGAGCAATTTTCCACATAGCTGGGTAGATGCCAGTGTTGCAGCTGTACTGGAACAGCTTGGCTAGGGGCACAGCAAGTTCCGGAGCACAAGTCTTCAGTACTATTGCTGGAATATTGTCAGGGCCCATAGCCTTTGTGGTATCCAGTGCCTTCAGCCGTTTCTTGATATCAAATGGAGTGAATCGAATTGGCTGAAGACTGGCATCTTTGATGCTGGGGAACCATTGATCAGAAACTGAACAAACGGCACACACCGCGTACACAGTCTGCACCACGGCACACACCGTGTATACACAGTCTGCACCATGGCACACACCGTGTACACAGTCTGCACCACGGCACACACCGTGTACACAGTCTGCACCACGACACGCACCGCATACACAGACTGCACCAGGGCATACACCGCGTATATACAGTCTGCACCACGGGACACAACATGTACACAGTCTGCACCACGGCACACACCGCGTACACAGTCTGCACCACAGCACACACCGCGTACACAGTCTGCACCACAGCACACACCGCGTACACAGTCTGCACCACGGCACACACCGCATACACAGTCTGCACTCCGGCACACACCGTGTACACAGTCTGCATCAGGGCACACACCGTACACAGTCTGCACCACAGCACACACCATGTACACAGTCTGCACCACGGCACACACCGCGTACACAGACTGCACCAGGGCATACACCGCGTATATACAGTCTGCACCACGGCACACACCATGTACACAGTCTGCACCACGGCATACACCTCGTACACAGTCTGCACCACGGCACACACTGCATACACAGTCTGCACCACGGCACACACCGCATACACAGTCTGCACCACGGCACACACCGTGTACACAGTCTGCACCACAGCACATACCGCGTACACAGTCTGCATCATGGCACACACCGCGTATACAGTCTGCACCACGGCACACACCGCGTATACAGTCTGCACCACGGCACACATAAGATCATAAGAAATAGGAGCAGGAGGAGGCCATTTGGCCCCTCAAGCCTGCCCCACTATTCAATAAGATTTTGGCTGATCTGCCCCAGGCCTCAACTGCTCTTTCATGCCAGCTCCTCATAGCCTCAACTCCCTGATATTTCAAAAAGCTTAAATACCATCAGTGATTTAACCTCCACAACTCTCTGGGGTAGAGAATTCCAGACATTCACTGCCCTCTGAGAGAAGAAATTTCTTCGCATCTCAGTTTTAAATGAGTGTCCCCTTATTCTGCAACTATGTCCCCTAGTTTGAGATTCCCCCAATAGTGGAAACATCTTCTCAACATCAACCCTGTCAAGCCCCCTCATAATCTTGTCTGCTTCAATAAGATCACCCCTAATTCTTCTAAACTCCAATGAATAAAGGCCTAACCTGTTTAGTCATTCTTGATAAGTCAACCTCTTCATCCCAGGAACCAGCCTAGTGAATAAGTCTGCAACAGGGTACACTCTCGGCATACAGTCTGCATTATGGCACACCCTGTATACATAGTCTGCAATAGGGTACACTCTGTGTAAAGTATCTATTACAGTAGTGTGTATGGTGATAATTACAGTAGTGTGTACAGTGAGTATTACTGTACAGTGTGTTCAGTCAGTATTACAGTAGAGCATGTGCAGAGTATTACATACAATATATATTGCACAGTGTGGACAGTGTATTACTGTACACTATGTACAAGTATGTAGTATTGTACGCTGTGTGCAGACTGTGTATTATTGTGCACTGTTTAGTGCCTGTATCACTGTACACTAGTGTGCATTCCTGGACACTGCGTGCAGTGTGCATTACTGTACACTAGTGTTTGTGTGACTGTACACCGGCTACTGTGTGTATGACTATACATTGGCTACCGTGTGTATGACTGTACACCGGGTACAGTGTGTATTATTATACACCAGGTACAGTATGTATTACTATACACTATGTAGAAAATGTGTATTACTGTACACTATGGACAGGCCGTGTATTACTGTACACTGTGTAACATGTGTATTACTGTACACTGTGTAACATGTGTATTACTGTACAGGGTATTACTGTACAGTGTGTACAAGGTGTGTACTACAGTACACTGTCTTGTGTATATTACTGTACACTGTGTACAGGGTGTGTATTACTGTACACGGTGTAGTATGTGCATTACTGTACACTGTGCATATTATGTATTACTGTACACTGTGGAAAGGGTGTTACTGTACTCTGTAGTGTGTGTATTATTGTACACTGAACACATGGTGTGTATTACTGTAGAATGTGTGTACAGTAATACTATGTACAGGGTGTGCATTACTGTACAGTGTGTGCATTACTGTACAGTGTGTGTATGCAGAGTGTGTATTAATACACATTAATGTGTGTACAGGGTGTGTATTACTGTACACAGTGTACAGGGTGCATATTTCTGTAAACTGTGCACACAGGGTGTGAATTACTGTACACACAGTGTACATCCATAAACAAAGCAACCAACAGGAGAGGACAAGGCACTGATTTGGAGGTGGAAGATTGAGATCTTCCCTCTCAGCTGAGGTTCCATCACAGCCTAGAGACTCGCAGATAACTTCTGTCCCCATTAATACAAGAGGGCGATATGACCCATCCCACCACTCCCTCTGGCCCACAGGCACTGCAAATGGCTCTTAGTCCCTCCAAAGTAGGTCGCCTGTGGTTGAGTGAACATGTGACTTGGTGTAGTGCAGGTATTGTGTAGATTGCTATCGGTGATGGGCAGCTTTAAGATTCATGGGTTCCTGCTCTTGAAAATTCTCAATCTCATCTCCTTCACATAGCCCTTTCAGTGAGCTGTAGGGTATAGAGTATAGTCTACCATCACACAGCCCACAGATTCACCTCGTTTAAAGGGGGTTGATTGGGAGGTCCATTCCACCCCTGCCACAGCCCTACCTTGTCAGCCTTGCTCCAGATGACAGTGGGCACTGGGTCTCCGCTGATGGGCACATCCAGCCGGAGCTTGTTCCCAGCCACGACAATGATGGTGGCATCAGGGATGCTTCCCAAACAGTCCAGGTGGATTTTGGGAGGATCTATGGAGTGCAGATACATGTGGGTTAGCACACTGAGGGAGTGAAGACAGATCCAACACCAGCTGTGCAGCATAGGTGTAAAAAATTAACATCTTACCTTGACGGGGCACATAGTCAATCTTAACCTCTGCAGAGATGAACAAAAACAGAGATCAGAGAGAGAGAAAATTTAAAAATTATTAGAATAAATGAGAAAAATCTGAAACAATAGGTGTACTTGGACTTCCCTCATGCAGAGACGTATTGGCAGACAAAGCATACGGTTATGTCTGTTAGTTGCAGCTAGTTTTTCCAGGACTAGGCTGCTGACCTGTCCCCAGAGGCTAGAACTTGAGGGGTGCCACTCTGCATCAAACATGGCTGACCAGGAGACTCTGCCACTCTTACCGCCTGCTATTGGCATGTGTTGGGAGGATTTCCTCTGCCAGGTACCATGCCCTAAACAGAGTGTTGGCAACCATGGACTTCCATTGGGTTGGTCCATTGTTACGCTTGGCAGAGTACTGCAGTGATTTGCCAATGTCTCTATTTAAAAAGGGAGGGAGACAGAAAGTGGGAAACTATAGGCCAGTTAGCTTAACATCTGTCATAGGGAAAATGTTAGAAGCTATTATTAAAGAAGGTATAGCAGGGCATTTAGAAAAATCAAAGGCAATCAGGCACAGTCAACACGGTTTTGCGAAAGGGAAATCATGTTTAACCAGTTTATTGAACTTCTTTGAAGGAGTCACATGTGCTGCGGATAAAGGGGAACCAGTGGATGCACTGAAGTTCTGAGATTCCGAGGGATCTGGGTGTCCTAGTGCTTGAATCACAAAAGGTTAGTATGCAGCTACAGCTAACAGAATGTTATCATTTATTGTGAGGGAAATTGATTATAAAAGTAGGGAGGTTATGTTTCAGTTGTACAGGGCACCCATGAGACCACATACAGGGCAGGATTTTCCATTTGTCGGCGGGCACGGTGGCTGGGCCTGGGAGCAGCCAGGAAATAGCCCACCACCTGCAATTGGCCTCTGACCATGATGTCACACTAGCTGGCCAATTAACGGCCAGTGAGAAGCCCAGCACTGCTGAGCTGGGGACAGGAAGAGTCTGCACGTGTGTGGGGAGCATGCACTGAAAGCTTCCTGAAGACACAGAGCTGCCTCAGAGAGCTGAAGATTTGTGGATTCAAAAATAAAGATTTTAAAAATGAGAGAAACAGTCACATGAACAGGGACATATTAAAAATGATCTCTAGCAATTTTTTTTTTAAATTACTGTTGGAAACCTCATCCGTGCATTGGAGGTGGTTCAGAGGAGTTTAGATTGATACCTGGAATGAGTGGGTTGTCTTATGAAGAACGGTTGGACTTGTTTCCACTGGAGGTTAGAAGAGTGAGGGTCATTTGATTGAAGTATACAAGATTCTGAATGGCCTTGACAAGGTGGGTGTGGAAAAGATGTTTCCTCTTGTGGGTGAGTCCAGGACTAGGAGGCACTGTTTTAAAATTAGGGGTTGTCCTTTTACAACAGAGATGAGGAGAAACTTTTTCTCTCTGGGTAATGCAACTTTGGAATTCTCTGCCTCAGTCGGTGGTGGAGGTGGGGTCATTGTATATTTTTAAGGCAGAGGTAGATAAATTCTTGTTGGGAAAGGGAATCAAAGGTTATTGGGGGTAGATGGGAATGTGGAACCTACAAGAAGATCAGCCATGATCTTATTGAATGGTGGAGCAGGCTCGAGGGACCCAATGGTCTACTCCTGTTCCTATTTCCTAGGTTCTTGTCCCACCCATGGATGAGGTTTCCTAAAAATCCAAAGGCTGCTTGGCCGATTCACCCTCCTGCCAACTGTAAGGTTGGATGGGCAGCGAAAAATGCTGCTTAATCAATTGAATAAAATGGGCTTAATAGTCCTCTTAATTGTTGGCAGGCACATTGCTGACTCTCATGTACGCTTGCTGACTGAAATATCGTACTAGTGCTATTTTACGCCCGATCAGGTTGGGCACACGCCCACTCATGGGACATAAAACCCTGCCCCTGGAGTACTGGGTACAGTAGTGGTCTCCTTATTTAAGGAAGGATGTAAATGCGTTGGAAGCAATTCAGACAAAGTTTACCAGACTAATACCAGGAATGGGTGGGTTGTCTTATGTTGGACAGACTAGGCTTGTATCAGCTGGAGTTTAGAAGAGTAAGAGGTGACTTAGTTGAAATCTTTAAGATCCTGAGGGGCCTTAACAGGGTGTATGTGGAGAGGATGTTTCCTCTTGTGGGAGAATCTAGAACTAGGGGTCACTAGTTTAAAAATAAGAGGTCACCCATTTAAAACAGATGAGGAGAATTTTTTTTCTTTCAGAGGGTAGTGAGTCTTTGGAATACTCTACCTCAAAAGGCAGTGGAAGCAGAATCTTTTTTAAGGCAGAGCTGGATAGATTCTTGATTAACAAGGTGGTGAAAGGTTATCAGGGGTAGGCAGGAACGTGGGGTTGAGGGTACATTCAAATCAGCCATGATCTTATTGAATGGCGGAGCAGGCTCGAGGGGCCAAGTGGCCTCTTCCTGCTCCTAATTCATATGTTGCCTTCTGCAGTGTGGCTGACTTCTCTCGCTCTGCCTGCCTGCAATAGGGTGTATTGCAGGATTTACAGACTGATAATCAATCTGTGTGAACATGTCAGTAACACACCTTCTGTGGCCATCAAGTCCTGGAGTGGGACTCAGACCTGTAACTTCTGGCTCAGAGGCAGGGATGCTATCCATTGCTCCACAAGGCCTCCTTTGTACTATGTATAAAGTGTTGAGCAAAATGAATCTTATGAGAAGAATTGAACAGAACACACATGGCTCCAAACAACAATTTCTGGACATCCGTCCTGATCAACTCCAATGTGTCCTTGAATTAACAGTCTACAGACAAGGAAGCTGGCTTAACTGGACTCATCTCACTTCCCAGTTGAGGGTTCACTAAATTCAGCAACTAAATTAGTAAGGAGGCTGGAATAGTGAGGATTTAGCTGACACTGTTCTACCCCAGACAATACCAAACCTATTGGCAGACACCATTCATCTCTGCATTGCTGTAGTGCACACTGTTACTCAGTGAGTCGAGTTACTAAACTGCAGAAACGTCTCCCAGCCCCAGGGTCATCACTGCCCGTAGCTCACCCAGGAAGTTCAACTTGGCCGAGAGGTTGAAGGCAAACCCATCAGGTACGAAAGTGTAATCACCCTCATCTTGTGGTCTCACATTGTCGATCACAAGTTTGTGGATTCTGGGAAACATAAACAATACATTAGCGAGTCTGACAGTAATCAGTAATACAACCAAGAATAACTGTGTGAGACAGAATGCACTAAATCCGCCTGGCAGACACTAAACCCACCCAGCAGGAACTAAATCCACCCATCATACAACAAACACGCTGAGCACACACTAAACCAGCCCAGCAGAACAACTAATCCCACCCAGCAGAACAACTAAACCCACCCAGCAGAAAAACTAAACGCGCCCAGCAGAAACTAAACCCGTCCAGCAGAAACTAAACTCACCCAGGAGAAACTAAACCCGCCCAGCAGAAAAACTAAAACCGCCCAGCAGAAAAAATAAACCCGCCCAGCAGAAAAACTAAATCAGCCCCAGCAGAAAAATAAAACCGGCCCAGCAGAAACTAAACCCGCCTAGCAGAAAGTAAACCCGCCAAGCAGAAACTAAACCTGCCCAGCAGAAACTAAACCCACCCAGCAGAAAAAGTAAACCTGCACAGCAGAAACTAAACCTGCACAGCAGAAACTAAACCTGCACAACAGAAAAACTAAACCTGCCCAGCAGAAACTAAACCTGCGCAACAGAAAAACTAAACCTGCCCAGCAGAAACTAAACCCACCCAGCAGAAACTAAACCCACCCAGCAGAAAAACTAAACCCGCCCAGCAGAAAAACTAAACCCACCTAGCAGAAACAAAACCCGCCCAGCAGAGAAACTAAACCCGCCCAGCAGAAACTAACGCAGCCCAGCAGAAACTAAACCTGCACAGCAGAAACTAACGCAGCCCAGCAGAAAACCAAACCCACCCACAGAAACTACACCCGCCCAGCAGAAAAGCCAAACCCATCCAGCAGAAAGTATACCAGCCCAGCAGAAAAACTAAACCCACCCAGCAGAAAAACTAAAAACGCCCAGCAGAAAAACTACACAGGCCCAGCAGGAAAAGTAAACCCGCCCAGCAGAAAAAGTAAACCCGGCCAGCAGAAACTAAACCTGCGCAGCGGAAAAACTAAACCTACACAGCAGAAATTAAATTCACCCAGCAGAAAAACTAAAGCCGCCCAGAAGAAACTAAAGCCACACAGCAGAAAATAAACCTGCCCAGCAGAAACTTAACCCACCCAGCAGAAAGTAAACCCGCCAAGCAGAAACTAAACCCGCTCAGGAGAAACTAAACCCACCCTACAGAAACTATACCCATCCAGCTGAAACTAAACCCACTCAGGAGAAACTAAACCCACGCAGCTGAAAAACTAAACCCGCCCAGCAGAAAAACTAAACCAGCCCTGCAGAAAAACTAAACGCGTCCAGCAGAAAAACTAATCCCGCCCACAGAAACTAAACCCGCCCAGCATAAAAACTAAACCCACCCTGCAGAAAAATTAAACCGCCCAGCAGAAAAAGTAAACTCGCCAAGCAGAAACTAAACCTGCGCAGCGGAAAAACTAAACCCGCCCAGCAGAAACTAATCCCGCCCATCAGAAAAACTAAACCCGCACAGCAGAAACTAAACCTGACCAGCAGAAAAACTAAACCCTCCCAACAGAAACTAAACCCAAGCAGAAACTAAACCAGCCCAGCAGAAAAAATAAACCCGCCCAGCAGAAACTATACCCACGCAGCTGAAACTAAACCCACCCAGCAGAGATTAAACCCACCCAGCAGAAAAACTAAACGCGCCCAGCAGAAAAACTAATGCCGCCCACAGAAACTAAACCCGCCCAGCAGAAAAACTAAACGCGCTCAGCAGAAAAACTAAACCCACCCTGCAGAAAAATTAAACTCGCCCAGCAGAAAAAGTAAACCCGCCAAGCAGAAACTAAACCTGCGCAGCGGAAAAACTAAACCCGCCCAGCAGAAATTAAACCCACCCAGCAGAAAAACTAAACCCGCCCAGCAGAAACTAAACATGCACAGCGGAAAAACTAAACCTGCCCAGCAGAAACTAAACATGCCCAGCAGAAACTAAACCACTCAGCAGAAAAACTAAACTCGCCCAGCAGAAATTAAACCCAACAAAAAGAAAAACTAAACCCACCCAGCGGAAACTAAACCTGCCCAGCAGAAAAACTAAACCCGCCCAGGAGAAAAACTAAAACTGCTCAGCAGAAACTAAACCGGCCCAGAAGAAACTAAAACCACCCAGCAGAAACTAAACCCACCCTGCAGAAACTAAACCCACCCAGCAGAAACTAAACCAGCCCAGCAGAAAAACTAAACCCGCCCAGCAGAAACTAAACCCGCCCAGCAGAAACTAAAACCACCCAGCAGAAACTAAACCCACCCTGCAGAAACTAAACCCACCCAGCAGAAACTAAACCAGCCCAGCAGAAAAACTAAACCCGCCCAGCAGAAACTAAACCCGCCCAACAGAAACTAAACCCGCCCAGCAGAAAAACTAAACCCGCCCAGCAGAACTAAAACTGCCCAGCAGAAACTAACCACACCCAGCAGAATCTAAACCCACCCACAGAAACGCTATCCACCCAGCAGAAAAACAAACGCATCCAGCAAAAACTGAAACCGCCCAGCAGAAAAACTAAGCCCGCCCAGCAGAAACTAAACCCACACATCAGAAAAACTAAACCCGCACAGCAGAAACTAAACCTGACCAGCAGAAAAAGTAAACCCTCCCAACAGAAACTAAACCCACCAAGCAGAAATTAAACCAGCCCAGCAGAAAAACTAAACCCGCCCAGCAGAAACTAAACCCACCCAACAGAAGCTAAACATGCAAAACAGAAACTAAATCCGCCCAGCAAAAACTAAACCCGCATAGCAGTGAAACTAAACCCGCTCAGCAGAAACTAAACCCGCCCAGCTGAAACTAAACCCACCCAGCAGAAACTATACCCACCCAGCAGAAACTAAACACGCCCAGCAGAAAAACTAAACACGCCCAGCAGAAACTAAACCCGCCCCAATGAAACTAAACCCGCATGCAGAAACTATACCCGCTCAGCAGAAAATCTAAAGCTTCCCAGCAGAAAAACTAAACCCATCCAGCAGAAACTGAACCCACGCAGCTGAAAAACTAAACCCGCCCAGCAGAAACTAAACCCACCCAGCAGAAAAACTAAACCCGCCCTGCTGAAACTAAACCCACCCAACAGAAACTATACCCACCCAGCTGAAACTAAACCCACCCAGCAGAACCTAAACCCACCCAGCAGAAAAACTAAACCCGCTCAGGAGAAACTAAACCCACCCAACAGAAACTATACCCACGCAGCTGAAACTAAACCCACCCAGCAGAAACTAAACCCACCCAGCAGAAAAACTAACCCGCCCAGCAGAAAAACTAATCCAGCCCTGCAGAAAAACTAAACCCGCCCAGCAGAAAAACTAATCCCGCCCACAGAAACTAAACCCGTCCAGCAGAAAAACTAAATGCGCTCAGCAGAAAAACTAAACCCACCCTGCAGAAAAAGTAAACCCGCCCAGCACAGAAAGTAAACCCGCCCACAGAAACTAAACCCGCCCAGCAGAAAAACTAAACCCACTCAGCAGAAAAACTAAACCCACACTGCAGAAAAAGTAAACCCGCCCAGCAGAAAAAGTAAACCCGCCCAGCAGAAACTAAACCTGCGCAGCGGAAAAACTAAACCCGCACAGCAGAAACTTAACCCACCCAGCAGAAACTAAACACACCCAGCAGAAAAACTAAACCCGCCCAGCAGTAAAACTAAACCCGCCCAGCAGAAAAACTAAACGTGCCCAGCAGAGAAACTAATCCGGCCAAACAGAAACTATACCTGCCCAGCAGAAAAGCTTAACCCATCCAGCAGAAACTATACCTGCCCAGCGGAAAAACTAAACCCATCCAGCAGAAACTATACCAGCCCAGCAGAAAAACTAAAGCCACCCAGCAGAAAGTAAACCATCCCAGCAGAAACTAAACGGGCCCGAGAGAAACTATACCCACCCAACAGAAACTAAACACACCCAGCAGAAAAACTAAACCTGCCCAGCAGAAACTAAACCCACCCAGCAGAAACTAAACCCACCCAGCAGTAACTAAACCAGCCAAGCAGAAAAAATAAACCCGCCCAGCAGAAACTAAACCCGCCAAACAGAAACTAACCCCACCCAGCAGAAAAACTAAACCTGCCCAGCAGAAGCTAAACCTGCCCAGCAGAAACTAAACCCACCCAGCAGCATCTAAACCCACCCTGCAGAAACTATACCCGCCCAGCAGAAACGCCAAACTATTCCAGCAGAAACTAAACCCGCCGAGATGAAAAATTAAAACCTGCCCAGCAGAAACTAAACACACACAGCAGAAACTAAACCCGCCCAGCAGAGATTAAACCCACCCAGCAGAAAAACTAAACCCGCCCAGCAGAAAAAACTAATCCAGCCCTGCAGAAAAACTAAACGCGCCCAGCAGAAAAACTAATGCCGCCCACAGAAACTAAACCCGCCCAGCAGAAAAACTAAACGCGCTCAGCAGAAAAACTAAACCCACCCTGCAGAAAAATTAAACTCGCCCAGCAGAAAAAGTAAACCCGCCAAGCAGAAACTAAACCTGCGCAGCGGAAAAACTAAACCCGCCCAGCAGAAATTAAACCCACCCAGCAGAAAAACTAAACCCGCCCAGCAGAAACTAAACATGCCCAGCAGAAACTAAACCACCCAGCAGAAAAACTAAACCCGCCCAGGAGAAAAACTAAAACTGCCCAGCAGTAACTAAAACCGCCCAGCAGAAAAACTAAACCTGCACAGCAGAAACTAAACCGGCCCAGAAGAAAACCAAACCCACCCACAGAAACTAAACCCGCCCAGCAGAAAAGCCAAACCCATCCAGCAGAAACTATACCTGCCCAGCAGAAAAACTAAAAGCCGTCCAGCAGATACTAAACCCACCCAGCAGCAAATAAACCCGTCCAGCAGAAACTAAACCCATTCAGCAGAAAAACTAAACCCGCTCAGGACAAACTAAACCCGCCCAGCAGAAACTAAACCCGCCCAGCAGAGTAACTAAACCCGCCCAGCAGAAACTAACCCCGCCCAGCAGAAACTAACCCCGCCCAGCAGGAAAACTAAACCTGCCCAGCAGAAGCTAAACCCGCCCAACAGAAACTAAACCAACCCAGCAGAATCTAAACCCACCCCGCAGAAACTATACCCACCCAGCAGAAAAACTAAACCTGCCCAGCAGAAAATCAAACTCACCCTGCAGAAACTATACCCGCCCATCAGAAAAGCCAAACGATTCCAGCAGAAAATAAACCTGCCGAGATGAAATACTAACACCCATCCAGCAGAAACTAAACCCACACAGCAGAAACTAAACCCGCCCAGCAGAGAAACTAAACCCGCCCAGCAGAAACTAAAGCCACCCAGCAGAAACTAAACCCGCCCAGCAGAAACTAAAGCCGCCCAGCAGAAACTAAAGCCGCCCAGCAGAAAAACTAAACCCGCCCAGCAGAAAAACTAAACCTGCCCTGCAGAAAAACTAAACGCGCCCAGCAGAAAAACTAATCCCACCCAGCAGAAACTATACCCGCCCAGCAGAAAAGCTAAACCCATCCAGCAAAAACCATACCTACCCAGCAGAAAAACTAAACCTGCACAGCAGAAACTAAACCGGCCCAGCAGAAAACCAAACCCACCCAGCTGAAACTATACCCGCCCAGCAGAAAAGCCAAACCCATCCAGCAGAAACTATACCTGCCCAGCAGAAAAACTAAAACCCGTCCAGCAGATACTAAACCCACCCAGCAGCAAATAAACCTGTCCAGCAGAAACTAAACCCATTCAGCAGAAAAACTAAACCCGCTCAGGATAAACTAAACCCGCCCAGCAGAAACTAAACCCACCCAGCAGAGAAACAAAACCCGCCCAGCAGAAACTAAACCCGCCCAGCAGAAACTAACCCAGCCCAGCAGAAAAACTAAACCTGCCCAGCAGAAGCTAAACCCGCCCAGCAGAAACTAAACCCACCCAGAAGAATCTAAACCCACCCAGCAGAAAAACTAAACCTGCCCAGCAGAAAACCAAACCCACCCTGCAGAAACTATAGCCGCCCATCAGAAAAGCCAAACTATTCCAGCAGAAACTAAACCCGCCGAGATGAAATACTAAAACCCATCCAGCAGGAACTAAACCCACACAGCAGAAACTAAACCCGCCCAGCAGAGAAACTAAACCCGCCCAGCAGAAACTAAAGCCGCCCAGCAGAAACTAAACCCGCCCAGCAGAAACTAAACCCGTCCAGCAGAAAAACTAATCCCGCCCAGCAGAAACTAAACCCGTCCAGCAGAAAAACTAATCCCGCCCAGCAGAAACTAAACCCGCCCAGCAGAAAAGCTAAACCCATCCAGCAAAAACCATACCTGCCCAGCAGAAAAACTAAACCCATCAAGCAGAAAATAAACATGCTAAGCCAAAAAACTAAACCCGCCCAGCAGAAACTAAACCCGCCCAGCAGAAACTAAACCCACCCAGCAGAAACTAAACCTGCACAGCAGAAACTAAACCACTCAGCAGAAAAACTAAACCCGCCCAGCAGAAATTAAACCCAACAAAAAGAAAAACTAAACCCGCCCAGCGGAAACTAAACCTGCCCAGCAGAAACTAATCCCGCCCAGCAGAAAAACTAAACCCGCCCAGGAGAAAAACTAAACCTGCTCAGCAGAAACTAAACCGGCCCAGCAGAAAACCAAACCCACCCAGCTGAAACTATACCCGCCCAGCAGAAAAGCCAAACCCATCCAGCAGAAACTATACCTTCCCAGCAGAAAAACTAAAACCCGCCCAGCAGATACTAAACTCACCCAGCAGAAACTAAACCCATTCAGCAGAAAAACTAAACCCGTTCAGGACAAACTAAACCCGCCCAGCAGAAACTAAACCCGCCCAGCAGAGAAACTAAACCCGCCCAGCAGAAACTAAACCCGCCCAGCAGAAAAACTAAACTTGCCCAGCATAAAAACTAAACCCACCCTGCAGAAAAACTAAACCCGCCCAGCCGAAAAACTAATCCCGCCCAGCAGAAATTATACCCGTCCAGCAGAAAAGCTAAACCCATTCAGCAGAAACTATACCTGCTCAGCAGATAATCTAAAGCCGCCCAGCAGAAACTAAACCCGCCCAGCAGAAACTAAATGCGCTCAACAGAAATTAAACCCACCCAACAGAAACTAAACACGCCCAGCAGAAACTAAGCCCTCACAGCAGAAAAGCTAAACCCATCCAGCAGAAACTATACCCACCCAGCAGCAAAGCTAAACACATCCAGCAGAAACTATACTCGCCCAGCAGAAAATCTAAAGCCCCCAGCAGAAACTAAACCCGCCCAGCAGAAACTAAAACCACCCAGCAGAAACTAAACCCACCCTGCAGAAACTAAACCCACCCAGCAGAAACTAAACCAGCCCAGCAGAAAAACTAAACCCGCCCAGCAGAAACTAAACCCGCCCAACAGAAACTAAACCCGCCCAACAGAAACTAAACCCGCCCAGCAGAAAAACTAAACCCGCCCAGCAGAACTAAAACTGCCCAGCAGAAACTAACCACACCCAGCAGAATCTAAACCCACCCACAGAAACGCTATCCACCCAGCAGAAAAACAAACCCGTCCAGCAAAAACTGAAACTGCCCAGCAGAAAAACTAAGCCCGCCCAGCAGAAACTAAACCCACACATCAGAAAAACTAAACCCGCACAGCAGAAACTAAACCTGACCAGCAGAAAAAGTAAACCCTCCCAACAGAAACTAAACCCACCAAGCAGAAATTAAACCAGCCCAGCAGAAAAACTAAACCCGCCCAGCAGAAACTAAACCCACCCAACAGAAGCTAAACATGCAAAACAGAAACTAAATCCGCCCAGCAGAAACTAAACCTGCATAGCAGTGAAACTAAACCCGCTCAGCAGAAACTAAACCCGCCCAGCTGAAACTAAACCCACCCAGCAGAAACTATACCCACCCAGCAGAAACTAAACACGCCCAGCAGAAAAACTAAACACGCCCAGCAGAAACTAAACCCACCCCAATGAAACTAAACCCGCATGCAGAAACTAAACCCGCCCAGCAGAAACTAAACCCGCCAAACAGAAACTAACCCCGCCCAGCAGAAAAACTAAACCTGCCCAGCAGAAGCTAAACCCGCCCAGCAGAAACTAAACCCACCCAGCAGAATCTAAACCCACCCTGCAGAAACTATACCCGCCCAGCAGAAACGCCAAACTATTCCAGCAGAAACTAAACCCGCCGAGATGAAAAATTAAAACCTGCCCAGCAGAAACTAAACACACACAGCAGAAACTAAACCCGCCAGCAGAAACTAAACCCGCCCAGCAGAGAAACTAAACCCGCCGAGCAGAAACTAAAGCCGCCCAGCAGAAACTAAACCCGCCCAGCAGAAAAACTGAACCCACCCAGCATAAAAACTAAACCCGCCCAGCAGAAACAAAAGCCGCCCAGCAGAAACTAAACCCACCCAGCAGAAAAACTAAACCCGCCCAGCAGAAAAACTAAACCCGCCCAGCATGAAAACTAAACGCGCCCAGCAGAAAAACTAATCCCGCCCAGCAGAAACGATACCCACCCAGCAGAAAAGCTAAACCCATGCAGCAGAAACTATACCTGCCCAGCGGAAAAACTAAACCCGCCCAGCAGAAATTAAACCCACCCAGCAGAAAAACTAAACCCGCCCAGGAGAAAAACTAAACCTGCCCAGCAGTAACTAAACCCGCCCAGCAGAAAAACTAAACCTGCTCAGCAGAAACTAAACCGGCCCAGCAGAAAACCAAACCCACCCAGCTGAAACTATACCCGCCCAGCAGAAAAGCCAAACCCATCCAGCAGAAACTATACCTTCCCAGCAGAAAAACTAAAACCCGCCCAGCAGATACTAAACTCACCCAGCAGAAACTAAACCCGTTCAGCAGAAAAACTAAACCCGTTCAGGACAAACTAAACCCGCCCAGCAGAAACTAAACCCGCCCAGCAGAGAAACTAAACCCGCCCAGCAGTAACTAAAGCCGCCCAGCAAAAACTAAACCCACCCAGCAGAGAAATTAAACCCGCCCAGCAGAAACTAAAGCCGCCCAGCAGAAAGTAAACCAGCCCAGCAGAAAAACTAAACCTGCCCAGCATAAAAACTAAACCCACCTTGCAGAAAAACTAAACCCGCCCAGCCGAAAAACTAATCCCGCCCAGCAGAAACTACACCCGTCCAGCAGAAAAGCTAAACCCATTCAGCAGAAACTATACCTGCTCAGCAGATAATCTAAAGCCGCCCAGCAGAAACTAAACCCGCCCAGCAGAAACTAAATGCGCTCAACAGAAATTAAACCCACCCAACAGAAACTAAACACGCCCAGCAGAAACTAAGCCCACACAGCAGAAAAGCTAAACCCATCCAGCAGAAACTACACCCACCCAGCAGAAAAGCTAAACACATCCAGCAGAAACTATACCCGCCCAGCAGAAAATCTAAAGCCCCCAGCAGAAACTAAACCCGCCCAGCAGGAACTAAAACCACCCAGCAGAATCAAAACCCACCCAGCAGAAACTAAACCAGCCCAGCAGAAAAACTAAACCCGCCCAGCAGAAACTAAACCCGCCCAACAGAAACTAAACCCGCCCAACAGAAACTAAACCCGCCCAGCAGAAAAACTAAACCCGCCCAGCAGAACCAAAACTGCCCAGCAGAAACTAACCACACCCAGCAGAATCTAAACCCACCCACAGAAACGCTATCCACCCAGCAGAAAAACTAAACCCGCCCAGCATGAAAACTAAACCCACCCTGCAGAAAAACTAAACGCGTCCAGCAGAAAAACTAATCCCGCCCAGCAGAAACTATACCCACCCAGCAGAAAAGCTAAACCCATGCAGCAGAAACTATACCTGCCCAGCGGAAAAACTAAATCCGCCCAGCAGAAATTAAACCCACCCAGCAGAAAAACTAAACCCGCCCAGCAGAAATTAAACCCACCCAGCAGAAAAACTAAACCCGCCCAGCAGAAACTAAACATGCCCAGCAGAAACTAAACCTGCACAGCAGAAACTAAACCACTCCGCAGAAAAACTAAACCCGCCCAGCAGAAATTAAACCCAACAAAAAGAAAAACTAAACCCACCCAGCGGAAACTAAACCTGCCCAGCAGAAAAACTAAACCCGCCCAGGAGAAAAACTAAAACTGCTCAGCAGAAACTAAAACCGCCCAGCAGAAAAACTAAACCTGCACAGCAGAAACTAAACCGGCCCAGAAGAAAACCAAACCCACCCAGCTGAAACTATACCCGCCCAGCAGAAAAGCCAAACCCATCCAGCAGAAACTATACCTGCCCAGCAAAAAAACTAAAAGCCGTCCAGCAGATACTAAACCCACCCAGCAGCAAATAAACCCGTCCAGCAGAAACTAAACCCGCCCAGCAGAGAAACTAAACCCGCCCAGCAGAAACTAACCCCGCCCAGCAGAAACTAACCCAGCCCAGCAGAAAAACTAAACCTGCCCAGCAGAAACTAAACCCATTCAGCAGAAAAACTGAACCCGCTCAGGACAAACTAAACCCGCCCAGCAGAAACTAAACCCGCCCAGCAGAGAAACAAAACCCGCCCAGCAGAAACTAAACCCGCCTAGCAGAAACTAACCCAGCCCAGCAGAAAAACTAAACCTGCCCAGCAGAAGCTAAACCCGCCCAGCAGAAACTAAACCCACCCAGCAGAATCTAAACCCACCCAGCAGAAACTATACCCACCCAACAGAAAAACTAAACCTGCCCAGCAGAAAACCAAACCCACCCTGCAGAAACTATAGCCGCCCATCAGAAAAGCCAAACTACTCCAGCAGAAACTAAACCCGCCGAGATGAAATACTAAAACCCATCCAGCAGAAACTAAACCCACACAGCAGAAACTAAACCCGCCCAGCAGAGAAACTAAACCCGCCCAGCAGAAACTAAACCCGCGTAGCAGTAAAACAAAACCAGCCCAGCAGAATCTAAACCCGCCCAGCAGAAACTAAACCCACCCAGCAGACACTAAACCCGCCCAGCAGAAAAACTAAACCTGCCCAGCAGAAACTAAACCCATTCAGCAGAAAAACTAAACCCGCTCAGGACAAACTAAACCCGCCCAGCAGAAACTAAACCCGCCCAGCAGAGAAACTAAACCCGCCCAGCAGAAACTAAACCCGCGTAGCAGTAAAACTAAACCAGCCCAGCAGAAACTAAACCCGCCCAGCAGAAACTAACCCCGCCCAGCAGAAACTAACCCAGCCCAGCAGAAAAACTAAACCTGCCCAGCAGAAACTAAACCCATTCAGCAGAAAAACTAAACCCGCTCAGGACAAACTAAACCCACCCAGCAGAAACTAAACCCGCCCAGCAGAGAAACAAAACCCGCCCAGCAGAAACTAAACCCGCCCAGCAGAAACTAACCCAGCCCAGCAGAAAAACTAAACCTGCCCAGCAGAAGCTAAACCCGCCCAGCAGAAACTAAACCCACCCAGCAGAATCTAAACCCACTCAGCAGAAACTATACCCACCCAGCAGAAAAACTAAACCTGCCCAGCAGAAAACCAAACCCACCCTGCAGAAACTATAGCCGCCCATCAGAAAAGCCAAACTACTACAGCAGAAACTAAACCCGCCGAGATGAAATACTAAAACCCATCCAGCAGAAACTAAACCCACACAGCAGAAACTAAACCCGCCCAGCAGAGAAACTAAACCCGCCCAGCAGAAACTAAACCCGCGTAGCAGTAAAACTAAACCAGCCCAGCAGAAACTAAACCCGCCCAGCAGAAACTAAACCCACCCAGCAGACACTAAACCCGCCCAGCAGAAACTAAACCCGCCCAGCAGAAAAACGAAACCCACCAAGCTGAAACTAAACCCGCCCCAAGAAACTAAACCCGCATGCAGAAACTATACCCGCCCAGCAGAAAATCTAAAGCTTCCCAGCAGAAAAACTAAACCCATCCAGCAGAAACTAATCCCGCCCAGCAGAAACTAAACCCACCCAGCAGAAACTAAACCCACCCAGCAGAAACTAAACCCACCCAGCAGAAAAACTAAACCCGCTCAGGAGAAACTAAACCCACGCAACAGAAACTAAACCCACCCAGCAGAACCTAAACCCACGCAGCTGAAAAACTAAACCCGCCCAGCAGAAACTAAACCTGCCCAGCAGAAAAACTAAACCCGCCCTGCAGAAACAAAAGCCGCCCAGCAGAAACTAAACTCGCCCAGCAGAAAAACTAAACCCACCCAGCATAAAAACTAAACCCACCCTGCAGAAAAGCTAAACACGCCCAGCAGAAAAACTAATCCCGCCCAGCAGAAACTATACCCAACCAGCAGAAAAGCTAAACCCATGCAGCAGAAACTATACCTGCAAAGCAGAAAAACTAAACCCGCCCAGCAGAAATTAAAACCAACAAAAAGAAAAACTAAACCTGCCCAGCAGAAACTAAACACGCCCAGCAGAAAAACTAAACCCACCCAACAGAAATTAAACCCAGCCAACAGAAACTAAACACACCCAGCAGGAACTAAACCCACCCAGCAGAAACTAAACCCACCCAGCAGAAACTAAACCCACCCAGCAGAAACTAAACCCACCCAGCAGAAACTAAACCAGCCCATCAGAAAAACTAAACCCGCCCAGCAGAAACTGAACCCACCCAACAGAAACTAAACATGCAAAACAGAAACTAAACCCGCCCAGCAGAAACTAAACCCGCGTAGCAGTAAAACTAAACCAGCCCAGCAGAAACTAAACCCACCCAGCAGAACCTAAACCCACCCAGCAGAAAATCTAAACCCGCTCAGGAGAAACTAAACCCACCCAACAGAAACTATACCCACCCAGCTGAAACAAAACCCACCCAGCAGAACCTAAACCCACGCAGCTGAAAAACTAAACCCGCCCAGCAGAAAAACTAAACCCGCCCAGCAGAAAAACTAAACCAGCCCTGCAGAAAAAATAAACACGCCCAGCAGAAAAACTAATCCCGCCCACAGAAACTAAACCCGCCCTGCATAAAAACTAAACCTGCCCAGCAGAAACTAAACACGCCCAGCAGAAAAACTAAACCCACCCAACAGAAATTAAACCCAGCCAACAGAAACTAAACACACCCAGCAGGAACTAAACCCACCCAGCAGAAACTAAACCCACCCAGCAGAAACTAAACCCACCCAGCAGAAACTAAACCCACCCAGCAGAAACTAAACCCACCCAGCAGAAACTAAACCCACCCAGCAGAAACTAAACCCACCCAGCAGAAACTAAACCCACCCAGCAGAAACTAAACCAGCCCATCAGAAAAACTAAACCCGCCCAGCAGAAACTAAACCCACCCAACAGAAACTAAACATGCAAAACAGAAACTAAACCCGCCCAGCAGAAACTAAACCCGCGTAGCAGTAAAACTAAACCAGCCCCAGCAGAAACTAAACCCGCCCAGCAGAAACTAAACCCACCCAGCAGAAACTATACCCGCCCAGCAGAAACTAAACACGCCCAGCAGAAAAACGAAACCTGCCAAGCTGAAACTAAACCCGCCCCTAAGAAACTAAACCGGCATGCAGAAACTCTACCCGCCCAGCAGAAAATCTAAAGCTTCCCAGCAGAAAAACTAAACCCATCCAGCAGAAACTAAACACGCCCAGCAGAAACTATAACCGCCCAGCAGAAAGCAAACCCACTCAGCAGCAAAACTAAACCCGCCCTGCAGAAACTAAACCCACCCAACAGGAACTAAACCCATCCAACAGAAACTAATCCCGCCCAGCAGAACCTAAACCCACCCAGCAGAAAATCTAAACCCGCTCAGCAGAAACTAAACCCACCCAACAGAAACTATACCCACCCAGCTGAAACAAAACCCACCCAGCAGAACCTAAACCCACGCAGCTGAAAAACTAAACCCGCCCTGCAGAAAAACTAAACGCTCCCAGCAGAAAAACCAAGCCCGCCCAGCAGCAACTATACCCAACCAACAGAAAAGCTAAACCCATCCAGCAAAAACCATACCTGCCCAGCAGAAAAACTAAAGCCATCCAGCAGAAAATAAACATGCGCAGCGGAAAAACTAAACCCGCCCAGCAGAAACTAAACCCGCCCAGCAGAAACTATACCCACCCAGCAGAAAAGCTAAACCCATGCAGCAGAAACTATACCTGCCCAGCAGAAAAACTAAACCTGCCCAGCAGAAATTAAAACCAACAAAAAGAAAAACTAAACCTGCCCAGCAGAAACTAAACCTGCCCAGCAGAAACTAAACACGCCCAGCAGAAAAACTAAACCCACCCAACAGAAATTAAACCCAGCCAACAGAAACTAAACACACCCAGCAGGAACTAAACCCACCCAGCAGAAACTAAACCCACCCAGCAGAAACTAAACTCACCCAGCAGAAACTAAACCCACCTAGCAGAAACTAAACCAGCCCATCAGAAAAACTAAACCCGCCCAGCAGAAACTAAGCCCACCCAACAGAAACTAAACATGCAAAACAGAAACTAAACCCACCCAGCAGAAACTAAACCCGCGTAGCAGTAAAACTAAACCAGCCCAGCAGAAACTAAACCCGCCCAGCAGAAACTAAACACGCCCAGCAGAAAAACGAAACCCGCCAAGCTGAAACTAAACCCGCCCCTAAGAAACTAAACCCGCATGCAGAAACTCTACCCGCCCAGCAGAAAATCTAAAGCTTCCCAGCAGAAAAACTAAACCCATCCAACAGAAACTAAACACGCCCAGCAGAAACTATACCCGCCCAGCAGAAAGTAAACCCACTCAGCAGCAAAACTAAACCCACCCTGCTGAAACTAAACCCACCCAGATGAAACTAAACCCACCCAGCAGAACCTAAACCCACCCAGCAGAAAATCTAAACCCGCTCAGGAGAAACTAAACCCACCCAACAGAAACTATACCCACCCAGCTGAAACAAAACCCACCCAGCAGAACCTAAACCCACGCAGCTGAAAAACTAAACCCGCCCAGCAGAAAAACTAAACCCGCCCAGCAGAAAAACTAAACCAGCCCTGCAGAAAAAATAAACGCGCCCAGCAGAAAAACTAATCCCGCCCACAGAAACTAAACCCGCCCTGCATAAATACTAAACCCGCTCAGCAGAAAAACTAAACCCACCCTGCAGAAAAATTAAACCCGCCCAGCAGAAAAACTAAACCCGCCCAGCAGAAACTAAAGCCGCCCAGCAGAAAAACTAAACCCGTCGAGCAGAAAAACTAAACCCGCGCTGCAGAAAAACTAAACGCTCCCAGCAGAAAAACTAATCCCGCCCAGCAGAAACTATACCCAACCAACAGAAAAGCTAAACCCATCCAGCAAAAACCATACCTGCCCAGCAGAAAAACTAAAGCCATCCAGCAGAAAATAAACATGCGCAGCGGAAAAACTAAACCCACCCAGCAGAAACTAAACCGGCACAGCAGAAACTAAACCACTCAGCAGAAAAACTAAAACCGCCCAGCAGAAAAACTAAACCCGCCCAGCAGAAATTAAACCCAACAAAAAGAAAAACTAAACCCGCCCAGCAGAAACTAAACCTGCCCAGTAGAAACTAAACCTGCCCAACAGAAAAACTAAACCTGCCCAGGAGAAAAACTAAACCTGCCCAGCAGAAACTAAAACCACCCAGCAGAAAAACTAAACCTGCACAGCAGAAAACCAAACCCACCCAGCTGAAACTATACCCGCCCAGCAGAAAAGCCAAACCCATCCAGCAGATACTAAACTCACCCAGCAGCAAATAAACCCGTCCAGCAGAAACTAAACCAGTTCAGCAGAAAAACTAAACCCGCACAGGACAAACTAAACCCGCCCAGCAGGAACTAAACCCGCCCAGCAGAGAAACTAAACCCGCCCAGCAGAAACTAACCCCGCCCAGCAGAAACTAAAGCCGCCCAGCAGAAACTAAACCTGCCCAGCAGAAAAACTAAACCCGACCAGCATAAAAACTAAACCCGCCCTGCAGAAAAAGTAAACACGCCCAGCAGAAAAACTAAACTCTCCCAGCAGAAACTATACCCGCTCAGCAGAAAAGCTAAACCCATTCAGCAGAAACTATACCTGCCCAGCAGATAATCTAAAGCCACCCAGCAGAAACTAAACCCGCCCAGCGGAAACTAAATGCGCCCAACAGAAACTAAACCCACCCAACAGAAACTAAACACGCCCAGCAGAAACTAAGCCCGCACAGCAGAAAAGCTAAACCCATCCAGCAGAAACTATACCCACCCAGCAGAAAAGCTAAACACATCCAGCAGAAACTATACCCGCCCAGCAGAAAATCTAAAGCCCCCCAGCAGAAATTAAACCCGCCCAGCAGGAACTAAAACCACCCAGCAGAAACTAAACCCACCCAGCAGAAACTAAACCAGCCCAGCAGAAAAACTAAACCCGGCAAGCAGAAACGAAACCCGCCCAACAGAAACTAAACCCGCCCAACAGAAACTAAACCCGCCCAGCAGAAAAACTAAACCCGCCCAGCAGAACCAAAACCACCCAGCAGAAACTAATCACACCAAGCAGAATCTAAACCCACCCAACAGAAAGTAAACCCGCCCATCAGAAAAACTAAACCCACTCAGCAGAACCAAAACCGCCCAGCAGAAACTAATCATACCCAGGAGAATCTAAACCCACCCACAGAAACTATATCCACCCAGCAGAAAAACAAACCCGTCCAGCAAAAACTGAAACCGCCCAGCAGAAAATCTAAGCCCGCCCAGCAGAAACTAAACCCGCCCATCAGAAAAACTAAACCCGCACAGCAGAAACTAAACCTGCCCAGCAGAAAAACTAAACCCACCCAGCAGAAACTAAACCCACCCAACAGAAACAAAACATGCAAAACAGAAACTAAACCTGCCCAGCAGAAACTAATCCCGCGTAGCAGTAAAACTAAACCCGCCCAGCAGAAACTAAACCCGCCCAGCTGAAACTAAACCCACCCAGCAGAAACTATACCCACCCAGCAGAAACTAAACACGCCCAGCAGAAACTAAACCCACCCCAAAGAAACTAAATCCGCATGCAGAAACTATACCCGCCCAGCAGAAAATCTAAAGCTTCCCAGCAGAAAAATTAAACCCATCCAGCAGAAACTAAACCCGCCCAGCAGAAACTATACCCGCCCAGCAGAAAATCTAAAGCTTCCCAGCAGAAAAATTAAACCCATCCAGCAGAAACTAAACCCACCCAGCAGAAAAACTAAACCCGCCCAGCAGAAAAACTAAACCCGCCCAGCAGAAACTAAACCCGCTCAGCAGAAACTAAACCTGCACAGCATAAACTAAACCCACTCAGCAGAAAAACTAAACCCTCCCAGCAGAAATTAAACCCAACAAAAAGAAAAACAAAACCCACCCAGCGGAAACTAAACCCACCCAGCAGAAACTATACCCAAAAGGCAGAAAAACTAAACCCGCCAAGCTGAAACTAAACCCGCCCCTAAGAAGCTAAACCCGCATGCAAAACAATACCTGCCCAGCAGAAAACCTAAAGCTTCCCAGCAGAAAAACTAAACCCATCCAGCAGAAAAACTAAACCCGCCCAGCAGAAACTAAACCCACCCAGCAGAAAAACTAAAACCCGCTCAGCAGAAACTAAACCTGCACAGCAGAAACTAAAACCACTCAGCAGAAAAACTAAACCCGCCCAGGAGAAATTAAACCCAAAAAAAGAAAAACTAAACCCGCCCAGCGGAAACTAAACCTGCCCAGCAGAAACTAAACCCGCCCAGCAGAAAAACTAAACCAACCAACAGAAATTAAACCCAGCCAACAGAACGTAACCCGCCCAGCAGGAACTAAACCCACCCAGCAGGAACGAAACCCACCCAGCAGAAACTAAACCCACCCAGCAGAAACTAAACCCACCCAGCAGAAACTAAACCACCCAGCAGAAACTAAACCCACCCAGCAGAAACTAAACCCACCCAGCAGAAACTAAACCCACCCAGCAGAAACTAAACCCACCCAGCAGAAACTAAACCGGCATGCAGAAACTATACCCGCCCAGCAGAAAATCTAAAGCTTCCCAGCAGAAAAACTAAACCCATCCAGCAGAACCTAAACCCGCCCAGCAGAAACTATACCCGCCCAGCAGAAACTATAGCCGCCCAGCAGAAACTAAAACCGCAAAGCAGAAAAACTAAACCGCCCTGCTGAAACTAAACCCACACAACAGGAACTAAACCCGTCCAACAGAAACTAATACCACCCAGCAGAAACTAAACCCACCCAGCAGAAACTAAACCCACCCAGCAAAACCTAAACCCACCCAGCAGAAAAACTAAACCCGCTCAGGAGAAACTAAACCCACCCAACAGAAACTATACCCATCCAGCTGAAACTAAACCCACCCAGCAGAAATTAAACCCGCCCAGCAGAAACTATACCCGCCCAGCAGAAACTAAACCCACCCAGCAGAAAAACTAAACCCGACCTGCTGAAACAAAACCCACCCAACAGGAACTAAACCCGTCCATCAGAAACTAATCCCACCCAGCAGAAACTAAACCCACCCAGCAGAAACTAAACCCACCCAGCAGAAACTAAACCCACCCAGCGGAACCTAAACCCACCAAGCAGAAAAACTAAACCCGCTCAGGAGAAACGAAACCCACCCAACAGAAAAACTAAATCCGCCCAGCAGAAAAACTAAACCAGCCCGCCAAAAAAACTAAACGAGCCCAGCAGAAAAAGTAAACCCGCCCACAGAAACTAAACCTGCCCAGCAGAAAAACTAAACCCACTCAGCAGAAAAACTAAACCCACCCTGCAGAAAAAGTAAACCCGCCCAGCAGAAAAAGTAAACCCGCCCAGCAGAAACTAAACCCGCTCAGCAGAAACTAAACCTGCCAGCAGAAACTAAACCTGCCAGCAGAAACTAAACCCGCCCAGCAGAAACTAAACCCACCCAGCAGAAACTAAACCCACCCAGCAGAAACTATACCCGCCAGGCAGAAAAACTAAACCCGCCAAGCTGAAACTAAACCCGCCCCTAAGAAGCTAAACCTGCATGCAGAAACAATACCTGCCCAGCAGAAAACCAAAAGCTCCCCAGCAGAAAAACTAAACCCATCCAGCAGAAACTAAACCCACCCAGCAGAAACTAAACCCACCCAGCAGAAATAAACCCACCCAGCAAAAACTAAACCCACGCAGCTGAAAAACTAAACCCGCCCAGCAGAAAAACTAAACCAGCCCTGCAGAAAAACTAATCCCGTCCACAGAAACTAAACCCGCCCAGCTGAACCTAAACCCACCCAGCAGAAAAACTAAATGCGCTCAGGAGAAACTAAACCCACCCAACAGAAACTATACCCACCCAGCTGAAACTAAACCCACCCAGCAGAACCTAAACCCACCCAGCAGAAAAACTAAATGCGCTCAGGAGAAACTAAACCCACCCAACAGAAACTAAACCCACCCAGCAGAACATAAACCCACTCAGCAGAAAAACTAAACCCGCTCAGGAGAAACTAAACCCACCCAACAGAAACTATACCCACCCAGCTGAAACTAAACCCACCCAGCAGAAACTAAACCCACCCAGCAGAAAAACTAAACCCGCCCAGCAGAAAAAATAAACAAGCCCAGAAGAAAAACTAATCGCGCCCAGCAGAAAAACTAATCCCGCCCACAGAAACTAAACCCACCCAGCAGAAACTAAACCCACTCAGCAGAAAAACTAAACCCACCCAAAAGAAATTAAACCCGGCCAACAGAAACTAAACGCGCCCAGCAGAAAAACTAAACCTGCCACAGAAACTAAACCCGCCCAGCAGAAAAACTAAACCCGCTCAGCAGAAAAACTAAACCCACCCGGCAGAAAAAGTAAACCCGCCCAGCAGAAAAAGTAAATCCACCCACAGAAACTAAACCCGCCCTGCAAAAAAAACTAAACCCGCTCAGCAGAAAAACTAAACCCACCCTGCAGAAAATGTACACCTGCCAGGCAGAAAAAGTAAACCCGCCCAGCAGAAACTAAACCCGCTCAGCAGAAACTAAACCTGCACAGCAGAAACTAAACACACTCAGCAGAAAAACTAAACCCGCCCAGCAGAAATTAAACCCAAAAAAAAGAAAAACTAAACCCACCCAGCAGTAACTAAACCTGCCCAGCAGAAACTAAACCCACCCAGCAGAAAAACTAAACCCACCAAACAGAAATTAAACCCAGCCAACAGAACCTAAACACGCCCAGCAGGAACTAAACCCACCCAGCAGAAACCAAACCCACCCAACAGAAACTAAACCCACCCAGCAGAAACTAAACCCACCCAGCAGAAACTATCCCAGCCCAGCAGAAACTAAACCCACCCAGCAGAAACTAAACCCACCCAGCAGAAAAACTAAACCTGCCAAGCTGAAACTAAACCCGCCCCTAAGAAACTAAACCCACATACAGAAACTATACCCACCCAGCAGAAAATCTAAAGCTTCACAGCTGAAAAACTAAACCCATCCAGCAGAAACTAAAACCGCCCAGCAGAAACTATACCCGCCCAGCAGAAACTAAACTCACCCAGCAGAAAAACTAAACCCGCCCTGCTGAAACTAAACCCACCCAACAGGAACTAAACCCGTCCAACGAAAACTAATCCTGCCCAGCAGAGAAACTAAACCCGACCAGCAGAAACTAAACCCGCTCAGCAGAAACTAAACCTGCACAGCAGAAACTAAACCTGCACAGCAGAAATGAAACACACTCAGCAGAAAAACTAAACCCGCCCAGCAGAAATTAAACCCAAAAAAAGAAAAACTAAACCCGCCCAGCAGTAACTAAACCTGCCCAGCAGAAACTAAACCCGCCCAGCAGAAAAACTAAAGCCACCCAACAGAAATTAAACCCAGCCAACAGAACCTAAACCCGCCCAGCAGGAACTAAACCCACCCAGCAGAAACTAAACCCACCCAGCAGAAACTAAACCCACCCAGCAGAAACTAAACCCGCCCAGCAGAAAAACTAAACCCACCCAACAGAAATTAAACCCAGCCAACAGAACCTAAACCCGCCCAGCAGGAACTAAACCCACCCAGCAGAAACTAAACCCACCCAGCAGAAACTAAACCCACCCAGCAGAAACTAAACCCACCCAGCAGAAACTAAACCACGCAGCAGAAACTAAACCCACCCAGCAGAAACTAAACCCACCCAGCAGAAACTAAACCCACCCAGCAGAAACTAAACTCGCCCAGCAGAAAAACTAAACCCGCCAAGCTGAAACTAAACCCGCCCCTAAGAAACTAAACCCGCATGCAGAAATTATACCCGCCCAGCAGAAAATCTAAAGCTTCACAGCAGAAAAACTAAACCCATCCAGCAGAAACTAAAACCGCCCAGCAGAAAAACTAAACCCGCCCCGCTGAAACTAAACCCACCCAACAGGAACTAAACCCGTCCAACAAAAACTAATCCTGCCCAGCAGAAACTAAACCCACCCAGCAGAAACTAAACCCACCCAGCAGAACCTAAACCCACCCAGCAGAAAAACTAAACCTGCTCAGGAGAAACTAAACCCACCCGACAGAAACTATACCCACCCAGCTGAAACTAAACCCACCCAGCAGAAAATAAACCCACGCAGCTGAAAAACTAAACCCGCCCAGCAGAAAAACTAAACCCGCCCAGCAGAAAAACTATACCAGCCCTGCAGAAAAACTAAATGCGCCCAGCAGAAAAACTAATCCCGCCCACAGAAACTAAACCCGCCCAGCAGAAAAACTAAAACCGTTCAGCAGAAAAACTAAACCCACCCTGCAGGAAATGTAAACCTGCCAGGCAGAAAAAGTAAACCCGCTCAGCAGAAACTAAACCTGCGCAGCGGAAAAACTAAACCCGCCCAGCAGAAACTAAACCTGCGCAGCGGAAAAACTAAACCCGCCCAGCAGAAACTAAACCTGCGCAGCGGAAAAACTAAACCCGCCCAGCAGAAACTAAACCTGCGCAGCGGAAAAACTAAACCCGCCCAGCAGAAACTAAAACCCGCTCAGCAGAAACTAAACCTGCACAGCAGAAACTAAAACCACTCAGCAGAAAAACTAAACCCGCCCAGCAGAAATTAAACCCAAAAAAAGAAAAACTAAACCCGCCCAGCGGAAACTAAACCTGCCCAGCAGAAACTAAACCCGCCCATCAGAAAAACTAAACCAACCAACAGAAATTAAACCCAGCCAACAGAACTTAACCCGCCCAGCAGGAACTAAACCCACCCAGCAGGAACGAAACCCACCCAGCAGAAACTAAACCCACCCAGCAGAAACTAAACCCACCCAGCAGAAACTAAAACACCCAGCAGAAACTAAACCCACCCAGCAGAAACTAAACCCACCCAGCAGAAACTAAACCCACCCAGCAGAAAATCTAAAGCTTCCCAGCAGAAAAACTAAACCCATCCAGCAGAACCTAAACCCGCCCAGCAGAAACTATAGCCGCCCAGCAGAAACTAAAACCGCCAAGCAGAAAAACTAAACCGCCCTGCTGAAACTAAACCCACACAACAGGAACTAAACCCGTCCAACAGAAACTAATACCACCCAGCAGAAACTAAACACACCCAGCAGAAACTAAACCCACCCAGCAAAACCTAAACCCACCCAGCAGAAAAACTAAACCCGCTCAGGAGAAACTAAACCCACCCAACAGAAACTATATCCCTCCAGCTGAAACTAAACCCACCCAGCAGAAACTAAACCCGCCCAGCAGAAACTATACCCGCCCAGCAGAAAAACTAAACCTGACCTGCTGAAACAAAACCCACCCAACAGGAACTAAACCCGTCCATCAGAAACTAATCCCACCCAGCAGAAACTAAACCCACCCAACAGAAACTATACCCACCCAGCTGAAACTAAACCCACCCAGCAGAACCTAAACCCACCCAGCAGAAAAACTAAATGCGCTCAGGAGAAACTAAACCCACCCAACAGAAACTATACCCACCCAGCTGAAACTAAACCCACCCAGCAGAAACTAAACCCACCCAGCAGAAAAACTAAACCCGCCCAGCAGAAAAAATAAACAAGCCCAGAAGAAAAACTAATCGCGCCCAGCAGAAAAACTAATCCCGCCCACAGAAACTAAACCCACCCAGCAGAAACTAAACCCACTCAGCAGAAAAACTAAACCCACCCAGCAGAAACTAAACCCGCCCAGCAGAAAAACTAAACCCACCCAAAAGAAATTAAACCCGGCCAACAGAAAATAAACGCGCCCAGCAGAAAAACTAATCCTGCCACAGAAACTAAACCCGCCCAGCAGAAAAACTAAACCCGCTCAGCAGAAAAACTAAACCCACCCGGCAGAAAAAGTAAACCCGCCCAGCAGAAAAAGTAAATCCACCCACAGAAACTAAACCCGCCCTGCAAAAAAAACTAAACCTGCTCAGCAGAAAAACTAAACCCACCCTGCAGAAAATGTACACCTGCCAGGTTGAAAAAGTAAACCCGCCCAGCAGAAACTAAACCCGCTCAGCAGAAACTAAACCTGCACAGCAGAAACTAAACCTGCACAGCAGAAACTAAACACACTCAGCAGAAAAACTAAAACCGCCCAGCAGAAATTAAACCCAAAAAAAAGAAAAACTAAACCCGCCCAGCAGTAACTAAACCTGCCCAGCAGAAACTAAACCCACCCAGCAGAAAAACTAAACCCAACAAACAGAAATTAAACCCAGCCAACAGAACCTAAACACGCCCAGCAGGAACTAAACCCACCCAGCAGAAACTAAACCCACCCAACAGAAACTAAACCCGCCCAGCAGAAACTAAACCACCCAGCAGAAACTAAACCCACCCAGCAGAAACTATCCCCGCCCAGCAGAAACTAAACCCACCCAGCAGAAACTAAACCCACCCAGCAGAAAAACTAAACCTGCCAAGCTGAAACTAAACCCGCCCCTAAGAAACTAAACCCGCATGCAGAAACTATACCCGCCCAGCAGAAAATCTAAAGCTTCACAGCTGAAAAACTAAACCCATCCAGCAGAAACTAAAACCGCCCAGCAGAAACTATTCCCGCCCAGCAGAAACTAAACGCACCCAGCAGAAAAACTAAACCCGCCCTGCTGAAACTAAACCCACCCAACAGGAACTAAACCCGTCCAACGAAAACTAATCCTGCCCAGCAGAGAAACTAAACCCGCCCAGCAGAAACTAAACCTGCTCAGCAGAAACTAAACCTGCACAGCAGAAATGAAACACACTCAGCAGAAAAACTAAACACGCCCAGCAGAAATTAAACCCAAAAAAAAGAAAAACTAAACCCGCCCAGCAGTAACTAAACCTGCCCAGCAGAAACTAAACCCGCCCAGCAGAAAAACTAAAGCCACCCAACAGAAATTAAACCCAGCCAACAGAACCTAAACCCGCCCAGCAGGAACTAAACCCACCCAGCAGAAACTAAACCCACCCAGCAGAAACTAAACCCACCCAGCAGAAACTAAACCACCCAGCAGAAACTAAACCCACCCAGCAGAAACTAAACCCACCCAGCAGAAACAATACCCTCCCAGCAGAAACTAAACTCGCCCAGCAGAAAAACTAAACCCGCCAAGCTGAAACTAAACCCGCCCCTAAGAAACTAAACCCGCATGCAGAAAATATACCCGCCCAGCAGAAAGTCTAAAGCGTCACAGCAGAAAAACTAAACCCATACAGCAGAAACTAAAACCGCCCATCAGAAACTATACCCGCCCAGCAGAAACTAAACTCACCGAGCAGAAAAACTAAACCCGCCCTGCTGAAACTAAACCCACCCAACAGGAACTAAACCCGTCCAACGAAAACTAATCCTGCCCAGCAGAAACTAAACCCACCCAGCAGAACCTAAACCCACCCAGCAGAAAAACTAAACCTGCTCAGGAGAAACTAAACCCACCCAGCAGAAAATAAACCCACGCAGCTGAAAAAATAAACCCGCCCAGCAGAAAAACTAAACCCGCCCAGCAGAAAAACTAAACCAGCCCTGCAGAAAAATTAAATGCGCCCTGCAGAAAAACTAATCCCGCCCACAGAAACTAAACCCACCCAGCAGAAAAACTAAACCCGCCAAGCTGAAACTAAACCCGCCCCTAAGAAACTAAACCCGCATGCAGAAACTATACCCACCCAGCAGAAAATCTAAAGCTTCCCAGCAGAAAAACTAAACCCATCCAGCAGAAACTAAACCCGCCCAGCAGAAACTATAGCCGCCCAGCAGAAACTAAAACCGCCAAGCAGAAAAACTAAACCCGCCCTGCTGAAACTAAACACACCCAACAGGAACTAAACCCATCCAACAGCAACTAATCCCACCCAGCAAAACCTAAACCCACCCAGCAGAAAAACTAAACTCGCTCAGGAGAAACTAAACCCACCCAACAGAAACTATACCCATCCAGCTGAAACTAAACCAACCCAGCAGAAAATAAACCCGCCCAGCAGAAACTATACCCGCCCAGCAGAAACTAAACCCACCCAGCAGAAAAAATAAACCAGACCTGCTGAAACAAAACCCACCCAACAGGAACTAAACCCGTCCAACAGAAACTAATCCCACCCAGCAGAAAATAAAACCACCCAGCAGAAACTGAACCCACCCAGCAGTACCTAAACCCACCCAGCAGAAAAACTAAACCCGCTCAGGAGAAACTAAACCCACCCAACAGAAACTATACCCACCCAGCTGAAACTAAACCAACCCAGCACAACCTAAACCCACCCAACAGATAAACTAAAACCGCTCAGGAGAAACTAAACCCACTCAACAGAAACTATACCCACCCAGCTGAAACTAAACCCACCCAGCAAAAACTAAACCAACCAGCAGAAACTAAACCCACCCAGCAGAAACTAAACCCACCCAGCAGAAACTATACCGCCCCAGCAGAAACTAAACCCACCCAACAGAAAAACTAAACCCGACCTGCTGAAACAAAACCCACCCAACAGGAACTAAACCCGTCCAACAGAAACGAATCCCACCCAGCAGAAACTAAACGCACCCAGCAGAAACTAAACCCACCCAGCAGAAGCTAAACCCACCCAGCAGAAAAACTAAACCCGCTCAGGAGAAACTAAACCCACCCAACAGAAACTATACCCACCCAGCTGAAACTAAACCCACCCAGCAGAAACTAAACCCGCCCAGCAGAAAAACTAAACACGCCCAGCAGAAAAACTACACCAGCCCGCCAGAAAAACTAAACACGCCCAGCAGAAAAACTAATCCCGCCCACAGAAACTAAACCCGCCCAGCAGAAAAACTAAACGCGCTCAGCAGAAAAACTAAACCCACCCTGCAGAAAAGGTAAACCCGCCCAGCAGAAACAGTAAACCCGCCCACAGAAACTAAACCTGCCCAGCAGAAAAACTAAACCCACTCAGCAGAAAAACTAAAAATACCCTGCAGAAAAAGTAAACCCGCCCAGCAGAAAAAGTAAACCCGCCCAGCAGAAACTAAACCTGCGCAGCGGAAAAACTAAACCCACCAGCAGAAACTAAAACCGCTCAGCAGAAACTAAATCTGCACAGCAGAAACTAAACCCACTCAGCAGAAAAACTAAACCCACCCAGCAGAAACTCAACCCAACAAAAAGAAAAACTATACCTGCCCAGCAGAAACTAAAGCTGCCCAGCAGAACTAAAACCGCCCAGCAGAATCTAAACCCACCCAGCAGAAACTAAACCCACCCAGCAGAAAATAAACCAGCCCTGCAGAAAAACTTAAGCCGCCCAGCAGAAACTAAACCCACCCAACAGAAACTAAACACGCAAAACAGAAACTAAAACCGCCCAGCAGAAACTAAACCCGCGTAGCAGTAAAACTAAACCCGCCCAGCAGAAACTAAACCCGCCCAGCAGAAACTAAACCCACCCAGCAGAAACTAAACCCAACCAGCAGAAACTATACCCACCCAGCAGAAGCTAAACCCGCCCAGCAGAAAAACTAAACCCGCCAAGCTGAAACTAAACCCGCCCCTAAGAAACTAAACCCGCATGCAGAAACTATACCTGCCCAGCAGAAAATCTAAAGCTTCCCAGCAGAAAAACTAAACCCATCCAGCAGAAACTAAACCCGCCCAGCAGAAACTATACCCGCCCAGCAGAAACTAAACCCACCCAGCAGAAAAACTAAACCCGCCCTGCTGAAACTAAACCCACCCAACAGGAACTAAACCCGTCCAACAGAAACTAATCCCACCCAGCAGAAACTAAACCCACCCAGCAGAAACTAAACCCACCCAGCAGAACCTAAACCCACCCAGCAGAAAAACTAAAACCGCTCAGTAGAAACTAAACCCACCCAACAGAAACTATACCCACCCAGCTTAAACTAAACCCGCCCAGCAGAAACTAAACCCACCCAGCAGAAAAACTAACCCGCCCAGCAGAAAAACTAATCCAGCCCTGCAGAAAAACTAAACGCGCCCAGCAGAAAAACTAATCCCGCCCACAGAAACTATACCCGCCCAGCAGAAACTAAACCCACCCATCAGAAAAACTAAACCCGCCCTGCTGAAACAAAACTCACCCAACAGGAACTAAACCCATCCAACAGAAACTAATCCCACCCAGCAGAAACTAAACCCACCCAGCAGAAACTAAACCCACCCAGCAGAAACTAAACCCGCCCAGCAGAACCTAAACCCACCCAGCAGAAAAACTAAACGCGCTCAGGAGAAACTAAACCCACCCAACAGAAACTATACCCACCCAGCTGAAACTAAACCCACCCAGCAGAAACTAAACCCACCCAGCAGAAAAACTAAACCCGCCCAGCAGAAAAACTAAACCAGCCCGCTAGAAAAACTAAATGCGCCCAGCAGAAAAACTAAGCCCGCCCACAGAAACTAAACCCACCCAGCAGAAAAACTAAATGCGCTCAGCAGAAAAACTAAACCCACCCTGCAGAAAAAGTAAACCCGCCCAGCAGAAAAAGTAAACCAGCCCACAGAAACTAAACCCGCCCAGCAGAAAAACTAAACCCACTCAGCAGAAAAACTAAACCCACCCTGCAGAAAAAGTAAACCCACCCTGCAGAAAAAGTAAACCTGCCCAGCAGAAACTAAACCTGCGCAGCGGAAAAACTAAACCCACCCAGCAGAAACTAAACCCGCTCAGCAGAAACTAAACCCACTCAGCAGAAAAACTAAACCCACCCAGCAGAAATTAAACCCGCCCAGCAGAAAAACTAAACCAGCCCAGCGGAAACTAAACCTGCCCAGCAGAAACTAAAACCGCCCAGCAGAAAAACTAAACCCACACAACAGAAATTAAACCCAGCCAACAGAAACTAAACCCGTCCAGCAGGAACTAAACCCACCCAGCAGAAACTAAACCCGCCCAGCAGAAACTAAACCCACGTAGCAGTAAAACTAAACCCACCAAGCAGAAACTAAACCCGCCCAGCAGAAAATAAACCCACCCAGCAGACACTAAACCCACCCAGCAGAAACTAAACCCACCCAACAGAAACTATACCCACCCAGCAGAAACTAAACCCGCCCAGCAGAAAAACTAAACCCAAGCTGAAACTAAACCCGCCCCTAAGAACCTAAACCCGCATGCAGAAACTATACCTGCCCAGCAGAAAATCTAACGCTTCCCAGCAGAAAAACTAAACCCATCCAGCAGAAGCTAAACCTGCCCAGCAGAAACTATACCCGCCCAGCAGAACCTAAACCCACCCAGCAGAAAAACTAAACCTGCACTGCTGAAACTAAACCCACCCAACAGGAACTAAACCTGTCCAATAGAAACTGATCCCACCCAGCAGAAACTAAACCCACCCAGCAGAAACTAAACCCAACCAGCAGAACCTAAACCCACCCAGCAGAGAAACTAAACCCGCTCAGGAGAAACTAAACCCAGCCAACAGAAACTATACCCACCCAGCTGAAACTAAACCCACACAGCAGAACATAACCCCACCCAGCAGAAAAACTAAACCCGCTCAGGAGAAACTAAACCCACCCAACAGAAACTAAACCCACCCAGCTGAAACTAAACCCACCCAGCAGAAACTAAACCCACCCAGCAGAAAAACTAAACCCGCCCAGCAGAAAAACTAAACCAGCCCGCCAGAAAAACTAAACGCGCCCAGCAGAAAAACTAATCCCGCCCACAGAAACTAAACCCGCCCAGCAGAAAAACTAAATGCGCTCAGCAGAAAAACTAAACCTACCCTGCAGAAAAAGTAAACCCGCCCAGCAGAAAAAGTAAACCCACCCACAGAGACTAAACCCATCCAGCAGAAAAACTAAACCCACTCAGCAGAAAAACTAAAACCACCCTGCAGAAAAAGTAAACACGCCCAGCAGAAAAACTAAACCCACCCAGCAGAAACTAAACCCGCTCAGCAGAAACTAAACCTGCACAGCAGAAACTAAACCACTCAGCAGAAAAACTAAACCCGCCCAGCAGAAATTAAACCCAACAAAAAGAAAATCTAAACCCGCCCAGCGGAAATTAAACCCGCCCAGCAGAAAAACTAAACCCACACAACAGAAATTAAACCCAGCCAACAGAAACTAAACCCACCCAGCAGGAACTAAACCCACCCAGCAGAAACTAAACCCACCCAGCAGAAACTAAACCAGCCCAGCAGAAAAGCTAAACCCGCCCAGCAGAAACCAAACCCACGCAACAGAAACTAAACATGCAAAACAAAAAATAAACCCGCCCAGCAGAAACTAAACCCACCCAACAGAAACTATACCCACCCAGCAGAAACTAAACCCGCCCAGCAGAAAAACTAAACCCAAGCTGAAACTAAACCCGCCCCTAAGAACCTAAACCGGCATGCAGAAACTATACCTGCCCAGCAGAAAATCTAAAGCTTCCCAGCAGAAAAACTAAACCCATCCAGCAGAAGCTAAACCTGCCCAGCAGAAACTATACCCGCCCAGCAGAACCTAAACCCACCCAGCAGAAAAACTAAACCTGCACTGCTGAAACTAAACCCACCCAACAGGAACTAAACCTGTCCAATAGAAACTGATCCCACCCAGCAGAAACTAAACTCGCCCAGCAGAAAAACTAAACCCGCCAAGCTGAAACTAAACCCGCCCCTAAGAACCTAAACCCGCATGCAGAAACTATACCTGCCCAGCAGAAAATCTAAAGCTTCCCAGCAGAAAAACTAAACCCATCCAGCAGAAGCTAAACCTGCCCAGCAGAAACTATACCCGCCCAGCAGAACCTAAACCCACCCAGCAGAAAAACTAAACCTGCACTGCTGAAACTAAACCCACCCCACAGGAACTAAACCTGTCCAATAGAAACTGATCCCACCCAGCAGAAACTAAACCCACCCAGCAGAAACTAAACCCAACCAGCAGAACCTAAACCCACCCAGCAGAGAAACTAAACCCGCTCAGGAGAAACTAAACCCAGCCAACAGAAACTATACCCACCCAGCTGAAACTAAACCCACACAGCAGAACATAACCCCACCCAGCAGAAAAACTAAACCCGCTCAGGAGAAACTAAACCCACCCAACAGAAACTATACCCACCCAGCTGAAACTAAACCCACCCAGCAGAAACTAAACCCACCCAGCAGAAAAACTAAACCCGCCCAGCAGAAAAACTAAACCAGCCCGCCAGAAAAACTAAACGCGCCCAGCAGAAAAACTAATCCCGCCCACAGAAACTAAACCCGCCCAGCAGAAAAACTAAATGCGCTCAGCAGAAAAACTAAACCTACCCTGCAGAAAAAGTAAACCCGCCCAGCAGAAAAAGTAAACCCGCCCAGCAGAAAAAGTAAACACGCCCAGCAGAAACTAAATCCGCTCAGCAGAAACTAAACCTGCACAGCAGTAACTAAACCCACTCAGCAGAAAAACTAAACCCGCCCAGCAGAAATTAAACCCGCCCAGCAGAAAAACTAAACCAGCCCAGCGGAAACTAAACCTGCCCAGCAGAAACTAAAACCGCCCAGCAGAAAAACTAAACCCACACAACAGAAATTAAACCCAGCCAACAGAAACTAAACCCGCCCAGCAGGAACTAAACCCACCCAGCAGAAACTAAACCCGCCCAGCAGAAACTAAACCCACGTAGCAGTAAAACTAAACCCACCAAGCAGAAACTAAACCCGCCCAGCAGAAAATAAACCCACCCAGCAGACACTAAACCCACCCAGCAGAAACTAAACCCACCCAACAGAAACTATACCCACCCAGCAGAAACTAAACCCGCCCAGCAGAAAAACTAAACCCAAGCTGAAACTAAACCCGCCCCTAAGAACCTAAACCCGCATGCAGAAACTATACCTGCCCAGCAGAAAATCTAACGCTTCCCAGCAGAAAAACTAAACCCATCCAGCAGAAGCTAAACCTGCCCAGCAGAAACTATACCCGCCCAGCAGAACCTAAACCCACCCAGCAGAAAAACTAAACCTGCACTGCTGAAACTAAACCCACCCAACAGGAACTAAACCTGTCCAATAGAAACTGATCCCACCCAGCTGAAACTAAACCCACCCAGCAGAAACTAAACCCAACCAGCAGAACCTAAACCCACCCAGCAGAGAAACTAAACCCGCTCAGGAGAAACTAAACCCAGCCAACAGAAACTATACCCACCCAGCTGAAACTAAACCCACACAGCAGAACATAACCCCACCCAGCAGAAAAACTAAACCCGCTCAGGAGAAACTAAACCCACCCAACAGAAACTAAACCCACCCAGCTGAAACTAAACCCACCCAGCAGAAACTAAACCCACCCAGCAGAAAAACTAAACCCGCCCAGCAGAAAAACTAAACCAGCCCGCCAGAAAAACTAAACGCGCCCAGCAGAAAAACTAATCCCGCCCACAGAAACTAAACCCGCCCAGCAGAAAAACTAAATGCGCTCAGCAGAAAAACTAAACCTACCCTGCAGAAAAAGTAAACCCGCCCAGCAGAAAAAGTAAACCCACCCACAGAGACTAAACCCATCCAGCAGAAAAACTAAACCCACTCAGCAGAAAAACTAAAACCACCCTGCAGAAAAAGTAAACACGCCCAGCAGAAAAACTAAACCCACCCAGCAGAAACTAAACCCGCTCAGCAGAAACTAAACCTGCACAGCAGTAACTAAACCCACTCAGCAGAAAAACTAAACCCGCCCAGCAGAAATTAAACCCAACAAAAAGAAAATCTAAACCCGCCCAGCGGAAATTAAACCCGCCCAGCAGAAAAACTAAACCCACACAACAGAAATTAAACCCAGCCAACAGAAACTAAACCCGCCCAGCAGGAACTAAACCCACCCAGCAGAAACTAAACCCACCCAGCAGAAACTAAACCAGCCCAGCAGAAAAGCTAAACCCGCCCAGCAGAAACCAAACCCACGCAACAGAAACTAAACATGCAAAACAAAAAATAAACCCGCCCAGCAGAAACTAAACCCACCCAACAGAAACTATACCCACCCAGCAGAAACTAAACCCGCCCAGCAGAAAAACTAAACCCAAGCTGAAACTAAACCCGCCCCTAAGAACCTAAACCCGCATGCAGAAACTATACCTGCCCAGCAGAAAATCTAAAGCTTCCCAGCAGAAAAACTAAACCCATCCAGCAGAAGCTAAACCTGCCCAGCAGAAACTATACCCGCCCAGCAGAACCTAAACCCACCCAGCAGAAAAACTAAACCTGCACTGCTGAAACTAAACCCACCCAACAGGAACTAAACCTGTCCAATAGAAACTGATCCCACCCAGCAGAAACTAAACTCGCCCAGCAGAAAAACTAAACCCGCCAAGCTGAAACTAAACCCGCCCCTAAGAACCTAAACCCGCATGCAGAAACTATACCTGCCCAGCAGAAAATCTAAAGCTTCCCAGCAGAAAAACTAAACCCATCCAGCAGAAGCTAAACCTGCCCAGCAGAAACTATACCCGCCCAGCAGAACCTAAACCCACCCAGCAGAAAAACTAAACCTGCACTGCTGAAACTAAACCCACCCAACAGGAACTAAACCTGTCCAATAGAAACTGATCCCACCCAGCAGAAACTAAACCCACCCAGCAGAAACTAAACCCAACCAGCAGAACCTAAACCCACCCAGCAGAGAAACTAAACCCGCTCAGGAGAAACTAAACCCAGCCAACAGAAACTATACCCACCCAGCTGAAACTAAACCCACACAGCAGAACATAACCCCACCCAGCAGAAAAACTAAACCCGCTCAGGAGAAACTAAACCCACCCAACAGAAACTATACCCACCCAGCTGAAACTAAACCCACCCAGCAGAAACTAAACCCACCCAGCAGAAAAACTAAACCCGCCCAGCAGAAAAACTAAACCAGCCCGCCAGAAAAACTAAACGCGCCCAGCAGAAAAACTAATCCCGCCCACAGAAACTAAACCCGCCCAGCAGAAAAACTAAATGCGCTCAGCAGAAAAACTAAACCTACCCTGCAGAAAAAGTAAACCCGCCCAGCAGAAAAAGTAAACCCGCCCAGCAGAAAAACTAAAACCACCCTGCAGAAAAAGTAAACCCGCCCAGCAGAAAAAGTAAACACGCCCAGCAGAAACTAAATCCGCTCAGCAGAAACTAAACCTGCACAGCAGTAACTAAACCCACTCAGCAGAAAAACTATACCCGCCCAGCAGAAATTAAACCCAACAAAAAGAAAATCTAAACCCGCCCAGCGGAAATTAAACCCGCCCAGCAGAAAAACTAAACCCACACAACAGAAATTAAACCCAGCCAACAGAAACTAAACCCGCCCAGCAGGAACTAAACCCACCCAGCAGAAACTAAACCCACCCAGCAGAAACTAAACCTGCCCAGCAGAAAAGCTAAACCCGCCCAGCAGAAACCAAACCCACGCAACAGAAACTAAACATGCAAAACAAAAAATAAACCCGCCCAGCAGAAACTAAGCCCGCGTAGCAGTAAAACTAAACCCGCCCAGCAGAAACTAAACTCGCCCAGCAGAAAAACTAAACCCAAGCTCAAACTAAACCCGCATGCAGAAACTAGAACTGCCCAGCAGAAAATCTAAAGCTTCACAGCTGAAAAACTAAACCCATCCAGCAGAAACTAAACCCGCCCAGCAGAAACTATACCCGCCCAGCAGAAATTAAACCCACCCAGCAGAAAAACTAAGCCCGCACTGCTGAAACTAAACCCACCCAACAGGAACTAAACCCGTCGAACGGAAACTAATCCCGCCCAGCAGAAACTAAACCCACCCAGCAGAAACTAAAACCACCCAGCAGAACCTAAACCCACCCAGCAGAAAAACTAAACCCGCTCAAGAGAAATTAAACCCACCCAACAGAAACCATACCCACCCAGCTGAAACTAAATCCACCCAGCAGAAACTAAACCCACGAGCTGAAAAACTAAACCCGCCCAGCAGAAAAACTAAACCCGCCCAGAAGGAAAACTAATCCCGCCCACAGAAACTAAACCCGCCCAGCAGAACATAAACCCACCCAGCAGAAAAACTAAACGCGCTCAGGAGAAACTAAAACCACCCAACACAATCCATACCCACCCAACAGAAACTAAACCCACCCAGCAGAAAAACTAAACCCGCTCAGGAGAAACAAAACCCACCCAACAGAAACTATACCCACCCACAGAAACTAAACCCACCCAGCAGAAAAACTAAACCCGCCCAGCAGAAAAACTAAACAAGCCCGGCAGAAAAACTAATCGTGCCCAGTAGAAAAACTAATCCCGCCCACAGAAACTAAACCCGCCCAGCAGAAAAACTAAACGCACTCAGCAGAAACTAAACCTGCACAGCAGAAACTAAACCCACTCAGCAGAAAAACTAAACCCGCCCAGCAGAAATTAAAACCAACAAAAAGAAAAACTAAACCCTCCCAGAGGAAACTAAACCTGCCCAGCAGAAACTAAACCCGCCCAGCAGAAAAACTAAACCCACCCAAAAGAATTTAAACCCAGCCAACAGGAACTAAACGCGCCCAGCAGAAAAACTAATCCTGCCCACAGATACTAAACCCACCCAGCAGAAAAACTAAACCCACTCAGCAGAAAAACTAAAACCACCCTGCAGAAAAAGTAAACACGCCCAGCAGAAAAACTAAACCCACCCAGCAGAAACTAAACCCGCTCAGCAGAAACTAAACCTGCACAGCAGTAACTAAACCCACTCAGCAGAAAAACTAAACCCGCCCAGCAGAAATTTAACCCAACAAAAAGAAAATCTAAACCCGCCCAGCGGAAATTAAACCTGCCCAGCAGAAACTAAACCCGCCCAGCAGAAAAACTAAACCCACACAACAGAAATTAAACCCAGCCAACAGAAACTAAACCCGCCCAGCAGGAACTAAACCCACCCAGCAGAAACTAAACCCACCCAGCAGAAACTAAACCAGCCCAGCAGAAAAGCTAAACCCGCCCAGCAGAAACCAAACCCACGCAACAGAAACTAAACATGCAAAACAAAAAATAAACCCGCCCAGCAGAAACTAAGCCCGCGTAGCAGTAAAACTAAACCCGCCCAGCAGAAACTAAACTCGCCCAGCAGAAAAACTAAACCCAAGCTCAAACTAAACCCGCCCCTAAGAAACTAAACCCGCATGCAGAAACTAGAACTGCCCAGCAGAAAATCTAAAGCTTCACAGCTGAAAAACTAAACCCATCCAGCAGAAACTAAACCCGCCCAGCAGAAACTATACCCGCCCAGCAGAAATTAAACCCACCCAGCAGAAAAACTAAGCCCGCACTGCTGAAACTAAACCCACCCAACAGGAACTAAACCCGTCGAACGGAAACTAATCCCGCCCAGCAGAAACTAAACCCACCAGCAGAAACTAAAACCACCCAGCAGAACCTAAACCCACCCAGCAGAAAAACTAAACCCGCTCAAGAGAAACTAAACCCACCCAACAGAAACCATACCCACCCAGCTGAAACTAAATCCACCCAGCAGAAACTAAACCCACGAGCTGAAAAACTAAACCCGCCCAGCAGAAAAACTAAACCCGCCCAGCAGAAAAACTAAACCCGCCCAGAAGGAAAACTAATCCCGCCCACAGAAACTAAACCCGCCCAGCAGAACATAAACCCACCCAGCAGAAAAACTAAACGCGCTCAGGAGAAACTAAAACCACCCAACACAATCCATACCCACCCAACAGAAACTAAACCCACCCAGCAGAAAAACTAAACCCGCTCAGGAGAAACAAAACCCACCCAACAGAAACTATAACCACCCAGCAGAAACTAAACCCACCCAGCAGAAAAACTCAACCCGCCCAGCAGAAAAACTAAACAAGCCCGGCAGAAAAACTAATCGCGCCCAGTAGAAAAACTAATCCCGCCCACAGAAACTAAACCCGCCCAGCAGAAAAACTAAACGCGCTCAGCAGAAACTAAACCTGCACAGCAGAAACTAAACCCACTCAGCAGAAAAACTAAACCCGCCCAGCAGAAATTAAAACCAACAAAAAGAAAAACTAAACCCTCCCAGCAGAAACAAAACCTGCCCAGCAGAAACTAATCCCGCCCAGCAGAAAAACTAAACCCACCCAAAAGAATTTAAACCCAGCCAACAGGAACTAAACCCACCCAGCAGAAAAACTAAACCCACCCGGCAGAAAAAGTAAACCCGCCCAGCAGAAAAAGTAAACCCGCCCACAGAAACTAAACCCGCCCTGCAGAAAAAACTAAACCCGCTCAGCAGAAAAACTAAACCCACCCTGCAGAAAATGTAAACCTGCCAGGCAGAGAAAGTAAACCCGCCCAGCGCAGAAACTAAACCTGCGCAGCGGAAAAACTAAACCCGCCCAGCAGAAATTAAACCCAAAGAAAAGAAAAACTAAACCCGCCCAGCGGAAACTAAACCTGCCCAGCAGAAACTAAACCCACGCAGCTGGAAAACTAAACCCGCCCAGCAGAAACTAAACGTGCCCAGCAGAAACTAAACCCGCCCAGCAGAAAAACTAAACCCACCCAACAGAAATTAAACCCAGCGAACAGAACCTAAAACCGCCCAGCAGGAACTAAACCCACGTAGCAGAAACTAAACCCACACAGCAGAAACTAAACCCACCCAGCAGAAACTAAACCACCCAGCAGAAACTAAACCCACCCAGCAGAAACTAAACCCGCCCAGCAGAAACTAAACCCGCCCAGCAGAAACTAAACCCGCCCAGCAGACAAACTAAACCCGCCCCTAAGAAACTAAACCCGCATGCAGAAACTATACCCGCCCAGCAGAAAATCTAAAGCTTCACAGCAGAAAAACTAAACCCACCCAGCAGAAACTAAACCCGCTCAGCAGAAACTAAACCTGCACAGCAGTAACTAAACCCACTCAGCAGAAAAACTAAACCCGCCCAGCAAAAATTAAACCCAACAAAAAGAAAATCTAAACCCACCCAGCGGAAACTAAACCTGCCCAGCAGAAACTAAACCCGCGCAGCAGAAAAACTAAACCCACACAACAGAAATTAAACCCACCCAGCAGAAACTAAACCCACCCAGCAGAAAAACTAAACCCGCCAAGCTGAAACTAAACCCGCCCCTAAGAAACTAAACCCGCATGCAGAAACTATACCCGCCCAGCAGAAAATCTAAAGCTTCACAGCAGAAAAACTAAACCCATCCAGCAGAGACTAAAACCGCCCAGCAGAAACTATACCCGCCCAACAGAAACTAAACTCACCCAGCAGAAAAACTAAACCCGCCCTGCTGAAACTAAACCCACCGAACAGGAACTAAACCCGTCCAAGGAAAACTAATCCTGCCCAGCAGAAAAACTAAACCCGCCCAGCAGAAACTAAAGCCGCTCAGCAGAAACTAAACCTGCACAGCAGAAATGAAACACACTCAGCAGAAAAACTAAACCCGCCCAGCAGAAATTAAACCCAAAAAAAAGAAAACTAAACCCACCCAGCAGTAACTAAACCTGCCCGGAAGAAACTAAACCCGCCCAGCAGAAAAACTAAACCCGCCCAGCAGAAAAACTAAACCAGCCCTGCAGAAAAACTAAATGCACCCTGCAGAAAAACTAATCCCGCCCACAGAAACTAAACCCGCCCAGCAGAAAAACTAAACCCGCTCAGCAGAAAAACTAAACCCACCCTGCAGAAAATGTAAACCTGCCAGGCAGAAAAACTAAACCCGCCCAGCAGAAACTAAACCTGCGCAGCGGAAAAACTAAACCCGCCCAGCAGAAACTAAACCTGCACAGCAGAAACTAAACCACTCAGCAGAAAAACTAAACCCGCCCAGCAGAAATTAAACCCAAAAAAAGAAAAACTAAACCCACCCATTGGAAACTAAACCTGCCCAGCAGAAACTAAACCCGCCCAGCAGAAAAACTAGACCAACCAACAGAAATTAAACCCAGCCAACAGAACCTAAACCCGCCCAGCAGGAACTAAACCCACCCAGCAGGAACTAAACCCACCCAGCAGGAACGAAACCCACCCAGCAGAAACTAAACCCACCCAGCAGAAACTAAACCACCCAGCAGAAACTAAACCTGCCCAGCAGAAACTAAACCCACCCAGCAGAAAAACTAAACCCGCCAAGCTGAAACTAAACCCGCCCCTAAGAAACTAAACCGGCATGCAGAAACTATACCCGCCCAGCAGAAAATCTAAAGCTTCCCAGCAGAAAAACGAAACCCATCCAGCAGAAAAACTAAACCCGCCCAGCAGAAACTATAGCCACCCAACAGGAACTAAACCCATCCAACAGAAACTAATCCCACCCAGCAAAACCTAAACCCACCCAGCAGAAAAACTAAACCCGCTCAGGAGAAACTAAACCCACCCAACAGAAACTATACCCATCCAGCTGAAACTAAACCAACCCAGCAGAAACTAAACCCGCCCAGCAGAAACTATGCCCGCCCAGCAGAAACTAAACCCACCCAGCAGAAACTAAACCCGCCCAGCAGAAACTATACCCGCCCAGCAGAAACTAAACCCACCCAGCAGAAAAACTAAACCCGCCCTGCTGAAACAAAACCCACCCAACAGGAACTAAACCCGTCCAACAGAAACTAATCCCACCCAGCAGAAACTAAACCCACCCAGCAGAAACTAAACCCACCCAGCAGAAACTAAACCCACCCAGCAGAAAAACTAAACCCGCTCAGGAGAAACTAAACCCACCCAACAGAAACTATACCCACCCAGCTGAAACTAAACCCAACCAGCAAAAACTAAATCACCCAGCAGAAACTAAACCCACCCAGCAGAAACTAAACCCACCCAGCAGAAACTATATCCCCCCAGCAGAAACTAAACCCACCCAACAGAAAAACTAAACCCGACCTGCTGAAACAAAACCCACCCAACAGGAACTAAACCCGTCCAACAGAAACGAATCCCACCCAGCAGAAACTAAACCCACCCAACAGAAAAACTAAACCCACTCAGGAGAAACTAAACCCACCCAACAGAAACTATACCCACCCAGCTGAAACTAAACCCACCCAGCAGAACCTAAACCCACCCAACAGAAAAACTAAACCCGCTCAGGAGAAACTAAACCCACCCAACAGAAACTATACCCACCCAGCTGAAACTAAACCCACCCAGCAGAAACTAAACCCACCCAGCAGAAAAACTAAACTCACCCAGCAGTAAAATTACACCAGCCCACCAGAAAAACTAAAAACGCCCAGCAGAAAAACTAATCCCGCCCACAGAAACTGAACCCGCCAAGCAGAAAAACTAAACCCGCCCTGCTGAAACTAAACCCACCCAACAGGAACTAAACCCATCCAACAGAAACTAATCCCACCCAGCAAAACCTAAACCCAGCCAGCAGAAAAACTAAACCCGCTCAGGAGAAACTAAACGCACCCAACAGAAACTATACCCATCCAGCTGAAACTAAACCAACCCAGCAGAAACTAAACCCACCCAGCAGAAACTAAACCCGCCCAGCAGAAACTATACCCGTCCAGCAGAAACTAAACCCACCCATCAGAAAAACTAAACCCGCCCTGCTGAAACAAAACTCACCCAACAGGAACTAAACCCATCCAACAGAAACTAATCCCACGCAGCAGAAACTAAACCCACCCAGCAGAAACTAAACCCACCCAGCAGAACCTAAACCCACCCAGCAGAAAAACTAAACCCGCTCAGGAGAAACTAAACCCACCCACCAGAACTTATACACACCCAGCTGAAACTAAACCCACCCAGCAGAAACTAAACCCACCCAGCTGAAAAACTAAACCCGCCCAGCAGAAAAACTAAACCAGCCCGCTAGAAAAACTAAACGCGCCCAGCAGAAAAACTAATCCCGCCCACAGAAACTAAACCCGCCCAGCAGAAAAACTAAACGCGCTCAGCAGAAAAACTAAACCCACCCTGCAGAAAAAGTAAACCCGCCCAGCAGAAAAAGTAAACCAGCCCACAGAAACTAAACCCGCCCAGCAGAAAAACTAAACCCACTCAGCAGAAAAACTAAACACACCCTGCAGAAAAAGTAAACCCGCCCAGCAGAAAAAGTAAACCCGCCCACAGAAACTAAACCCACCCTGCAGAAAATGTAAACCTGCCAGGCAGAAAAAGTAAACCCGCCCAGCAGAAACTAAACCTGCGCAGCAGAAACTAAACCCAAAGAAAAGAAAAACTAAACCCGCCCAGCGGAAACTAAACCTGCCCAGCAGAAACTAAACCCACGCAGCTGAAAAACTAAACCCGCCCAGCAGAAAAACTAAACCCGTCCAGAAGGAAAACTAATCCCGCCCACAGAAACTAAACCCAACCAGCAGAACCTAAACCAACCCAGCAGAAAAACTAAACGCGCGCAGGAGAAACTAAAACCACCCAACAGAATCTATACCCACCCAACAGAAACTAAACCCACCCAGCAGAACCTAAACCCACCCAGAAGAAAAACTAAACCCACCCAGCAGAACCTAAACCCGCCCAGCAGAAAAACTAAACCCACCCAACAGAAATTAAACCCAGCCAACAGAACCTAAAACCGCCCAGCAGGAACTAAACCCACCCAGCAGAAACTAAACCCACACAGCAGAAACTAAACACGCCCAGCAGAAACTAAACCACCCAGTAGAAACTAAACCCACCCAGCAGAAACTTAACCCACCCAGCAGAAACTATACCTGCCAAGCTGAAACTAAACCCGCCCCTAAGAAACTAAACCCGCATGCAGAAACTATACCCGCCCAGCAGAAAATCTAAAGCTTCACAGCAGAAAAACTAAACCCAACCAGCAGAAACTAAACCCGCTCAGCAGAAACTAAACCTGCACAGCAGTAACTAAACCCACTCAGCAGAAAAACTAAACCCGCCCAGCAAAAATTAAACCCAACAAAAAGAAAATCTAAACCCACCCAGCGGAAACTAAACCTGCCCAGCAGAAACTAAACCCGCCAGGCAGAAAAACTAAATCCACACAACAGAAATTAAACCCAGCCAACAGAAACTAAACCCGCCCAGCAGGAACTAAACCCACCCAGCAGAAAATAAACCCACCCAGCAGAAACTAAACCCACCCAGCAGAAACTAAGCCAGCCCAGCAGGAAAACTAAACCCGCCAGGCAGAAACAAAACCCACCCAACAGAAACTAAACATGCAAAACAGAAAGTAAACCCGCCCAGCAGAAACTAAACCCGCGTAGCAGTAAAAATAAACCCGCCCAGCAGAAACTAAACAAGCCCAGCAGACAGTAAACCCACCCAGCAGGAACTAAACCCACCCAGCAGAAACTAAACCCACCCTGCAGAAAATAAACCCGTCCAGCAGAAACTAAACCCACCCAGCAGAAACTATACCCACCCATCAGAAACTAAACCCGCCCAGCAGAAAAACTAAACCCACCCCTAAGAAGCTAAACCCGCATGCAAAACAATACCTGCCCAGCAGAAAACCTAAAGCTTCCCAGCAGAAAAACTAAACCCATCCAGCAGAAACTAAACCCGCCCAGCAGAAACTAAACCCACCCAGCAGAAACTAAACCCACCCAGCAGAAACTAAACCCCCCCAGCAGAAAAACTAAACCCGCTCAGGAGAAACTAAACCCACCCAACAGAAACTATACCCACCCAGCAGAAGTAAACCCACCCAGCAGAAACTAAACCCACGCAGCTGAAAAACTAAACCCGCCCAGCAGAAAAACTAAACCCGCCCAGCAGAAAAACTAAGCCAGCCCTGCTGAAAAACTAATCCCGCCCACAGAAACTAAACCCGCCCAGCAGAACCTAAACCCACCCAGCAGAAAAACTAAATGCGCTCAGGAGAAACTAAACCCACCCAATAGAAACTATACCCACCCAACAAAAACTAAACCCACCCAGCAGAACCTAAACACACTCAGCAGAAAAACTAAACCCGCTCAGGAGAAACTAAACCCACCCAACATAAACTATACCCTCCCAGGTGAAACTAAACCCACCCAGCAGAAACTAAACCCACCCAGCAGAAAAACTAAACGCGCTCAGCAGAAACTAAACCTGCACAGCAGAAACTAAACCCACTCGGCAGAAAAACTAAACCCGCCCAGCTGAAACTAAACCCGCCTCTAAGAAACTAAACCCGCATGCAGAAAATATACCCGCCCAGCAGAAAATCTAAAGCTTCCCAGCAGAAAAACTAAACCATCCAGCAGAAACTAAACCTGCCCAGCAGAAACTAAACCCGCCCAGCAGAAACTAAACCCACCCAGCAGAAAAACTAAACCCGCCCTGCTGAAACTAATCCCACCCAACAGGAACTAAACACGTCCAACAGAAATTAATCCCGCCCAACAGAAATTAAACCTACCCAGCAGAAACTAAACCCACCCAGCAGAACCTAAACCCACCCAGCAGAAAAACTAAACCCGCTCCGGAGAAACTAAACCACCCAACAGAAACTAAACCCGCCCAGCAGAAACTAAACCTGCACAGCAGAAACTAAACCACTCAGCAGAAACACTAAACCCGCCTGCAGAAATTAAACGCAACAAAAAAAAACTAAACCCGCCCAGCGGAAACTAAACCTGCCCAGCTGAAACTAATCCCGCCCAGCAGAAAAACTAAACCCGCCCAGGAGAAAAACTAAACCTGCCCAGCAGAAACTAAAACCGCCCAGCACAAAACCTAAACCTGCACAGCAGAAACTAAACCGGCCCAGCAGAAAACTAATCCCGCCCACAGAAACTAAAACCGCCCAGCAAAAAAACTAAACCCGCTCGGCAGAAAAACTAAACCAACCCTGCAGAAAAAGTAAACCCTCGCAGCAGAAAAATTAAACCTGCCCAGCAGAAACTAAACCTGCGCAGTGGAAAAACTAAACCCGCCCAGCAGAAATTAAACCAACCCAGCAGAAACTAAACATGCGCAGTGGAAAAACTAATCCCGCCCAGCAGAAACTAAACCCGCCCAGGAGAAACTAAACCTGCCCAGCAGAAACTAGACCCGCCCAGCAGAAACTAAACCTGCACAGCAGAAACTAAACCCGCCCAGCAGAAACTAAACCCACCCAGCAGAAACTAAACCTGCACAGCAGAAATTAAACACACTCAGCAGAAAAACTAAACCCGCCCAGCAGAAATTAAACACGACAAAAAGAAAAACTAAACCCGCCCAGCGGGAACTAAACCTGCCCAGCAGAAACTAAACCCGCCCAGCAGAAAAACCAAACCTGCCCAGCAGAAACTAAAACCGCCCAGCAGAAAAACTAAACCTGCACAGCAGAAACTAAACCGGACCAGCAGAAAACCAAACCCACCCAGCTGAAACTATACCCGCCCAGCAGAAAAGCCAAACCCATCCAGCAGAAACTATACCTGCCCAGCAGAAACTAAACCAACCCTGCTGAAACTAAACCCACCCAGCAGAAAACCCAAACCCATCCAGCAGAAACTAAACCCGATCAGCAGAAAAAACTTAACCCGCCCAGCAGAAACTAAACCCGCCCAGCAGAAACTAAACCCACCCAGCAGAAACTAAACCCGCCCAGCAGAAACAAATCCCGCCCAGCTGAAACGAAACCTGCCCAGCTAAAACTGAATCCGCCCAGCAAAAAAACTAAACCCACCCAGCAGAAATTAAACCAACCCAGCAGAAAAACTAAATCCACCCAGCACAAACTAAACATGCGCAGCGGAAAAACTAAACCCGCCCGGCAGAAACTAAACACGCCCAGGAGAAACTAAAACTGCACAGCAGAAACAAAACCTGCCCAGCAGAAACTACACCCGCCCAGCAGAAACTAAACCTGCACAGCTGAAACTAAACCCGCCCAGCAGAAACTAAACCCACCCAGCAGAAACTAAACCTGCACAGCAGAAACTAAACACACTCAGCAGAAAAACCAAATCCGCCCAGCAGAAATTAAACCCAACAAAAAGGAAATTTAAACCCGCCCAGCTGAAACTAAACCTGCCCAGCAGAAACTAAACACATCCAGCAGAAACTATATCCGACCAGCAGAAAAACTAAAACCCGTCCAGCAGATACTAAACCCAACCAGCAGCAAATATACCCGTCCAGCACAAACTAAACCCGTTCAGCAGAAAAACCAAACCCGCCCAGCAGAAACTAAACCTGCCCAGCAGAAACTAAACCTGCCCAGCTAAAACTGAAACCGCCCAGCAGAAAAACTAAACCGCCCAGCAGAAACTAAACCCGCCCCAAAGAAACTAAACCTGCATGCAGAAACTATACCCACCCAGCAGAAAATCTAAAGCTTCCCAGCAGAAAAACTAAACCCATCAAGCAGAAACTAAACCCGCCCAGCAGAAACTATACCCGCCCAGCAGAAACTAAACCCACGCAGCAGAAAAACTAAACCCGCCCAGCAGAAAAACTAAACCCGCCCAGAAGGAAAACTAATCCCGCCCACAGAAACTAAACCCGCCCAGCAGAACCTAAACCAACCCAGCAGAAAAACTAAACGCGCGCAGGAGAAACTAAAACCACCCAACAGAATCTATACCCACCCAACAGAAACTAAACCCACCCAGCAGAACCTAAACCCACCCAGAAGAAAAACTAAACCCGCCCAGCGGAAACTAAACCTGCCCAGCAGAAACTAAACCCGCCCAGCAGAAAAACTAAACCCACCCAACAGAAATTAAACCCAGCCAACAGAACCTAAAACCGCCCAGCAGGAACTAAACCCACCCAGCAGAAACTAAACCCAGCCAACAGAACCTAAAACCGCCCAGCAGGAACTAAACCCACCCAGCAGAAACTAAACCCACACAGCAGAAACTAAACACGCCCAGCAGAAACTAAACCACCCAGTAGAAACTAAACCCACCCAGCAGAAACTTAACCCACCCAGCAGAAACTATACCTGCCCAGCAGAAACTAAACCCGCCCAGCAGAAAAACTAAACCCGCCCCTAAGAAACTAAACCCGCATGCAGAAACTATACCCGCCCAGCAGAAAATCTAAAGCTTCACAGCAGAAAAACTAAACCCAACCAGCAGAAACTAAACCCGCTCAGCAGAAACTAAACCTGCACAGCAGTAACTAAACCCACTCAGCAGAAAAACTAAACCCGCCCAGCAAAAATTAAACCCAACAAAAAGAAAATCTAAACCCACCCAGCGGAAACTAAACCTGCCCAGCAGAAACTAAACCCGCCAGGCAGAAAAACTAAATCCACACAACAGAAATTAAACCCAGCCAACAGAAACTAAACCCGCCCAGCAGGAACTAAACCCACCCAGCAGAAAATAAACCCACCCAGCAGAAACTAAACCCACCCAGCAGAAACTAAGCCAGCCCAGCAGGAAAACTAAACCCGCCAGGCAGAAACAAAACCCACCCAACAGAAACTAAACATGCAAAACAGAAAGTAAACCCGCCCAGCAGAAACTAAACCCGCGTAGCAGTAAAAATAAACCCGCCCAGCAGAAACTAAACAAGCCCAGCAGACAGTAAACCCACCCAGCAGGAACTAAACCCACCCAGCAGAAACTAAACCCACCCTGCAGAAAATAAACCCGTCCAGCAGAAACTAAACCCACCCAGCAGAAACTATACCCACCCATCAGAAACTAAACCCGCCCAGCAGAAAAACTAAACCCGCCCCTAAGAAGCTAAACCCGCATGCAAAACAATACCTGCCCAGCAGAAAACCTAAAGCTTCCCAGCAGAAAAACTAAACCCATCCAGCAGAAACTAAACCCGCCCAGCAGAAACTAAACCCACCCAGCAGAAAATAAACCCACCCAGCAGAAACTAAACCCCCCCAGCAGAAAAACTAAACCCGCTCAGGAGAAACTAAACCCACCCAACAGAAACTAAACCCACCCAGCAGAAATAAACCCACCCAGCAGAAACTAAACCCACGCAGCTGAAAAACTAAACCCGCCCAGCAGAAAAACTAAGCCAGCCCTGCTGAAAAACTAATCCCGCCCACAGAAACTAAACCCGCCCAGCAGAACCTAAACCCACCCAGCAGAAAAACTAAATGCGCTCAGGAGAAACTATACCCACCCAACAAAAACTAAACCCACCCAGCAGAACCTAAACACAGTCAGCAGAAAAACTAAACCCGCTCAGGAGAAACTAAACCCACCCAACATAAACTATACCCTCCCAGGTGAAACTAAACCCACCCAGCAGAAACTAAACCCACCCAGCAGAAAAACTAAACGCGCTCAGCAGAAACTAAACCTGTAGAGCAGAAACTAAACCCACTCGGCAGAAAAACTAAACCCGCCCAGCTGAAACTAAACCCGCCCCTAAGAAACTAAACCCGCATGCAGAAAATATACCCGCCCAGCAGAAAATCTAAAGCTTCCCAGCAGAAAAACTAAACCATCCAGCAGAAACTAAACCTGCCCAGCAGAAACTAAACCCACCCAGCAGAAAAACTAAACCCGCCCTGCTGAAACTAATCCCACCCAACAGGAACTAAACACGTCCAACAGAAATTAATCCCGCCCAGCAGAAATTAAACCTACCCAGCAGAACCTAAACCCACCCAGCAGAAAAACTAAACCCGCTCCAGAGAAACTAAACCACCCAACAGAAACTAAACCCGCCCAGCAGAAACTAAACCTGCACAGCAGAAACTAAACCACTCAGCAGAAACACTAAACCCACCCAGCAGAAATTAAACGCAACAAAAAAAAAACTAAACCCGCCCAGCGGAAACTAAACCTGCCCAGCTGAAACTAATCCCGCCCAGCAGAAAAACTAAACCCGCCCAGGAGAAAAACTAAACCTGCCCAGCAGAAACTAAAACCGCCCAGCACAAAACCTAAACCTGCACAGCAGAAACTAAACCGGCCCAGCAGAAAACTAATCCCGCCCACAGAAACTAAAACCGCCCAGCAAAAAAACTAAACCCGCTCGGCAGAAAAACTAAACCAACCCTGCAGAAAAAGTAAACCCTCGCAGCAGAAAAATTAAACCTGCCCAGCAGAAACTAAACCTGCGCAGTGGAAAAACTAAACCCGCCCAGCAGAAATTAAACCAACCCAGCAGAAACTAAACATGCGCAGTGGAAAAACTAATCCCGCCCAGCAGAAACTAAACCCGCCCAGGAGAAACTAAACCTGCCCAGCAGAAACTAGACCCGCCCAGCAGAAACTAAACCTGCACAGCAGAAACTAAACCCGCCCAGCAGAAACTAAACCCACCCAGCAGAAACTAAACCTGCACAGCAGAAATTAAACACACTCAGCAGAAAAACTAAACCCGCCCAGCAGAAATTAAACACGACAAAAAGAAAAACTAAACCTGCCCAGCGGGAACTAAACCTGCCCAGCAGAAACTAAACCCGCCCAGCAGAAAAACCAAACCTGCCCAGCAGAAACTAAAACCGCCCAGCAGAAAAACTAAACCTGCACAGCAGAAACTAAACCGGACCAGCAGAAAACCAAACCCACCCAGCTGAAACTATACCCGCCCAGCAGAAAAGCCAAACCCATCCAGCAGAAACTATACCTGCCCAGCAGAAACTAAACCAACCCTGCTGAAACTAAACCCACCCAGCAGAAAACCCAAACCCATCCAGCAGAAACTATATCCGACCAGCAGAAAAACTAAAACCCGTCCAGCAGATACTAAACCCAACCAGCAGCAAATAAACCCGTCCAGCAGAAACTAAACCCGATCAGCAGAAAAAACTAAACCCGCCCAGCAGAAACTAAACCCGCCCAGCAGAAACTAAACCCACCCAGCAGAAACTAAACCCGCCCAGCAGAAACAAATCCCGCCCAGCTGAAACGAAACCTGCCCAGCTAAAACTGAATCCGCCCAGCAAAAAAACTAAACCCACCCAGCAGAAATTAAACCAACCCAGCAGAAAAACTAAATCCACCCAGCACAAACTAAACATGCGCAGCGGAAAAACTAAACCCGCCCGGCAGAAACTAAACACGCCCAGGAGAAACTAAAACTGCACAGCAGAAACAAAACCTGCCCAGCAGAAACTACACCCGCCCAGCAGAAACTAAACCTGCACAGCTGAAACTAAACCCGCCCAGCAGAAACTAAACCCACCCAGCAGAAACTAAACCTGCACAGCAGAAACTAAACACACTCAGCAGAAAAACTAAATCCGCCCAGCAGAAATTAAACCCAACAAAAAGAAAATTTAAACCCGCCCAGCTGAAACTAAACCTGCCCAGCAGAAACTAAACCCATCCAGCAGAAACTATATCCAACCAGCAGAAAAACTAAAACCCATCCAGCAGATACTAAACCCAACCAGCAGCAAATATACCCGTCCAGCACAAACTAAACCCGTTCAGCAGAAAAACCAAACCCGCCCAGCAGAAACTAAACCCGCCCAGCAGAAACTAAACCTGCCCAGCTAAAACTGAAACCGCCCAGCAGAAAAACTAAACCCGCCCTGCTGAAACTAATCCCACCCAACAGGAACTAAACACGTCCAACAGAAACTAATCCTGCCCAGCAGAAATTAAACCTACCCAGCAGAAACTAAACCCACCCAGCAGAACCAAAACCCACCCAGCAGAAAAACTAAACCCGCTCAGGAGAAACTAAACCCACCCAACAGAAACTATACCCACCCAGCTGAAACTAAACCCACCCAGCAGAAACTAAACCCACCCAGCTGAAAAACTATACTCGCCTAGCAGAAAAACTAAACCAGCCCTGCAGAAAAACTAAACGCGCCCAGCAGAAACACTAATCCCGCCCAGCAGAAACTAAAGCCGCCCAGCAGAAAAACTAAACCCACTCAGCAGAAAAACTAAACCCGCCCTGCAGAAAAAGTAAACCCGCCCAGCAGAAAAAGTAAACCCGCCCAGCAGAAACTAAACCTGTACAGCAGAAAAACTAAACCCGCCCTGCAGAAAAAGTAAACCCACCCAGCAGAAAAACTAAACCCACCCAGCAGAAACTAAACATGTGCAGCGGAAAAACTAAACCCACCCAGCAGAAACTAAACATGCGCAGCGGAAAAACTAAACCTGCCCAGCAGAAACTAAAACCGCCCAGCAGAAACTAAACCTGCACAGCAGATACTAAACCACTCAGCAGAAAAACTAAACCCGCCCAGCAGAAATAAAACCCAACAAAAAAAAACTAAACCCACCCAGCAGAAACTAAATCTGCCCAGCAGAAACTAATCCCGCCCAGCAGAAAAACTAAACCCACCCAGGAGAAAAACTAAACCTGCCCAACAGAAACTAAAACCGCCCAGCACAAAACCTAAACCTGCACAGCAGAAACTAAACCAGCCCAGCATAAAACTAATCCCGCCCACAGAAACTAAACCCACGCAGCAGAAAAACTAAACCCGCCCTGCTGAAACTAATCCCACCCAACAGGAACTAAACACGTCCAACAGAAACTAATCCTGCCCAGCAGAAATTAAACCTACCCAGCAGAAACTAAACCCACCCAGCAGAACCAAAACCCACCCAGCAGAAAAACTAAACCCGCTCAGGAGAAACTAAACCCACCCAACAGAAACTATACCCACCCAGCTGAAACTAAACCCACCCAGCAGAAACTAAACCCACCCAGCTGAAAAACTATACTCGCCTAGCAGAAAAACTAAACCAGCCCTGCAGAAAAACTAAACGCGCCCAGCAGAAACACTAATCCCGCCCAGCAGAAACTAAAGCCGCCCAGCAGAAAAACTAAACCCACTCAGCAGAAAAACTAAACCCGCCCTGCAGAAAAAGTAAACCCGCCCAGCAGAAAAAGTAAACCCGCCCAGCAGAAACTAAACCTGTACAGCAGAAAAACTAAACCCGCCCAGCAGAAATTAAACCCACCCAGCAGAAAAACTAAACCCACCCAGCAGAAACTAAACATGTGCAGCGGAAAAACTAAACCCACCCAGCAGAAACTAAACATGCGCAGCGGAAAAACTAAACCTGCCCAGCAGAAACTAAACCCGCCCAGCAGAAACTAAACCTGCACAGCAGATACTAAACCACTCAGCAGAAAAACTAAACCCGCCCAGCAGAAATAAAACCCAACAAAAAAAAACTAAACCCACCCAGCAGAAACTAAATCTGCCCAGCAGAAACTAATCCCGCCCAGCAGAAAAACTAAACCCACCCAGGAGAAAAACTAAACCTGCCCAACAGAAACTAAAACCGCCCAGCACAAAACCTAAACCTGCACAGCAGAAACTAAACCAGCCCAGCATAAAACCAATCCCGCCCACAGAAACTAAACCCGCCCAGCAGATAAACTAAACCCGCCCAGCAGAAACTAAACCCGCCCAGCAGAAACTAAACCTGCACAGCAGAAACTAAACCACTCAGCAGTAAAACTAAACCCGCCCGAAAGAAATTAAACCCAACAAAAAGAAAAACTAAACCCGCCCAGCAGAAACTACACCTGCCCAGCAGAAACTAATCCCGCCCAGCAGAAAAACTAAACCCGCCCAGGAGAAAAACTAAACCTGCCCAGCAGAAACTAAAACCGCCCAGCAGAAAAACTAAACCTGCACAGCAGAATCTAAACCGGCCCAGCAGAAAACCAAACACATCCAGCTGAAACTATACCCGCCCAGCAGAAAAGCCAAACCCATACAGCAGAAACTATACCTGCCCAGCTGAAAAAGTAAAACCCGTCCAGCAGATACTAAACCCTCCCAGCAGCAAATAAACCAGTCCAGCAGAAACTAAACCCATTCAGCAGAAAAACTAAACCCGCTCAGGACAAACTTAACCCACCCAACAGAAACTAAACCCGCCCAGCAGAGAAACTAAACCCGCCCAGCAGAAACTAAACCCACCCAGCAGAAACTAAACCCACTCAGCAGAGAAACTAAATCCACCCAGCAGAAAATGAAGCCGCCCAGCAGAAAATAAACCCGCCCAGCATAAAAACTAAACCTGCCCAGCAGAAAAACTAAACCCGCCCTGCAGAAAAACTAAATGTGCCCAGCAGAAAAACTAATCCCGCCCAGCAGAAACTATACCCGCCCAGCAGATAAGCTAAAGCCATCCAGCAGAAACTATACCTGCCCAGCAGAAAAACTAAACCCATCCAGCAGAAACTATACCAGCCCAGCAGAAAATCTAAAGCCGCCCAGCAGAAACTAAACCCGCCCAGCAGAAACTAAATGCGCCCAACAGAAACTAAACCCACCCAACAGAAACTAAACACACCCAGCAGAAACTACACCCGCCCAGCAGAAACTAAAGCAGCCCAGCAAAAAAACTAAACCGCCCAGCAGAAACTAAACTGGCCCAACAGAAACTAAACCCGCCCAACAGAAACAAAACCTGCCCAGCAGGAACTAAAACCACCCAGCAGAAACTAAACCCGCCCAGCAGAAAAACTAAACCGCCCAGCAGAAACTAAACCGGCCCAACAGAAACTAAACCCACCCAACAGAAAGTAAACCTGCCCAGCAGGAAGTAAAACCACCCAGCAGAAACTAAACCCACCCAGCAGAAACTAAACCCACCCAGCAGAAACTAAAACAGCCCAGCAGAAAAACTAAACCCGCCCAGCAGAAACTAAACCCGCCCAACAGAAACTAAACCCACAGAAACTAAAACCGCCCAGCAAAAAAACTAAACCCGCTCGGCAGAAAAACTAAACCAACCCTGCAGAAAAAGTAAACCCTCGCAGCAGAAAAATTAAACCTGCCCAGCAGAAACTAAACCTGCGCAGTGGAAAAACTAAACCCGCCCAGCAGAAATTAAACCAACCCAGCAGAAACTAAACATGCGCAGTGGAAAAACTAATCCCGCCCAGCAGAAACTAAACCCGCCCAGGAGAAACTAAACCTGCCCAGCAGAAACTAGACCCGCCCAGCAGAAACTAAACCTGCACAGCAGAAACTAAACCCGCCCAGCAGAAACTAAACCCGCCCAGCAGAAACTAAACCTGCACAGCAGAAATTAAACACACTCAGCAGAAAAACTAAACCCGCCCAGCAGAAATTAAACACGACAAAAAGAAAAACTAAACCCGCCCAGCGGGAACTAAACCTGCCCAGCAGAAACTAAACCCGCCCAGCAGAAAAACCAAACCTGCCCAGCAGAAACTAAAACCGCCCAGCAGAAAAACTAAACCTGCACAGCAGAAACTAAACCGGACCAGCAGAAAACCAAACCCACCCAGCTGAAACTATACCCGCCCAGCAGAAAAGCCAAACCCATCCAGCAGAAACTATACCTGCCCAGCAGAAACTAAACCAACCCTGCTGAAACTAAACCCACCCAGCAGAAAACCCAAACCCATCCAGCAGAAACTATATCCGACCAGCAGAAAAACTAAAACCCGTCCAGCAGATACTAAACCCAACCAGCAGCAAATAAACCCGTCCAGCAGAAACTAAACCCGATCAGCAGAAAAAACTAAACCCGCCCAGCAGAAACTAAACCCGCCCAGCAGAAACTAAACCCACCCAGCAGAAACTAAACCCGCCCAGCAGAAACAAATCCCGCCCAGCTGAAACGAAACCAGCCCAGCTAAAACTGAATCCGCCCAGCAAAAAAACTAAACCCACCCAGCAGAAATTAAACCAACCCAGCAGAAAAACTAAATCCACCCAGCACAAACTAAACATGCGCAGCGGAAAAACTAAACCCGCCCGGCAGAAACTAAACACGCCCAGGAGAAACTAAAACTGCACAGCAGAAACAAAACCTGCCCAGCAGAAACTACACCCGCCCAGCAGAAACTAAACCTGCACAGCTGAAACTAAACCCGCCCAGCAGAAACTAAACCCACCCAGCAGAAACTAAACCTGCACAGCAGAAACTAAACACACTCAGCAGAAAAACTAAATCCGCCCAGCAGAAATTAAACCCAACAAAAAGAAAATTTAAACCCGCCCAGCTGAAACTAAACCTGCCCAGCAGAAACTAAACCCATCCAGCAGAAACTATATCCGACCAGCAGAAAAACTAAAAGCCGTCCAGCAGATACTAAACCCAACCAGCAGCAAATATACCCGTCCAGCACAAACTAAACCCGTTCAGCAGAAAAACCAAACCCGCCCAGCAGAAACTAAACCCGCCCAGCAGAAACTAAACCTGCCCAGCTAAAACTGAAACCGCCCAGCAGAAAAACTAAACCGCCCAGCAGAAACTAAACCCGCCCCAAAGAAACTAAACCCGCATACAGAAACTATACCCACCCAGCAGAAAATCTAAAGCTTCCCAGCAGAAAAACTAAACCCATCAAGCAGAAACTAAACCCGCCCAGCAGAAACTATACCCGCCCAGCAGAAACTAAACCCACGCAGCAGAAAAACTAAACCCGCCCTGCTGAAACTAATCCCACCCAACAGGAACTAAACACGTCCAACAGAAACTAATCCTGCCCAGCAGAAATTAAACCTACCCAGCAGAAACTAAACCCACCCAGCAGAACCAAAACCCACCCAGCAGAAAAACTAAACCCGCTCAGGAGAAACTAAACCCACCCAACAGAAACTAAACCCACCCAGCTGAAACTAAACCCACCCAGCAGAAACTAAACCCACCCAGCAGAAAAACTAAACCCACCCAGCAGAAAAACTAAACTCGCCCAGCAGAAACACTAATCCCGCCCAGCAGAAACTAAAGCCGCCCAGCAGAAAAACTAAACCCACTCAGCAGAAAAACTAAACCCGCCCTGCAGAAAAAGTAAACCCGCCCAGCAGAAAAAGTAAACCCGCCCAGCAGGAACTAAACCTGTACAGCAGAAAAACTAAACCCGCCCAGCAGAAATTAAACCCACCCAGCAGAAAAACTAAACCCACCCAGCAGAAACTAAACATGTGCAGCGGAAAAACTAAACCCACCCAGCAGAAACTAAACATGCGCAGCGGAAAAACTAAACCTGCCCAGCAGAAACTAAAACCGCCCAGCAGAAACTAAACCTGCACAGCAGATACTAAACCACTCAGCAGAAAAACTAAACCCGCCCAGCAGAAATAAAACCCAACAAAAAAAAACTAAACCCACCCAGCAGAAACTAAATCTGCCCAGCAGAAACTAATCCCACCCAGCAGAAAAACTAAACCCACCCAGGAGAAAAACTAAACCTGCCCAACAGAAACTAAAACCGCCCAGCACAAAACCTAAACCTGCACAGCAGAAACTAAACCAGCACAGCATAAAACTAATCCCGCCCACAGAAACTAAACCCGCCCAGCAGATAAACTAAACCCGCCCAGCAGAAACTAAACCCGCCCAGCAGAAACTAAACCACTCAGCAGTAAAACTAAACCCGCCCGAAAGAAATTAAACCCAACAAAAAGAAAAACTAAACCCGCCCAGCAGAAACTACACCTGCCCAGCAGAAACTAATCCCGCCCAGCAGAAAAACTAAACCCGCCCAGGAGAAAAACTAAACCTGCCCAGCAGAAACTAAAACCGCCCAGCAGAAAAACTAAACCTGCACAGCAGAATCTAAACCGGCCCAGCAGAAAACCAAACACATCCAGCTGAAACTATACCCGCCCAGCAGAAAAGCCAAACCCATACAGCAGAAACTATACCTGCCCAGCTGAAAAAGTAAAACCCGTCCAGCAGATACTAAACCCTCCCAGCAGCAAATAAACCAGTCCAGCAGAAACTAAACCCATTCAGCAGAAAAACTAAACCCGCTCAGGACAAACTTAACCCACCCAACAGAAACTAAACCCGCCCAGCAGAGAAACTAAACCCGCCCAGCAGAAACTAAACCCACCCAGCAGAAACTAAACCCACTCAGCAGAGAAACTAAATCCACCCAGCAGAAAATGAAGCCGCCCAGCAGAAAATAAACCCGTCCAGCATAAAAACTAAACCTGCCCAGCAGAAAAACTAAACCCGCCCTGCAGAAAAACTAAATGTGCCCAGCAGAAAAACTAATCCCGCCCAGCAGAAACTATACCCGCCCAGCAGATAAGCTAAAGCCATCCAGCAGAAACTATACCTGCCCAGCAGAAAAACTAAACCCATCCAGCAGAAACTATACCAGCCCAGCAGAAAATCTAAAGCCGCCCAGCAGAAACTAAACCCGCCCAGCAGAAACTAAATGCGCCCAACAGAAACTAAACCCACCCAACAGAAACTAAACACACCCAGCAGAAACTACACCCGCCCAGCAGAAAAGCTAAACCCATCCAGCAGAAACTATACCCACCCAGCAGAAACTAAAGCAGCCCAGCAAAAAAACTAAACCGCCCAGCAGAAACTAAACTGGCCCAACAGAAACTAAACCCGCCCAACAGAAACAAAACCTGCCCAGCAGGAACTAAAACCACCCAGCAGAAACTAAACCCGCCCAGCAGAAAAACTAAACCGCCCAGCAGAAACTAAACTGGCCCAACAGAAACTAAACCCACCCAACAGAAAGTAAACCTGCCCAGCAGGAAGTAAAACCACCCAGCAGAAACTAAACCCACCCAGCAGAAACTAAACCCACCCAGCAGAAACTAAACCCACCCAGCAGAAACTAAAACAGCCCAGCAGAAAAACTAAACCCGCCCAGCAGAAACTAAACCCGCCCAACAGAAACTAAACCCACCCAACAGAAACAAAACCTGCCCAGCAGAAACTAAACCCGCCCAGCAGAAAAACTAAACCGCCCAGCAGAAACTAAACCGGCCCAACAGAAACTAAACCCACCCAACAGAAAGTAAACCTGCCCAGCAGGAAGTAAAACCACCCAGCAGAAACTAAACCCACCCAGCAGAAACTAAACCCACCCAGCAGAAACTAAACCCACCCAGCAGAAACTAAAACAGCCCAGCAGAAAAATTAAAACCGCCCTGCTGAAACTAAACCCACCCCACAGGAACTAAACCTGTCCAACGGAAACTAATACTGCCCAGCAGAAACTAAACCCACCCAGCAGAAACTAAACACACACAGCAGAAAAACTAAACCTGCCCAGCAGAAACTAAAACCGCCCAGCAGAAACTAAACCTGCACAGCAGATACTAAACCACTCAGCAGAAAAACTAAACCCGCCCAGCAGAAATAAAACCCAACAAAAAAAAACTAAACCCACCCAGCAGAAACTAAATCTGCCCAGCAGAAACTAATCCCACCCAGCAGAAAAACTAAACCCACCCAGGAGAAAAACTAAACCTGCCCAACAGAAACTAAAACCGCCCAGCACAAAACCTAAACCTGCACAGCAGAAACTAAACCAGCCCAGCATAAAACTAATCCCGCCCACAGAAACTAAACCCGCCCAGCAGATAAACTAAACCCGCCCAGCAGAAACTAAACCCGCCCAGCAGAAACTAAACCACTCAGCAGTAAAACTAAACCCGCCCGAAAGAAATTAAACCCAACAAAAAGAAAAACTAAACCCGCCCAGCAGAAACTACACCTGCCCAGCAGAAACTAATCCCGCCCAGCAGAAAAACTAAACCCGCCCAGGAGAAAAACTAAACCTGCCCAGCAGAAACTAAAACCGCCCAGCAGAAAAACTAAACCTGCACAGCAGAATCTAAACCGGCCCAGCAGAAAACCAAACACATCCAGCTGAAACTATACCCGCCCAGCAGAAAAGCCAAACCCATACAGCAGAAACTATACCTGCCCAGCTGAAAAAGTAAAACCCGTCCAGCAGATACTAAACCCTCCCAGCAGCAAATAAACCAGTCCAGCAGAAACTAAACCCATTCAGCAGAAAAACTAAACCCGCTCAGGACAAACTTAACCCACCCAACAGAAACTAAACCCGCCCAGCAGAGAAACTAAACCCGCCCAGCAGAAACTAAACCCACCCAGCAGAAACTAAACCCACTCAGCAGAGAAACTAAATCCACCCAGCAGAAAATGAAGCCGCCCAGCAGAAAATAAACCCGCCCAGCATAAAAACTAAACCTGCCCAGCAGAAAAACTAAACCCGCCCTGCAGAAAAACTAAATGTGCCCAGCAGAAAAACTAATCCCGCCCAGCAGAAACTATACCCGCCCAGCAGATAAGCTAAAGCCATCCAGCAGAAACTATACCTGCCCAGCAGAAAAACTAAACCCATCCAGCAGAAACTATACCAGCCCAGCAGAAAATCTAAAGCCGCCCAGCAGAAACTAAACCCGCCCAGCAGAAACTAAATGCGCCCAACAGAAACTAAACCCACCCAACAGAAACTAAACACACCCAGCAGAAACTACACCCGCCCAGCAGAAAAGCTAAACCCATCCAGCAGAAACTATACCCACCCAGCAGAAACTAAAGCAGCCCAGCAAAAAAACTAAACCGCCCAGCAGAAACTAAACTGGCCCAACAGAAACTAAACCCGCCCAACAGAAACAAAACCTGCCCAGCAGGAACTAAAACCACCCAGCAGAAACTAAACCCGCCCAGCAGAAAAACTAAACCGCCCAGCAGAAACTAAACCGGCCCAACAGAAACTAAACCCACCCAACAGAAAGTAAACCTGCCCAGCAGGAAGTAAAACCACCCAGCAGAAACTAAACCCACCCAGCAGAAACTAAACCCACCCAGCAGAAACTAAACCCACCCAGCAGAAACTAAAACAGCCCAGCAGAAAAACTAAACCCGCCCAGCAGAAACTAAACCCGCCCAACAGAAACTAAACCCACCCAACAGAAACAAAACCTGCCCAGCAGAAACTAAACCCGCCCAGCAGAAAAACTAAACCGCCCAGCAGAAACTAAACCGGCCCAACAGAAACTAAACCCACCCAACAGAAAGTAAACCTGCCCAGCAGGAAGTAAAACCACCCAGCAGAAACTAAACCCACCCAGCAGAAACTAAACCCACCCAGCAGAAACTAAACCCACCCAGCAGAAACTAAAACAGCCCAGCAGAAAAATTAAAACCGCCCTGCTGAAACTAAACCCACCCCACAGGAACTAAACCTGTCCAACGGAAACTAATACTGCCCAGCAGAAACTAAACCCACCCAGCAGAAACTAAACACACACAGCAGAAAAACTAAATCCGCTCAGGAGAAACTAAACCCACCCAACAGAAACTATACCCATCCAGCTGAAACTAAACCCACACAGCAGAAACTAAACCCATGCAGCTGAAAAACTAAACCCGCCCAGCAGAAAAACTAAACCCGCCCGGCAGAAAAACTAAACCTGCTCGGCAGAAAAACTAAACCCACCCGGCAGAAAAAGTAAACCCACCCAGCAGAAAAAGTAAACCCGCCCACAGAAACTAAACCCGCCCTGCAGAAAAAACTAAACCCACCCTGCAGAAAAAGTAAACCTGCCAGGAAGAAAAAGTAAACCCACCCAGTAGAAAAAATAAACCCGCCCACAGAAACTAAACCCGCCCTGCAGAAAAAACTAAACCCACCCTGCAGAAAAACTAAACCCACCCTGCAGAAAAAGTAAACCTGCCAGGAAGAAAAAGTAAACCCGCCCAGCAGAAGCTAAACCCGCCCAGCAGAAACTAAACCCACCCTGCAGAAAAAGTAAACCTGCCAGGAAGAAAAAGTAAACCCGCCCAGCAGAAACTAAACCCGCCCAGCAGAAATTAAACCCAACAAAAAGAAAAAATAAACCCGCCCAGCGGAAACTAAACCGTCCCAGCAGAAACTAAACCCGTCCAGCAGAAAAACTAAACCCACCCAACAGAAATTAAACCCAGCCAACAGAACCTAAACCCGCCCAGCAGGAACTAAACCCACCCAGCAGAAACTAAACCCATCCAGCAGAAACTAAACCAGCCCAGCAGAAACTAAACCACCCAGCAGAAACTAAACAAGCACAGCAGAAAAACTAAACCCGCACAGCAGAAACTAAACCCACCCAACAGGAACTAAACATGCAAAACAGGAACTAAACCCGCCCAGCAGAAACTAAACCCGCGTAGCAGTAAAACTAAACCCGCCCAGCAGAACCTAACCTGCCCAGCAGAAATTAAACCCACCCAGCAGAAACTAAACCCACCCAGCAGAAACTAAACAAGCACAGCAGAAAAACTAAACCCGCACAGCAGAAACTAAACCCACCCAACAGGAACTAAACATGCAAAACAGGAACTAAACCCGCCCAGCAGAAACTAAACCCGCGTAGCAGTAAAACTAAACCCGCCCAGCAGAACCTAACCTGCCCAGCAGAAATTAAACCCACCCAGCAGAAACTAAACCCACCCAGCAGAAACTAAACCCACCCCTAAGAAACCAAACCCGCATGCAGAAACTATACCCGCCCAGCAGAAAATCTAAAGCTTCCCAGCAGAAAAACTAAACCCATCCAGCAGAAACTAAACCCGCCCAGCAGAAACTATACCCGCCCAGCAGAAACTATACCCACCCAGCAGAAAAACTAAACCCGTCCTGCTGAAACTAAACCCACCCAACAGGAACTAAACCCGTCCAACAGCAACTAATCCCACCCAGCAGAAACTAAACCCACCCAGCAGAAACTAAACACACCCAGCAGAACCTAAACCCACCCAGCAGAAAAAATAAACCCGCTCATGAGAAACTAAACCCACCCAAAAGAAACTATACCCATCCAGCTGAAACTAAACCCACCCAGCAGAAACTAAACCCATGCAGCTGAAAAACTAAACCCGCCCAGCAGAAAAACTAAACCCGCCCGGCAGAAAAACTAAACCTGCTCGGCAGAAAAACTAAACCCACCCGGCAGAAAAAGTAAACCCACCCAGCAGAAAAAGTAAACCCGCCCACAGAAACTAAACCCGCCCTGCAGAAAAAACTAAACCCACCCTGCAGAAAAAGTAAACCTGCCAGGAAGAAAAAGTAAACCCACCCAGTAGAAAAAATAAACCCGCCCACAGAAACTAAACCCGCCCTGCAGAAAAAACTAAACCCACCCTGCAGAAAAACTAAACCCACCCTGCAGAAAAAGTAAACCTGCCAGGAAGAAAAAGTAAACCCGCCCAGCAGAAGCTAAACCCGCCCAGCAGAAACTAAACCCACCCTGCAGAAAAAGTAAACCTGCCAGGAAGAAAAAGTAAACCCGCCCAGCAGAAACTAAACCCGCCCAGCAGAAATTAAACCCAACAAAAAGAAAAAATAAACCCGCCCAGCGGAAACTAAACCGTCCCAGCAGAAACTAAACCCGTCCAGCAGAAAAACTAAACCCACCCAACAGAAATTAAACCCAGCCAACAGAACCTAAACCCGCCCAGCAGGAACTAAACCCACCCAGCAGAAACTAAACCCATCCAGCAGAAACTAAACCAGCCCAGCAGAAACTAAACCACCCAGCAGAAACTAAACAAGCACAGCAGAAAAACTAAACCCGCACAGCAGAAACTAAACCCACCCAACAGGAACTAAACATGCAAAACAGGAACTAAACCCGCCCAGCAGAAACTAAACCCGCGTAGCAGTAAAACTAAACCCGCCCAGCAGAACCTAACCTGCCCAGCAGAAATTAAACCCACCCAGCAGAAACTAAACCCACCCAGCAGAAACTAAACAAGCACAGCAGAAAAACTAAACCCGCACAGCAGAAACTAAACCCACCCAACAGGAACTAAACATGCAAAACAGGAACTAAACCCGCCCAGCAGAAACTAAACCCGCGTAGCAGTAAAACTAAACCCGCCCAGCAGAACCTAACCTGCCCAGCAGAAATTAAACCCACCCAGCAGAAACTAAACCCACCCAGCAGAAACTAAACCCACCCCTAAGAAACCAAACCCGCATGCAGAAACTATACCCGCCCAGCAGAAAATCTAAAGCTTCCCAGCAGAAAAACTAAACCCATCCAGCAGAAACTAAACCCGCCCAGCAGAAACTATACCCACCCAGCAGAAAAACTAAACCCGTCCTGCTGAAACTAAACCCACCCAACAGGAACTAAACCCGTCCAACAGCAACTAATCCCACCCAGCAGAAACTAAACCCACCCAGCAGAAACTAAACACACCCAGCAGAACCTAAACCCACCCAGCAGAAAAAATAAACCCGCTCATGAGAAACTAAACCCACCCAAAAGAAACTATACCCATCCAGCTGAAACTAAACCCACCCAGCAGAAACTAAACCCACGCAGCTGAAAAACTAAACCCGCCCAGCAGAGAAACTAAACCCGCCCAGCAGAAAAACTACACCAGCCCTGCAGAAAAACTAAGTGCGCCCAGCAGAAAAACTAATCCCGCCCACAGAAACTAAACCGCCCAGCAGAAAAATTAAACCCGCTCAGCAGAAAATCTAAACCCACCCTGCAGAAAAATTAAACCCGCACAGCAGAAAAATTAAACCCGCCCAGCAGAAACTAAACCTGTGCAGCAGAAAAACTAAACCTGCCCAGCAGAAATTAAACCCAGCCAACAGAAAAACTAAACCCGCCCAGCAGAAACTAAACATGCACAGCGGAAAAACTAAACCTGCCCAGCAGAAACTAAACCTGCCCTGCAGAACCAAAACCCACCCAGCAGAAAAACTAAACCCGCTCAGGAGAAACTAAAAACACCCAGCTGAAACTAAACCCACCCAGCAGAAACTAAACCCACCCAGCTGAAAAACTATACTCGCCCAGCAGAAAAACTAAACCAGCCCTGCAGAAAAACTAAACACACCCAGCAGAAACACTAATCCTGCTTAGCAGAAACTAAACCCGCACAGCAGAAAAACTAAACCCACTCAGCAGAAAAACTAAACCCGCCCTGCAGAAAAAGTAAACCCACCCAGCAGAAAAAGTAAACCAGCCCAGCAGAAACTAAACCTGTACAACAGAAAAACTAAACCCGCCCAGCAGAAATTAAACCCACCCAGCAGAAAAACTAAACCCGCCCAGCAGAAACTAAACATGTGCAGCGGAAAAACTAAACCCGCCCAGCAGAAACAAAACATGCGCAGCGGAAAAACTAAACCTGCCCAGCAGAAACTAAACCCGCCCAGCGGAAACTACACCTGCCCAGCAGAAACTAATCCCGCCCAGCAGAAAAACTAAACCCGCCCAGGAGAAAAACTAAACCTGCCCAGCAGAAACTAAAACGACCCAGCAGAAAAACTAAACCTGCACAGCAGAAACTAAACCGGCCCAGCAGAAAACCAAACACATCCAGCTGAAACTATACCCGCCCAGCAGAAAAGCCAAACCCATCCAGCAGAAACTATACCTGCCCAGCAGAAAAACTAAACCCATCCAGCAGAAACTATACCAGCCCAGCAGAAAATCTAAAGCCACCCAGCAGAAACTAAACCCCCCAGCAGAAACTAAATGCGCCCAACAGAAACTAAACCCACCCAACAGAAACTAAACACACCCAGGAGAAACTACACACGCCCAGCAGAAAAGCTAAACCCATCCAGCAGAAACTATACCCACCCAGCAGAAACTAAAGCCGCCCAGCAGAAAAACTAAACCGCCCAGCAGAAACTAAACTGGCCCAACAGAAACTAAACCCACCCAACAGAAACTAAACCTGCCCAACAGGAACTAAAACCACCCAGCAGAAACTAAACCTGCCCAGCAGAAAAACTGAACCACCCAGCAGAAACTAAACCGGCCCAACAGAAACTAAACCCACCCAACAGAAAGTAAACCTGCCCAGCAGGAAGTAAAACCACCCAGCAGAAACTAAACCCACCCAGCAGAAACTAAACCCACCCAGCAGAAACTAAACCCGCCCAACAGAAACTAAACCCGCCCAACAGAAACTAAACACACCCACCAGAAAAACTAAACCCGCCCAGCAGAACCAAAACCACCCAGCAGAAACTAATCACACCCAGCAGAATCTAAACCCACCCAACAGAAAGTAAACCCGCCCAGCAGAAAAACTAAACCCGCCCAGCAGAACCAAAACCGCCCAGCAGAAACTAATCACACCCAGCAGAATCTAAACCCACCCACAGAAACTATATCCACCCAGCAGAAAAACATCCCGTCCAGCAGAAACTGAAACCGCCCAGCAGAAAAACTAAGCCCACCCAGCAGAAACTAAACCCGCCTATTAGAAAAACTAAACCCGCACAGCAGAAACTAAACCTGCCCTGCAGAAAAACTAAACACACCCAACAGAAACTAAACCCACACAGCAGAAACACTAAACCTGCCCAGCAGAAACTAAACCCCCCCAACAGAAACAAAACATGCAAAACAGAAACTAAACCCACCCAGCAGAAACTAAACCCGCGTAGCAGTAAAACTAAACCCGCCCAGCAGAAACTAAACCCGCCCAGCATAAACTGAACCCACCCAGCAGAAACTAAACCCACCCAGCAGAAACTATACCCATCCAGCAGAAACTAAACCCACCCAGCAGAAAAACTAAACCCGCCCAGGAGAAACTAAACCCACCCCAAAGAAACTAAACCCGCATGCAGAAACTATACCCGCCCAGCAGAAAATCTAAAGCTTCCCAGCTGAAAAACTAAACCCATCCAGCAGAAACTATACCCGCCCAGCAGAAACACATCCCACCCAGCTGAAACTAAACCTGCCCTGCAGAAAAACTAAACCCACCCAACAAAAAATAAACCCAGCCAACAGAAACTAAACCCGCCCAGCAGAAACTATACCCGCCCAGCAGAAACTAAACCCACCCAGCAGAAAAACTAAACCCGCTCTGCTGAAACCAAACCCACCCAACAGGAACTAAACCCGTCCAACAGAAACTAATCCCGCCCAGCAGAAATTAAACCTACCCAGCAGAACTAAACCCACCCAGCAGAACCTAAACCCACCCAGGAGAAAAACTAAACCCGCCCAGCAGAAACTAAACCCACCCAACAGAAACTAAACATGCAAAACAGAAACAAAACCCGCCCAGCAGAAACTAAACCCGCGCAGCAGTAAAACTAAACCCGCCCAGCAGAAACTAAACCCGCCCAGCATAAACTGAACCCACCCAGCAGAAACTAAACCCACCCAGCAGAAACTATACCCATCCAGCAGAAACTAAACCCACCCAGCAGAAAAAGTAACCCGCCCAGCAGAAACTAAACCCACCCCAAAGAAACTAAACCAGCATGCAGACACTATACCCGCCCAGCAGAAAATCTAAAGCTTCCCAGCTGAAAAACTAAACCCATCCAGCAGAATCTATACCCGCCCAGCAGAAACAAATCCCTCCCAGCTGAAACTAAACCTGCCCTGCAGAAAAACTAAACCCACCCAACAAAAAATAAACCCAGCCAACAGAAATTAAACCCACCCAGCAGAAAAACTAAACCCGCTCTGCTGAAACTAAACCCACCCAACAGGAACTTAACCCGTCCAACAGAAACTAATCCCGCCCAGCAGAAACTAAACCCACCCAGCAGAACCTAAACCCACCCAGCAGAAAAACTAAACCCGCTCAGGAGAAACTAAACCCACCCAACAGAAACTATACCCACCCAACAGAAACTAAACCCACCCAGCTGAAACTAAACCCGCCCAGCAGAAAAACTAAACCAGCCCTGCAGAAAAACTAATCCCGCCCAGCAGAAACTAAACCCGCCCAGCAGAAAAACTAAACCCGCTCAGCAGAAAAACTAAACCCACCCTGCAGAAAAAGTAAACCCGCCCAGCAGAAAAAGTAAACCCGCCCAGCAGAAACTAAACCTGCACAGCGGAAAAACTAAACCCGCCCAGCAGAAATTAAACCCACCCAGCAGAAACTAAACCTGCACAGCAGAAGAACTAAACATGTGCAGCGGTAAAACTAAACCCGCCCAGCAGAAACTAAACATGCGCAGCGGAAAAACTAAACCCGCCCAGCAAAAACTAGACCCGCCCAGCAGAAACTAAACCTGCACAGCAGAAACTAAACCACTCAGCAACAAAACTAAACCCGCCCAGCAGAAATTAAACCCAACAAAAAGAAAAACTAAACCCGCCCAGCGGAAACTAAACCTGCCCAGCAGAAACTAATCCCACCCAGCAGAAAAACTAAACCCGCCCAGGAGAAAAACTAAACCTGCCCAGCAGAAACTAAAACCGCCCAGCAGAAAAACTAAACCTGCACAGCAGAAACTATACCCCCCCAGCAGAAAACCAAACCCATCCGGCTGAAACTATACCTGCCCAGCAGAAAAACTAAAACTCGCCCAGCAGATACTAAACCCTCCCAGCAGCAAATAAACCTGTCCAGCAGAAACTAAACCCATTCAGCAGAAAAACTAAACCCGCTCAGGACAAACTAAACCCGACCAGCAGAAAAACTAAACCTGCCCAGCAGAAACTAAAAACGCCCAGCAGAAAAACTAAACCTGCCCAGCAGTAACTAAAACCGCCCAGCAGAAAAACTAAACCTGCACAGCAGAAACTAAACCGGACCAGCAGAAAACCAAACCCGCCCAGCTGAAACTATACCCGCCCAGCAGAAAACCCAAACCCATCCAGCAGAAACTATATCCGACCAGCAGAAAAACTAAAACCCGTCCAGCAAATACTAAACCCAACCAGCAACAAATAAACCCGTCCAGCAGAAACTAAACCCGTTCAGCAGAGAAACTAAACCCGCCCAGCAGAAACTAAACCCACCCAGCAGAAACTAAGCCCGCCCAGCAGAAACTAAACCCACCCAGCAGAAACTAAACACGCCCAGCAGAAACAAATCCCGCCCAGCTGAAACTAAACCTGCCCAGCTAAAACTGAAACCGCCCAGCAGAAAAACTAAACCCGCCAAGCTGAAACTAAACCCGCCCCAAAGAAACTAAACCGGCATGCAGAAACTATACCCACCCAGCAGAAAATCTAAAGCTTCCCAGCAGAAAAACTAAACCCATCCAGCAGAAACTAAACCCGCCCAGCAGAAACTATACCCACCCAGCAGAAACTAAACCCACCCAGCAGAAAAACTAAACCCGCCCTGCTGAAACTAATCTCACCCATCAGGAACTAAACACGTCCAACAGAAACTAATCACGCCCAGCAGAAATTAAACCTACCCAGCAGAACCAAGACCCACCCAGCAGAAAAACTAAACCCGCACAGGAGAAACTAAACCCACCCAACAGAAACTATACCCACCCAGCTGAAACTAAACCCACCCAGCAGAAACTAAACCCACCCAGCTGAAAAACTATACTCGCCCAGCAGAAAAACTAAACCCGCCCTGCAGAAAAACTAAATGCGCCCAGCAGAAACACTAATCCCGCCCACAGAAACTAAACCCGCACAGCAGAAAAACTAAACCAACTCAGCAGAAAAACTAAATCCGCCCTGCAGAAAAAGTAAACCCGCCAAGCAGAAAAAGTAAACCCGCCCAGCAGAAACTAAACCTGCGCAGCGGAAAAACTAAACCCGCCCAGCAGAAATTAAACCCACCCAGCAGAAAAACTAAACCCGCCCAGCAGAAACTAAACATGTGCAGCGGTAAAACTAAACCCGCCCAGCAGAAACTAAACATGCGCAGCGGAAAAACTAAACCTGCCCAGCAGAAACTAATCCCGCCCAGCAGAAACTAAACCTGCACAGCAGAAACTAAACTACTCAGCAGAAAAACTAAACCCGCCCAGCAGAAAAACTAATCCCGCCCACAGAAACTAAACCCGCCCAGCAGAAAAACTAAACCCGCTCAGCAGAAAAACTAAACCCACCAGGCAGAAACTAAACCCGCCCAGCAGAAACTAAACCCGCCCAGCAGAAACTAAACCTGCACAGCAGAAACTAAACCACTCAGCAGAAAAACTAAACCCGCCCAGCAGAAATTAAACCCAACAAAAAGAATAACTAAACCCACCCAGCGGAAACTACACCTGCCCAGCAGAAACTAATCCCACCCAGCTGAAAAACTAAACCTGCCCAGGAGAAAAACTAAACCTGCCCAGCAGAAACTAAAACCGCCCAGCAGAAAAACTAAACCTGCACAGCAGAAACTAAACCAGCCCAGCAGAAAACCAAACACATCCAGCTGAAACTATACCCGCCCAGCAGAAAAACCAAACCCATCCAGCAGAATCTATACCTGCCCAGCAGAAAAACTAAATCCATCCAGCAGAAACTATACCAGTCCAGCAGAAAATCTAAAGCCGCCCAGCAGAAACTAAACCCACCCAGCAGAAACTAAATGCACCCAACAGAAACTAAACCCACCCAACAGAAACTAAACACACCCAGCAGAAACTACACCCGCCCAGCAGAAAAGCTAAACCCATCCAGCAGAAACTATACCCACCCAACAGAAACTAAAGCCGCCCAGCAGAAAAACTAAACCGCCCAGCAGAAACTAAACCGGCCCAACAGAAACTAAACCCACCCAACAGAAAGAAAACCTGCCCAGCAGGAAGTAAAACCACCCAGAAGAAACTAAACTCACCCAGCAGAAACTAAACCCACCCAGCAGAAACTAAAACAGCCCAGCAGAAAAACTAAACCCACCCAGCAGAAACTAAACCCGCCCAACAGAAACTAAACACACCCACCAGAAAAACTAAACCCGCCCAGCAGAACCAAAACCACCCAGCAGAAACTAATCACACCCAGGAGAATCTAAACCCACCCAACAGAAAGTAAACCCGCCCAGCAGAAAAACTAAACCCACGCAGCAGAACCAAAACCGCCCAGCAGAAACTAATCACACCCAGCAGAATCTAAACCCACCCACAGAAACTATATCCTCCCAGCAGAAAAACAAACCCGTCCAGCAGAAACTGAAACCACCCAGCAGAAAAACTAAGCCCACCCAGCAGAAACTAAACCCGCCCATCAGAAAAACTAAACCCGCACAGCAGAAACTAAACCTGCCCTGCAGAAAAACTAAACCCACCCAACAGAAACTAAACCCACACAGCAGAAACTAAACCAGCCCAGCAGAAAAACTAAACCTGCCCAGCAGAAACTAAACCCACCCAACAGAAACTAAACATGCAAAACAGAAACTAAACCCGCCCAGCAGAAACTAAACCCGCGTAGCAGTAAAACTAAACCCACCCAACAGAAACTATACCCACCCAGCTGAAACTAAACCCGCCCAGCAGAAAAACTAAACCAGCCCAGCAGAAAAACTAAACCCGCCCAGCAGAAACTAAACCTGCCCAACAGAAAAACTAAACCCGCTCAGCAGAAAAACTAATCCCACCCTGCAGAAAAAGTAAACCCGCCCAGCAGAAAAAGTAAACCCGCCCAGCAGAAACTAAACCTGCGCAGTGGAAAAACTAAACCCGCCCAGCAGAAATTAAACCCACCCAGCAGAAAAACTAAACCCGCCCTGCAGAAACTAAACATGTGCAGCGGTAAAATAAACCCGCCCAGCAGAAACTAAACATGCGCAGCGGAAAAACTAAACCCGCCCAGCAAAAACTAGACCCGCCCAGCAGAAACTAAACCTGCACAGCAGAAACTAAACCACTCAGCAACAAAACTAAACCCGCCCAGCAGAAATTAAACCCAACAAAAAGAAAAACTAAACCCGCCCAGCGGAAACTAAGCCTGCCCAGCAGAAACTAATCCCGCCCAGGAGAAAAACTAAACCTGCCCAGCAGAAACTAAAACCGCAAAGCAGAAAAACTAAACCTGCACAGCAGAAACTATACTCGCCCAGCAGAAAACCAAACCCATCCAGCTGAAACTATACCTGCCCAGCAGAAAAACTAAAACTCGTCCAGCAGATACTAAACCCTCCCAGCAGCAAATAAACCCGTCCAGCAGAAACTAAACCCATTCAGCAGAAAAACTAAACCCGCTCAGGACAAACTAAACCACCCAGCAGAAACTAAACCCGCCCAGCAGAAAAAGTAAACCCGCCTAGCAGAAACTAAACCCACCCAGCAGAAACTAAACCCACCCAGCAGAGAAACTAAATCCGCCAAGCAGAAAGTGAAGCCGCCCAGCAGAAACTAAACCCGCCCAGCAGAGAAACTAAATCCGCTCAGCAGATACTGAAGCCGCCCAGCAGAAACTAAACCCACCCAACAGAAAAACTAAACCCGCTCTGCTGAAACTAAATCCACCCAACAGGAACTAAACCCGTCCAACAGAAACTAATCCCGCCCAGCAGAAATTAAACCCACCCAGCAGAAACTAAACCCGCCCAGCAGAAACTAAACATGCGCAGCGGAAAAACTAAACCCGCCCAGCAAAAACTAGACCCGCCCAGCAGAAACTAAACCTGCACTGCAGAAACTAAACCACTCAGCAACAAAACTAAACCCGCCCAGCAGAAATTAAACCCAACAAAAAGAAAAACTAAACCCGCCCAGCGGAAACTAAACCTGCCCAGCAGAAACTAATCCCGCCCAGCAGAAAAACTAAACCCGCCCAGGAGAAAAACTAAACCTGCCCAGCAGAAACTAAAACCGCAAAGCAGAAAAACTAAACCTGCACAGCAGAAACTAAACCGGCCCAGCAGAAAACCAAACCCATCCAGCTGAAACTATACCTGCCCAGCAGAAAAACTAAAACCCGTCCAGCAGATACTAAACCCTCCCAGCAGCAAATAAACCCGTCCAGCAGAAAATAAACCCATTCAGCAGAAAAACGAAACCCGCTCAGGACAAACTAAACCCGCCCAGCAGAAACTAAACCCTCCCAGCAGAGAAACTAAACCCGCCTAGCAGAAACTAAACCCACCCAGCAGAAACTAAACCCGCCCAGCAGAGAAACTAAATCCGCCCAGCAGAAACTGAAGCCGCCCAGCAGAAACTAAACCCGCCCAGCATAAAAACTAAACCCGCCCAGCAGAAAAACTAATCCTGCCCAGCAGAAACTATACCTGCCCAGCAGAAAAGCTAAACCCATCCAGCAGAAACTATACCAGCCCAGCAGAAAATCTAAAGCCGCCCAGCAGAAACTAAACCCGCCCTGCAGAAACTAAATGCGCCCAACAGAAAATAAACCCACCCAACAGAAACTTAACACACCAAGCAGAAACTACACCCACCCAGCTGAAAAGCTAAACCCATCCAGCAGAAACTATACCCACCCAGCAGAAACTAAAACCGCAAAGCAGAAAAACTAAACCTGCACAGCAGAAACTAAACCAGCCCAGCAGAAAACCAAACCCATCCAGCTGAAACTATACCTGCCCAGCAGAAAAACTAAAACACATCCAGCAGATACTAAACCCTCCCAGCAGCAAATAAACCCGTCCAGCAGAAACTAAACCCATTCAGCAGAAAAACTAAACCGGCTCAGGACAAACTAAACCGCCCAGCAGAAACTAAACCCACCCAACAGAAACTATACCCACCCAGCTGAAACTAAACCCGCCCAGCAGAAAAACTAAACCAGCCCAGCAGAAAAACTAATCCCGCCCAGCAGAAACTAAACCTGCCCAACAGAAAAACTAAACCAACTCAGCAGAAAAACTAAACCCACCCTGCAGAAAAAGTAAACCCGCCCAGCAGAAACTAAACCTGCGCAGTGGAAAAACTAAACCCGCCCAGCAGAAATTAAACCCACCCAGCAGAAAAACTAAACCCACCCAGCAGAAACTAAACATGTGCAGCGGTAAAACTAAACCCGCCCAGCAGAAACTAAACATGCGCAGCGGAAAAACTAAAGCCGCCCAGCAAAAACTAGACCCGCCCAGCAGAAACTAAACCTGCACAGCAGAAACTAAACCACTCAGCAACAAAACTAAACCCGCCCAGCAGAAACTAAACCTGCACAGCAGAAACTAAACCACTCAGCAACAAAACTAAACCCGCCCAGCAGAAATTAAACCCAACAAAAAGAAAAACTAAACCCGCCCAGCGGAAACTAAGCCTGCCCAGCAGAAACTAATCCCGCCCAGCAGAAAAACTAAACCCGCCCAGGAGAAAAACTAAACCCGCCCAGCGGAAACTAAGCCTGCCCAGCAGAAACTAATCCCGCCCAGCAGAAAAACTAAACCCGCCCAGGAGAAAAACTAAACCTGCCCAGCAGAAACTAAAACCGCAAAGCAGAAAAACTAAACCTGCCCAGCAGAAACTAAACCGGCCCAGCAGAAAACCAAACCCATCCAGCTGAAACTATACCTGTCCAGCAGAAAAACTAAAACACGTCAGGCAGATACTAAACCCTCCCAGCAGCAAATAAACCCGTCCAGCAGAAACTAAACCCATTCAGCAGAAAAACTAAACCCGCTCAGGACAACCTAAACCGCCCAGCAGAAACTAAACCCGCCCAGCAGAAAAACTAAACCCACCTAGCAGAAACTAAACCCACCCAGCAGAAACTAAACCCGCCCAGCAGAGAAACTAAATCCGCCCAGCAGAAACTGAAGCCGCCCAGCAGAAACTAAACCCGCCCAGCAGAGAAACTAAATCCGCCCAGCAGAAACTGAAGCCGCCCAGCAGAAACTAAACCCACCCAACAGAAAAACTAAACCCGCTCTGCTGAAACTAAATCCACCCAACAGGAACTAAACCCGTCCAACAGAAACTAATCCCGCCCAGCAGAAATTAAACCCACCCAGCAGAAACTAAACCCACCCAGCAGAACCTAAACCCACCCAGCAGAAAAACTAAACCCGCTCAGGAGAAACTAAACCCACCCAACAGAAACTATACCCACCCAACAGAAACTATACCCACCCAGCTGAAACTAAACCCACCCAGCTGAAACTAAACCCACCCAGCAGAAACTAAACCCACACAGCTGAAAAACTAAACTCGCCCAGCAGAAAAACTAAACCCGCCCAGCAGAAAAACTAAACCAGACCTGCAGAAAAACTAATCCCGCCCAGCGGAAACTAAACCTGCGCAGCGGAAAAACTAAACCCGCCCAGCAGAAATTAAACCCACCCAGCAGAAGAACTAAACCCGCCCAGCAGAAGAACTAAACATGTGCAGCGGTAAAACTAAACCCGCCCAGCAGAAACTAAACATGCGCAGCAGAAAAACTAAACCCGCCCAGCAAAAACTAAACCCGCCCAGCAGAAACTAAACCTGCACTGCAGAAACTAAACCACTCAGCAACAAAACTAAACCCGCCCAGCAGAAATTAAACCCAACAAAAAGAAAAACTAAACCCGCCCAGCGGAAACTAAACCTGCCCAGCAGAAACTAATCCCGCCCAGCAGAAAAACTAAACCCGCCCAGGAGAAAAACTAAACCTGCCCAGCAGAAACTAAAACCGCAAAGCAGAAAAACTAAACCTGCACAGCAGAAACTAAACCGGCCCAGCAGAAAACCAAACCCATCCAGCTGAAACTATACCTGCCCAGCAGAAAAACTAAAACTCGTCCAGCAGATACTAAACCCTCCCAGCAGCAAATAAACCCGTCCAGCAGAAACTAAACCCATTCAGCAGAAAAACGAAACCCGCTCAGGACAAACTAAACCCGCCCAGCAGAAACTAAACCCACCCAGCAGAAACTAAACCCGCCCAGCAGAGAAATTAAATCCGCCCAGCAGAAACTGAAGCCGCCCAGCAGAAACTAAACCCGCCCAGCATAAAAACTAAACCCGCCCAGCAGAAACTAAACCCGCCCAGCATAAAAACTAAACCCGCCCAGCAGAAAAACTAATCCTGCCCAGCAGAAACTATACCTGCCCAGCAGAAAAGCTAAACCCATCCAGCAGAAATTATACCTGCCCAGCAGAAAAACTAAACCCATTCAGCAGAAACTATACCAGCCCAGCAGAAAATCTAAAGCCGCCCAGCAGAAACTAAACCCGCCCAGCAGAAACTAAATGCGCCCAACAGAAAATAAACCCACCCAACAGAAACTTAACACGCCCAGCAGAAACTACACACACCCAGCTGAAAAGCTAAACCCATCCAGCAGAAACTATACCCACCCAGCAGAAACTAAAGCCGCCCAGCAGAAAAACTAAACCGCCCAGCAGAAACTAAACCAGCGCAACAGAAACTAAACCCACCCAACAGAAACTAAACCTGCCCAGCAGGAAATAAAACCACCCAGCAGAAACTAAACCCGCCCAGCAGAAAAACTAAGCAGCCCAGCAGAAACTAAACCAGCCCAACAGAAACTAAACCCACCCAACAGAAACTAAACCTGCCCAGCAGAAACTAAAACCACCCAACAGAAACTAAACCTGCCCAGCAGGAACTAAAACCACCCAACAGAAACTAAACCCACCCAACAGAAACTAAACCTGCCCAGCAGGAACTAAAACCACCCAGCAGAAACTAAACCCACCCAGCAGAAACTAAACCCACCAGGCAGAAACTAAAACAGCCCAACAGAAAAACTAAACCCGCCCAGCAGAAACTAAACCCGCCCAACAGAAACTAAACTAGCCCAACAGAAACTAAACACACCCACCAGAAAAACTAAACCCACCCAGCAGAACCAAAACCGCCCAGCAGAAACTAATCACACCCGGCAGAATCTAAACCCACCCAACAGAAAGTAAACCCGCCCAGCAGAAAAACTAAACCCGCCCAGCAGAACCAAAACTGCCCAGCAGAAACTAATCACACCCAGCAGAATCTAAACCCACCCACAGAAACTATATCCACCCAGCAGAAAAACAAACCCACCCAGCAGAAACTGAAACCGCCCAGCAGAAAAACTAAGCCCACCCAGCAGAAACTAAACCCGCCCATCAGAAAAACTAAACCCGCACAGCAGAAACTAAACATGCCCTGCAGAAAAGCTAAACCCACCCAACAGAAACTAAACCCACACAGCAGAAACTAAACCAGCCCAGCAGAAAAACTAAACCTGCCCAGCAGAAACTAAACCCAACCAACAGAAACTAAACATGCAAAACAGAAACTAAACCCGCCCAGCAGAAACTAAACCCGCGTAGCAGTAAAACTAAACCCGCCCAGCAGAAACTAAACCAGCCCAGCATAAACTAAACTCACCCAGCAGAAACTATACCCACCTAGCAGAAACAAAACCCACCCAGCAGAAAAATTAAACCCGCCCCAAAAAATCTAAACCCGCATGCAGAAACTATACCCGCCCAGTAGAAAATCTAAAGCTTCCCAGCTGAAAAACTAAACCCATCCAGCAGAAACTAAACCCACCCAGCAGAAACCATACCCACCCAGCAGAAACTAAACCCACCCAGCAGAAAAACTAAACCTGCCCTGCTGAAACTAAACCCACCCAACAGGAACTAAACCCGTCCAACAGAAACCAATCCCGCCCAGTAGAAACTAAACCCACCCAGCAGAAACTAAACCCACCCAGCAGAACCTAAACCCACCCAGCAGAAAAACTAAACCCGCTCAGGAGAAACTAAACCCACCCAGCAGAAACTAAACCCACCCAGCAGAAAAACTAAACCTGCCCAGCAGAAACTAAAACCGCAAAGCAGAAAAACTAAACCTGCACAGCAGAAACTAAACCGGCCCAGCAGAAAACCAAACCCACCCAGCTGAAACTATACCTGCCCAGCAGAAAAACTAAAATTCGTCCAGCAGATACTAAACCCTCCCAGCAGCAAATAAACCCGTCCAGCAGAAACTAAACCCATTCAGCAGAAAAACGAAACCCGCTCAGGACAAACTAAACCCGCCCAGCAGAAACTAAACCCTCCCAGCAGAGAAACTAAACCCGCCTAGCAGAAACTAAACCCGCCCAGCAGAGAAACTAAATCCGCCCAGCAGAAACTGAAGCTGCCCAGCAGAAACTAAACCCGCCCAGCATAAAAACTAAACCCGCCCAGCAGAAAAACTAATCCTGCCCAGCAGAAACTATACCTGCCCAGCAGAAAAGCTAAACCCATCCAGCAGAAATTATACCTGCCCAGCAGTAAAACTAAACCCATCCAGCAGTAACTATACCAGCCCAGCAGAAAATCTAAAGCCGCCCAGCAGAATCTAAACCCGCCCTGCAGAAACTAAATGCGCCCAACAGAAAATAAACCCACCCAACAGAAACTTAACACACCAAGCAGAAACTACACCCACCCAGCTGAAAAGCTAAACCCATCCAGCAGAAACTATACCCACCCAGCAGAAACTAAAACCGCAAAGCAGAAAAACTAAACCTGCACAGCAGAAACTAAACCAGCCCAGCAGAAAACCAAACCCATCCAGCTGAAACTATACCTGCCCAGCAGAAAATCTAAAACACATCCAGCAGAAACTAAACCCATTCAGCAGAAAAACTAAACCCGCTCAGGACAAACTAAACCGCCCAGCAGAAACTAAACCCGCCCAGCAGAAAAACTAAACCCGCTCAGCAGAAACTAAACCCACCCAACAGAAACTATACCCACCCAGCTGAAACTAAACCCGCCCAGCAGAAAAACTAAACCAGCCCAGCAGAAAAACTAATCCCACCCAGCAGAAACTAAACCTGCCCAACAGAAAAACTAAACCAACTCAGCAGAAAAACTAAACCCACCCTGCAGAAAAAGTAAACCCGCCCAGCAGAAAAAGTAAACCCGCCCAGCAGAAACTAAACCTGCGCAGTGGAAAAACTAAACCCGCCCAGCAGAAATTAAACCCACCCAGCAGAAAAACTAAACCCGCCCAGCAGAAACTAAACATGCGCAGCGGAAAAACTAAAGCCGCCCAGCAAAAACTAGACCCGCCCAGCAGAAACTAAACCTGCACAGCAGAAACTAAACCACTCAGCAACAAAACTAAACCCGCCCAGCAGAAACTAAACCTGCACAGCAGAAACTAAACCACTCAGCAACAAAACTAAACCCGCCCAGCAGAAATTAAACCCAACAAAAAGAAAAACTAAACCCGCCCAGCGGAAACTAAGCCTGCCCAGCAGAAACTAATCCCGCCCAGCAGAAAAACTAAACCCGCCCAGGAGAAAAACTAAACCTGCCCAGCAGAAACTAAAACCGCAAAGCAGAAAAACTAAACCTGCCCAGCAGAAACTAAACCGGCCCAGCAGAAAACCAAACTCATCCAGCTGAAACTATACCTGCCCAGCAGAAAAACTAAAACACGTCAGGCAGATACTAAACCCTCCCAGCAGCAAATAAACCCGTCCAGCAGAAACTAAACCCTTTCAGCAGAAAAACTAAACCCGCTCAGGACAACCTAAACCGCCCAGCAGAAACTAAACCCGCCCAGCAGAAAAACTAAACCCACCTAGCAGAAACTAAACCCACCCAGCAGAAACTAAACCCGCCCAGCAGAGAAACTAAATCCGCCCAGCAGAAACTGAAGCCGCCCAGCAGAAACTAAACCCGCCCAGCAGAGAAACTAAATCCGCCCAGCAGAAACTGAAGCCGCCCAGCAGAAACTAAACCCACCCAACAGAAAAACTAAACCCGCTCTGCTGAAACTAAATCCACCCAACAGGAACTAAACCCGTCCAACAGAAACTAATCCCGCCCAGCAGAAATTAAACCCACCCAGCAGAAACTAAACCCACCCAGCAGAACCTAAACCCACCCAGCAGAAAAACTAAACCCGCTCAGGAGAAACTAAACCCACCCAACAGAAACTATACCCACCCAGCTGAAACTAAACCCACCCAGCAGAAACTAAACCCACACAGCTGAAAAACTAAACTCGCCCAGCAGAAAAACTAAACCCGCCCAGCAGAAAAACTAAACCAGACCTGCAGAAAAACTAATCCCGCCCAGCGGAAACTAAACCTGCGCAGCGGAAAAACTAAACCCGCCCAGCAGAAATTAAACCCACCCAGCAGAAGAACTAAACCCGCCCAGCAGAAGAACTAAACATGTGCAGCGGTAAAACTAAACCCGCCCAGCAGAAACTAAACATGCGCAGCGGAAAAACTAAACCCGCCCAGCAAAAACTAGACCTGCACAGCAGAAACTAAACCACTCAGCAACAAAACTAAACCCGCCCAGCAGAAATTAAACCCAACAAAAAGAAAAACTAAACCCGCCCAGCGGAAACTAAACCTGCCCAGCAGAAACTAATCCCGCCCAGCAGAAAAACTAAACCCGCCCAGGAGAAAAACTAAACCTGCCCAGCAGAAACTAAAACCGCAAAGCAGAAAAACTAAACCTGCACAGCAGAAACTAAACCGGCCCAGCAGAAAACCAAACCCATCCAGCTGAAACTATACCTGCCCAGCAGAAAAACTAAAACTCGTCCAGCAGATACTAAACCCTCCCAGCAGCAAATAAACCCGTCCAGCAGAAACTAAACCCATTCAGCAGAAAAACGAAACCCGCTCAGGACAAAGTAAACCCGCCCAGCAGAAACTAAACCCTCCCAGCAGAGAAACTAAACCCGGCTAGCAGAAACTAAACCCACCCAGCAGAAACTAAACCCGCCCAGCAGAGAAACTAAATCCGCCCAGCAGAAACTGAAGCCGCCCAGCAGAAACTAAACCCGCCCAGCATAAAAACTAAACCCGCCCAGCAGAAAAACTAATCCTGCCCAGCAGAAACTATACCTGCCCAGCAGAAAAGCTAAACCCATCCAGCAGAAATTATACCTGCCCAGCAGAAAAACTAAACCCATTCAGCAGAAACTATACCAGCCCAGCAGAAAATCTAAAGCCGCCCAGCAGAAACTAAACCCGCCCAGCAGAAACTAAATGCGCCCAACAGAAAATAAACCCACCCAACAGAAACTTAACACGCCCAGCAGAAACTACACCCACCCAGCCGAAAAGCTAAACCCATCCAGCAGAAACTATACCCACCCAGCAGAAACTAAAGCCGCCCAGCAGAAAAACTAAACCGCCCAGCAGAAACTAAACCAGCGCAACAGAAACTAAACCCACCCAACAGAAACTAAACCTGCCCAGCAGGAAATAAAACCACCCAGCAGAAACTAAACCCGCCCAGCAGAAAAACTAAGCAGCCCAGCAGAAACTAAACCAGCCCAACAGAAACTAAACCCACCCAACAGAAACTAAACCTGCCCAGCAGGAACTAAAACCACCCAGCAGAAACTAAACCTGCCCAGCAGAAAAACTAAACAGCCCAGCAGAAACTAAACCAGCCCAACAGAAACTAAACCCACCCAACAGAAACTAAACCTGCCCAGCAGAAACTAAAACCACCCAACAGAAACTAAACCTGCCCAGCAGGAACTAAAACCACCCAACAGAAACTAAACCCACCCAACAGAAACTAAACCTGCCCAGCAGGAACTAAAACCACCCAGCAGAAACTAAACCCACCCAGCAGAAACTAAACCCACCAGGCAGAAACTAAAACAGCCCAACAGAAAAACTAAACCCGCCCAGCAGAAACTAAACCCGCCCAACAGAAACTAAACCAGCCCAACAGAAACTAAACACACCCACCAGAAAAACTAAACCCACCCAGCAGAACCAAAACCGCCCAGCAGAAACTAATCACACCCGGCAGAATCTAAACCCACCCAACAGAAAGTAAACCCGCCCAGCAGAAAAACTAAACCCGCCCAGCAGAACCAAAACTGCCCAGCAGAAACTAATCACACCCAGCAGAATCTAAACCCACCCACAGAAACTATATCCACCCAGCAGAAAAACAAACCCACCCAGCAGAAACTGAAACCGCCCAGCAGAAAAACTAAGCCCACCCAGCAGAAACTAAACCCGCCCATCAGAAAAACTAAACCCGCACAGCAGAAACTAAACCTGCCCTGCAGAAAAGCTAAACCCACCCAACAGAAAATAAACCCACACAGCAGAAACTAAACCAGCCCAGCAGAAAAACTAAACCTGCCCAGCAGAAACTAAACCCAACCAACAGAAACTAAACATGCAAAACAGAAACTAAACCCGCCCAGCAGAAACTAAACCCGCGTAGCAGTAAAACTAAACCCGCCCAGCAGAAACTAAACCAGCCCAGCATAAACTAAACTCACCCAGCAGAAACTATACCCACCCAGCAGAAACAAAACCCACCCAGCAGAAAAACTAAACCCGCCCCAAAAAATCTAAACCCGCATGCAGAAACTATACCCGCCCAGCAGAAAATCTAAAGCTTCCCAGCTGAAAAACTAAACCCATCCAGCAGAAACTAAACTCGCCCAGCAGAAACCATACCCACCCAGCAGAAACTAAACCCACCCAGCAGAAAAACTAAACCTGCCCTGCTGAAACTAAACCCACCCAACAGGAACTAAACCCGTCCAACAGAAACCAATCCCGCCCAGTAGAAACTAAACCCACCCAGCAGAAACTAAACCCACCCAGCAGAACCTAAACCCACCCAGCAGAAAAACTAAACCCGCTCAGGAGAAACTAAACCCACCCAACAGAAACTATATCCACCCAGCTGAAACTAAACCCACCCAGCAGAAACTAAACCCACCCAGCAGAAAAACTAAACCTGCCCAGCAGAAACTAAAACCGCAAAGCAGAAAAACTAAACCTGCACAGCAGAAACTAAACCGGCCCAGCAGAAAACCAAACCCACCCAGCTGAAACTATACCTGCCCAGCAGAAAAACTAAAATTCGTCCAGCAGATACTAAACCCTCCCAGCAGCAAATAAACCCGTCCAGCAGAAACTAAACCCATTCAGCAGAAAAACGAAACCTGCTCAGGACAAACTAAACCCGCCCAGCAGAAACTAAACCCTCCCAGCAGAGAAACTAAACCCGCCTAGCAGAAACTAAACCCACCCAGCAGAAACTAAACCCGCCCAGCAGAGAAACTAAATCCGCCCAGCAGAAACTGAAGCCGCCCAGCAGAAACTAAACCCGCCCAGCATAAAAACTAAACCCGCCCAGCAGAAAAACTAATCCTGCCCAGCAGAAACTATACCTGCCCAGCAGAAAAGCTAAACCCATCCAGCAGAAATTATACCTGCCCAGCAGAAAAACTAAACCCATCCAGCAGTAACTATACCAGCCCAGCAGAAAATCTAAAGCCGCCCAGCAGAAACTAAACCCGCCCTGCAGAAACTAAATGCGCCCAACAGAAAATAAACCCACCCAACAGAAACTTAACACACCAAGCAGAAACTACACCCACCCAGCTGAAAAGCTAAACCCATCCAGCAGAAACTATACCCACCCAGCAGAAACTAAAACCGCAAAGCAGAAAAACTAAACCTGCACAGCAGAAACTAAACCAGCCCAGCAGAAAACCAAACCCATCCAGCTGAAACTATACCTGCCCAGCAGAAAATCTAAAACACATCCAGCAGATACTAAACCCTCCCAGCAGCAAATAAACCCGTCCAGCAGAAACTAAACTCATTCAGCAGAAAAACTAAACCCGCTCAGGACAAACTAAACCGCCCAGCAGAAACTAAACCCGCCCAGCAGAAAAACTAAACCCGCTCAGCAGAAACTAAACCCACCCAACAGAAACTAAACCCACCCAGCTGAAACTAAACCCGCCCAGCAGAAAAACTAAACCAGCCCAGCAGAAAAACTAATCCCACCCAGCAGAAACTAAACCTGCCCAACAGAAAAACTAAACCAACTCAGCAGAAAAACTAAACCCACCCTGCAGAAAAAGTAAACCCGCCCAGCAGAAAAAGTAAACCCGCCCAGCAGAAACTAAACCTGCGCAGTGGAAAAACTAAACCCGCCCAGCAGAAATTAAACCCACCCAGCAGAAAAACTAAACCCGCCCTGCAGAAACTAAACATGTGCAGCGGTAAAACTAAACCCACCCAGCAGAAACTAAACATGCGCTGCGGAAAAACTAAAGCCGCCCAGCAAAAACTAGACCCGCCCAGCAGAAACTAAACCTGCACAGCAGAAACTAAACCACTCAGCAACAAAACTAAACCCGCCCAGCAGAAACTAAACCTGCACAGCAGAAACTAAACCACTCAGCAACAAAACTAAACCCGCCCAGCAGAAATTAAACCCAACAAAAAGAAAAACTAAACCCGCCCAGCGGAAACTAATCCCGCCCAGCAGAAAAACTAAACCCGCCCAGGAGAAAAACTAAACCTGCCCAGCAGAAACTAAAACCGCAAAGCAGAAAAACTAAACCTGCACAGCAGAAACTAAACCACTCAGCAACAAAACTAAACACGCCCAGCAGAAACTAAACCGGCCCAGCAGAAAACCAAACTCATCCAGCTGAAACTATACCTGCCCAGCAGAAAAACTAAAACACGTCAGGCAGATACTAAACCCTCCCAGCAGCAAATAAACCCGTCCAGCAGAAACTAAACCCTTTCAGCAGAAAAACTAAACCCGCTCAGGACAACCTAAACCGCCCAGCAGAAACTAAACCCGCCCAGCAGAAAAACTAAACCCACCTAGCAGAAACTAAACCCACCCAGCAGAAACTAAACCCGCCCAGCAGGGAAACTAAATCCGCCCAGCAGAAACTGAAGCCGCCCAGCAGAAACTAAACCCGCGCAGCAGAGAAACTAAATCCGCCCAGCAGAAACTGAAGCCGCCCAGCAGAAACTAAACCCACCCAACAGAAAAACTAAACCCGCTCTGCTGAAACTAAATCCACCCAACAGGAACTAAACCCGTCCAACAGAAACTAATCCCGCCCAGCAGAAATTAAACCCACCCAGCAGAAACTAAACCCACCCAGCAGAACCTAAACCCACCCAGCAGAAAAACTAAACCCGCTCAGGAGAAACTAAACCCACCCAACAGAAACTATACCCACCCAGCTGAAACTAAACCCACCCAGCTGAAACTAAACCCACCCAGCAGAAACTAAACCCACAGAGCTGAAAAACTAAACTCGCCCAGCAGAAAAACTAAACCCGCCCAGCAGAAAAACTAAACCAGACCTGCAGAAAAACTAATCCCGCCCAGCGGAATCTAAACCTGCGCAGCGGAAAAACTAAACCCGCCCAGCAGAAATTAAACCCACCCAGCAGAAGAACTAAACCCGCCCAGCAGAAAAACTAAACCAGACCTGCAGAAAAACTAATCCCGCCCAGCGGAAACTAAACATGCGCAGCGGAAAAACTAAACCCGCCCAGCAAAAACTAGACCCGCCCAGCAGAAACTAAACCTGCACTGCAGAAACTAAACCACTCAGCAACAAAACTAAACCCGCCCAGCAGAAATTAAACCCAACAAAAAGAAAAACTAAACCCGCCCAGCGGAAACTAAACCTGCCCAGCAGAAACTAATCCCGCCCAGCAGAAAAACTAAACCCGCCCAGGAGAAAAACTAAACCTGCCCAGCAGAAACTAAAACCGCAAAGCAGAAAAACTAAACCTGCACAGCAGAAACTAAACCGGCCCAGCAGAAAACCAAACCCATCCAGCTGAAACTATACCCGCCCAGCAGAAAAACTAAAACTCGTCCAGCAGATACTAAACCCTCCCAGCAGCAAATAAACCCGTCCAGCAGAAACTAAACCCATTCAGCAGAAAAACGAAACCCGCTCAGGACAAAGTAAACCCGCCCAGCAGAAACTAAACCCTCCCAGCAGAGAAACTAAACCCGCCTAGCAGAAACTAAACCCACCCAGCAGAAACTAAACCCGCCCAGCAGAGAAACTAAATCCGCCCAGCAGAAACTGAAGCCGCCCAGCAGAAACTAAACCCGCCCAGCATAAAAACTAAACCCGCCCAGCAGAAAAACTAATCCTGCCCAGCAGAAACTATACCTGCCCAGCAGAAAAGCTAAACCCATCCAGCAGAAATTATACCTGCCCAGCAGAAAAACTAAACCCATTCAGCAGAAACTATACCAGCCCAGCAGAAAATCTAAAGCCGCCCAGCAGAAACTAAACCCGCCCAGCAGAAACTAAATGCACCCAACAGAAAATAAACCCACCCAACAGAAACTTAACACGCCCAGCAGAAACTACACCCACCCAGCTGAAAAGCTAAACCCATCCAGCAGAAACTATACCCACCCAGCAGAAACTAAAGCCGCCCAGCAGAAAAACTAAACCGCCCATCAGAAACTAAACCAGCGCAACAGAAACTAAACCCACCCAACAGAAACTAAACCTGCCCAGCAGGAAATAAAACCACCCAGCAGAAACTAAACCCGCCCAGCAGAAAAACTAAGCAGCCCAGCAGAAACTAAACCAGCCCAACAGAAACTAAACCCACCCAACAGAAACTAAACCTGCCCAGCAGGAACTAAAACCACCCAGCAGAAACTAAACCTGCCCAGCAGAAAAACTAAACAGCCCAGCAGAAACTAAACCAGCCCAACAGAAACTAAACCCACCCAACAGAAACTAAACCTGCCCAGCAGAAACTAAAACCACCCAACAGAAACTAAACCTGCCCAGCAGGAACTAAAACCACCCAACAGAAACTAAACCCACCCAACAGAAACTAAACCTGCCCAGCAGGAACTAAAACCACCCAGCAGAAACTAAACCCACCCAGCAGAAACTAAACCCACCAGGCAGAAACTAAAACAGCCCAACAGAAAAACTAAACCCGCCCAGCAGAAACTAAACCCGCCCAACAGAAACTAAACCAGCCCAACAGAAACTAAACACACCCACCAGAAAAACTAAACCCACCCAGCAGAACCAAAACCGCCCAGCAGAAACTAATCACACCCGGCAGAATCTAAACCCACCCAACAGAAAGTAAACCCGCCCAGCAGAAAAACTAAACCCGCCCAGCAGAACCAAAACTGCCCAGCAGAAACTAATCACACCCAGCAGAATCTAAACCCACCCACAGAAACTATATCCACCCAGCAGAAAAACAAACCCACCCAGCAGAAACTGAAACCGCCCAGCAGAAAAACTAAGCCCACCCAGCAGAAACTAAACCCGCCCATCAGAAAAACTAAACCCGCACAGCAGAAACTAAACCTGCCCTGCAGAAAAGCTAAACCCACCCAACAGAAAATAAACCCACACAGCAGAAACTAAACCAGCCCAGCAGAAAAACTAAACCTGCCCAGCAGAAACTAAACCCAACCAACAGAAACTAAACATGCAAAACAGAAACTAAACCCGCCCAGCAGAAACTAAACCCGCGTAGCAGTAAAACTAAACCCGCCCAGCAGAAACTAAACCAGCCCAGCATAAACTAAACTCACCCAGCAGAAACTATACCCACCCAGCAGAAACAAAACCCACCCAGCAGAAAAACTAAACCCGCCCCAAAAAATCTAAACCCGCATGCAGAAACTATACCCGCCCAGCAGAAAATCTAAAGCTTCCCAGCTGAAAAACTAAACCCATCCAGCAGAAACTAAACTCGCCCAGCAGAAACCATACCCACCCAGCAGAAACTAAACCCACCCAGCAGAAAAACTAAACCTGCCCTGCTGAAACTAAACCCACCCAACAGGAACTAAACCCGTCCAACAGAAACCAATCCCGCCCAGTAGAAACTAAACCCACCCAGCAGAAACTAAACCCACCCAGCAGAACCTAAACCCACCCAGCAGAAAAACTAAACCCGCTCAGGAGAAACTAAACCCACCCAACAGAAACTATATCCACCCAGCTGAAACTAAACCCACCCAGCAGAAACTAAACCCACCCAGCAGAAAAACTAAACCCGCCCAGCAGAAAAACTAACCCGCTCAGCAGAAAAACTAAACCAGCCCTGCAGAAAAAATAAACGCGCGCAGCAGAAAAAGTAAACACGCCCATCAGAAACTAAACCTGCCCAGCAGGAACTAAACCCACCCAGCAGAAACTAAACCCACCCAGCAGAAAATATACCCGCCCAGCAGAAACTAAACACGCCCAGCAGAAAAACTAAACCCGCCCAGCAGAAAAACTAAAACCGCCCAGCTGAAACTAAACCCGCCCCTAAGAAACTAAACCCACATACAGAAACTAAACCCGCCCAGCAGAAACTATACCCGCCCAACAGAAAATAAACCCGCCCAGCAGAAAAACTAAACCCGCCCTGCTGAAACTAGACCAACCCAACAGGAACTAAACCCGTCCAAAAGAAACTAATCCCGCCCAGCAGAAACTAAACCCACCCAGCAGAAACTAAACGCACCCAGCAGAACCTCAACCCACCCAACAGAACCTAAACCCACCCAGCAGAAAAACTAAACCCGCTCAGGAGAAACTAAACCCACCCAACAGAAACTATACCCACCCAACAGAAACTAAACCCACCCAGCAGAAACTAAACCCACCCAGCTGAAAACTAAACCTGCGCAGCGGAAAAACTAAACCCGCCCAGCAGAAAAACTAGACCAGCCCTGCAGAAAAACGAAACGCGCCCAGCAGAAAACCTAATCGCGCCCCCAGAAACTAAACCCACCCAGCAGCAACTAAACCCGCCCAGCAGAAACTAAACCCGCCCAGCAGAAACTAAACAACTCAGCAGAAAAACTAAATCCGCCCAGCAGAAATTAAACCCAACAAAAAGAAAAACTAAACCCGCCCAGCGGAAACTAAGCCTGCCCAGCAGAAAAACTAAACCCGCCCAGGAGAAAAACTAAACCTGCCCAGCAGAAACTAAAACTGCCCAGCAGAAAAACTAAACCCGCCCAGGAGAAAAACTAAACCTGCCCAGCAGAAACTAAAACCGCCCAGCAGAAAAACTAAACCTGCACAGCAGAAACTATACCTGCCCAGCAGAAAAACTAAAACATGTCCAGCAGATACTAATCCCACCCAGCAGCAAATAAACCCGCCCAGCAGAAACTAAACCCATTCAGCAGAAACTATACCTGCCAGGCAAAAACTAAACCCACCCAGCTGAAAAAATAAACCCGCCCAGCAGAAAAACTAAACCCGCCCAGCAGAAAAACTAAGCATGCCCAGCAGAAATACTACACCCACCCAGCAGAAAAACTAAACCCGCCCAGCAGAAACTAAACCTGCCCAGCAGAAACTATACTCGCCCAGCAGAAAAGCTAAACACATCCAGCGGAAACTATACCCGCCCAGCAGAAAAACTAAACCAAGCCATCAGAAACTATACCTGCCCAGCAGAAAAACTAAACCCGCCCTGCAGAAAAACTAAACCCGCCCTGCAGAAAAACTAAACGCGCCCAGCAGAGAAACTAATCCCGCCCAGCAGAAACCATACCCGCCCAGCAGAAAAGCTAAACCAAGCCATCAGAAACTATACCCGCCCAGCACAAAATATGAAGCTGCCCAGCAGAAAAACTAAACCCACCCAGCAGAAAATAAACCCACCCAGCAGAAACTATACCCACCCAGCTGAAACTAAACACGCCCCACAGAAACGAAACCCGCCCAACAGAAATTAACCCTCCCAGCAGAACAACTAAACCCGCCCAGCAGAAACTAAACCCGCCCAGCAGAAAATAAACCTGCCCAGCAGAAAAACTAAACCCACTCAGGAGAATGTAAACAAACCCAACAGAAACTAAACCCACCCAGCAGAAAATCTAAAGCCGCCCAGAAGAAAAACTAAACCCGCCCAGCAGAAACTATACCCGCCCAGCAGAAAATCTAAAGCCGCCCAGAAGAAAAACTAAACCCGCCCAGCAGAAACTATACCCGCCCAGCAGAAATTAAACCCACCCAGCAGAAAAACTAAACTCGCCCTGCAGAAACTAAACCCACCCAAAAGGAACTAAACCCGCCCAACAGAAAGTAAACCCACCCAACAGAAACTATACTCACCCTGCTGAAACTAAACCCACCCAGCAGAAACTAAACCCACCCAGCAGTAAAACTAAACCCACCCAGCAGTAAAACTAAACCCGCCCAGCAGAAAAACTAAACCCGCCCAGCAGAAAAACTAAACGCGCCCAGCAGAGAAACTAATCCCGCCCAGCAGAAACTATACCCGCCCAGCAGAAAATCTAAACCCATCCAGCAGAAACTATACCTGCCCAGAAAAACTAAACCCATCCAGCAGAAACTATACCAGCCCAGCAGAAAAACTAAAGCCACCCAGCAGAAACTAAACCCGCCCAGCAGAAAAACTAAACCCACCCAGCAGAAACTAAATGCGCCCAACAGAAACTAAACGTGTCCAACAGAAACTATACCCACGCAACAGAAACTAAACATGCCCAGCAGAAAAACTAAACCCACCCAGCAGAAACTAAACCCACCCAGCAGAAACTAATCCCACCCAGCAGAAACAAATCCGGCCCAGCTGAAACTAAACCTGCTCAGCAAATACTAAACCCACCCAGCTGAAAAACTAAACCTGCCCTGCAGAAAAACTAAACCCACCCAACAGAAACTAAACCCGCCCAGTAGGAACTAAACCCACCCAGCAGAAACTAAACCAACCCAGCAGAAACTATACCCACCCAGCAGAAACTAAACCCGCCCAGCAGAAAAACTAAACCTGTCCAGCTGAAACTAAACCCGCCCCTAAGAAACTAAACCCACAAAAAGAAACTATACCCACCCAGCAGAAAATCTAAAGCTTCCCAGCAGAAAAACTAAACCCATCCTGCAGAAACTAAACCCATCCAGCAGAAACTAAACCCACCCAACAGGAACTAAACCCGTGCAACAGAAACTAAACCCGCACAGCAGAAACTAAACCCACCCAGCAGAAATTAAACCCAACAAAAAAAAACTAAACCCGCCCAGAGGAAACTAAGCCTGCCCAGCAGAAACTAATCTCGCCCAGCAGAAGAACTAAACCCACCCAGGAGAAAAAATAAACCCGCCCAGCAGAAACTAAAACCGCCCAGCAGAAAACCTAAACCTGCACAGCAGAAACTAAACCTGTCCAGCAGAAAACCAAACCCACCCAGCTGAAACTATACCTGCCCAGCAGAAAAGCCAAACCCAACCAGCAGAAACTATACCTGCCCAGCAGAAAAACTAAAACACGTCAAGCAGATACTAAACCCACCCAGCAGCAAATAAACCCATCCAGCAGAAACTAAACCCATTCAGCAGAAAAACTAAACCCGCTCAGGAGAAACTAAACGCGCCCAGCAGAATCTAAACCCACCCAGCAGAAACTATACCTGCCCAGCAAAAACTAAACCCACCCAGCTGAAAAAATAAACCCGCCAGGCAGAAAAACTAAACCCACCCAGCAGAAAATCTAAGCATGCCCAGCAGAAAAACTAAACCCACTCAGCAGAAACTAAACCTGTCAAGCAGAAACTAAACCTGCCCAGCAGAAAAACTAAACTCGCCCGGCAGAAACTATACTCGCCCAGCAGAAAAGCTAAACACATCCAGCGGAAACTATACCCGCCCAGCAGAAAAGCTAAACCAATCCATCAGAAACTATACCTGCCCAGCACAAAATATGAAGGTGCCCAGCAGAAAAACTAAACCCACCCAGCCGAAACTAAACCCACTCAGCAGAAACTATACCAACCCAGCAGAAACTAAACCCACCCAGCAGAAAAACTAAACCGGCCTAGCAGAAACTAAAACCGCCCAGCAGAAACTATACCCGCCCAGCAGAAACTAAACCCACCCAGCAGAAACTAAACCCGCCCCACAGAAACTAAACCCGCCCAACAGAAATTAACCCTCCCAGCAGAAAAACTAAACCTGCCCAGCAGAAACTAAACCCGCCCAGCAGAAACTAAACCTGCCCAGCAGAAAAACTAAACCCACTCAGGAGAATGTAAACAAACCCAACAGAAACTAAACCCACCCAGCAGAAAATCTAAAGCTGCCCAGAAGAAAAACTAAACCCGCCCAGCAGAAACTATACCCGCCCAGCAGAAAATCTAAAGCTGCCCAGCAGAAAAACTAAACCCATCCAGCAGAAATTAAACCCACCCAGCAGAAAAACTAAACTCGCCCTGCAGAAACTAAACCCACCCAAAAGGAACTAAACCCGCCCAACAGAAAGTAAACCCACCCAACAGAAACTATACCCACCCTGCTGAAACTAAACCCACCCAGCAGAAACTAAACCCACCCAGCAGTAAAACTAAACCCGCCCAGCAGAAAAACTAAACACGCCCAGCAGAGAAACTAATCCCGCCCAGCAGAAACTATACCCGCCCAGCAGAAAAGCTAAACCGATCCAGCAGAAACTATACCTGCCCAGCAGAAAAACTAAACCCATCCAGCAGAAACTAAACCCGACAAGCAGAAAAACTAAACCCACCCAGCAGAAACTAAATGCGCCCAACAGAAACTAAACGTGTCCAACAGAAACTAAACATGCCCAGCAGAAAAACTAAACCCACCCAGCAGAAACTAAACCCACCCAGCAGAAACTAATCCCACCCAGCAGAAACAAATCCGGCCCAGCTGAAACTAAACCTGCTCAGCAAATACTAAACCCACCCAGCTGAAAAACTAAACCTGCCCTGCAGAAAAACTAAAACCACCCAACAGAAACTAAACCCGCCCAGCAGGAACTAAACCCACCCAGCAGAAACTATACCCACCCAGCAGAAACTAAACCTGCCCAGCAGAAAAACTAAACCCGTCTAGCTGAAACTAAAGCCGCCCCTAAGAAACTAAACCCACAAAAAGAAACTATACCCACCCAGGAGAAAATCTAAAGCTTCCCAGCAGAAAAACTAAACCCATCCTGCAGAAAGTAAACCCGCCCAGCAGAAACTATACCCGCCCAACAGAAACTAAACCCGCCAGGCAGAAAAACTAAACCCGCCCTGCTGAAAATAAACCCACCCAACAGGAACTAAACCCGTCCAACAGAAACTAATCCCGCCCAGCAGAAACTAAACCCACCCAGCAGAAACTAAACCCACCCAGCAGAAACTAAACCCACCCAGCAGAACGTAAACCCAGAAAGCACAACCTAAACCCACCCAGCAGAAAAACTAAACCCGCACAGGAGAAACTAAACCCACCCAACAGAAACTATACCCACACAACAGAAACTAAACCCACCCAGCAGAAACTAAACCCACCCAGCTGAAAACTAAACCCGCACAGCTGAAAACTAAACCCGCCCAGCAGAAAAACTAAACCCGCCCAGCAGAAAAACTAGACCAGCCCTGCAGAAAAACTAAACGCACCCAGCAGAAAAACTAATCCCGCCCACAGAAACTAAACCCACCCAGTAGAAAAACTAAACCCGCTCAGCAGAAAAACTAAACCCACCCTGCAGAAAAAGTAAACCCGCCCAGCAGAAAAACTAAACCCACCCAGCAGAAACTAAACATGCGCAGCGGAAAAACTAAACCCGCCCAGCAGAAACTAAACCCGCACAGCAGAAACTAAACCATTCAGCAGAAAAACTAAAACCGTCCAGCAGAAATTAAACCCAACAAAAAAAAACTAAACCCGCCCAGCGGAAACTAAGCCTGCCCAGCAGAAACTAATCCCGCCCAGCAGAAAAACTAAACCCACCCAGCAGAAACAAAAACTGCCCAGCAGAAAACCTAAACCTGCACAGCAGAAACTAAACCCGTCCAGCAGAAAACCAAACCCACCCAGCTGAAACTATACCTGCCCAGCAGAAAAACTAAAACACGTCAAGCAGATACTAAACCCACCCAGCAGCAAATAAACCCGTCCAGCAGAAACTAAACCCATTCAGCAGAAAAACTAAACCCGCTCAGGAGAAACTAAACGCGCCCAGCAGAATCTAAACCCACCCAGCAGAAACTATACCTGCCCAGCAAAAACTAAACCCACCCAGCTGAAAAAATAAAACCGCCAGGCAGAAAAACTAAACCCACCCAGCAGAAAATCTAAGCATGCCCAGCAGAAAAACTACACCCACCCAGCAGAAAAACTAAACCCGCCCAGCAGAAACTAAACCTGTCAAGCAGAAACTAAACCTGCCCAGCAGAAACTAAACCTGTCAAGCAGAAACTAAACCTGCCCAGCAGAAAAACTAAACTCGCCCGGCAGAAACTATACTCGCCCAGCAGAAAAGCTAAACACATCCAGCGGAAACTATACCCGCCAGCAGAAAAGCTAAACCAATCCATCAGAAACTATACCCGCCCAGCACAAAATATGAAGGTGCCCAGCAGAAAAACTAAACCCACCCAGCCGAAACTAATCCCACTCAGCAGAAACTATACCAACCCAGCAGAAACTAAACCCACCCAGGAGAAAAACTAAACCTGCCTAGCAGAAACTAAAACCGCCCAGCAGAAACTATACCCGCCCAGCAGAAACTAAACCCACCCAGCAGAAAAACTAAACCCGCCCAGCTGAAACTAAACCCGCCCCACAGAAACTAAACCCGCCCAACAGAAAATAACCCTCCCAGAAGAAAAACTAAACCCGCCCAGCAGAAACTAAACCCACCCAGCAGAAACTAAACCCACCCAGCAGCAACTAAACCTGCCCAGCAGAAAAACTAAGCCCACTAAGGAGAATCTAAACAAACTCAACAGAAACTGAACCCACCCAGCAGAAAATCTAAAGCCGCCCAGAAGAAAAACTAAAGCCGCCCAGCAGAAACTATACCCGCCCAGCAGAAAATCTAAAGCTGCCCAGCAGAAAAACTAAACCCATCCAGCAGAAACTATACCCACCCGGCAGAAACTATACCCGCCCAGCAGAAATTAAACCCACCCAGCAGAAAAACTAAACCCGCCCTGCAGAAACTAAACCCGCCCAAAAGGAACTAAACCCGCCCAAAAGGAACTAAACACGGCCAACAGAAACTTTACCCACCCAACAGAAACTTTACCCACCCAGCAGTAAAACTATACCCGCCCAGCAGAAAAACTAAACCCGCCCAGCAGAAAAACTAAACCCGCCCAGCAGAAAAACTAATCCCGCCCAGCAGAAAAACTAAACCCACCCAGCAGAAACCATACCCGCCCAGCAGAAAAGCTAAACCCATCCAGCAGAAACTATACCTGCCCAGCAGAAAAACTAAACCCATCCAGCAGAAACTATACCAGCCCAGCAGAAAAACTAAAGCCACCCAGCAGAAACTAAACCCGACAAGCAGAAAAACTAAACCTGCCCAACAGAAACTAAACCCACCCAGCAGAAACTAATCCCACCCAGCAGAAACAAATCCCGCCCAGCTGAAACTAAACCTGCCCAGCAAAAACTAAACCCACCCAGCTGAAAAACTAAACCTGCCCGCAGAAAACTAAACCCACCCAACAGAAACTAAACCCACCCAGCAGAAACTAAAAACACCCAGCAGAAACTAAACCCACCCAGCAGAAACTATACCCACCCAGCAGAAAAACTAAACCCGTCCAGCTGAAACTAAACCCGCCCCTAAGAAACTAAACCCACATACAGAAACTATACCCGCCCAGCAGAAAATCTAAAGCTTCCCAGCAGAAAAACTAAACCCATCCTGCAGAAACTAAACCCGCCCAGCAGAAACTATACCCATCCAGCAGAAACTAAACCCACCCAGCAGAAAAACTAAACCCGTCCAGCTGAAACTAAACCCGCCCCTAAGAAACTAAACCCACATACAGAAAATATACCCGCCCAGCAGAAAATCTAAAGCTTCCCAGCAGAAAAACTAAACCCATCCTGCAGAAACTAAACCCGCCCAGCAGAAACTATACCCGCCCAACAGAAACTGAACCCGCCAGGCAGAAAAACTAAACCCACCCTGCTGAAACTAAACCAACCCAACAGGAACTAAACCCGTCCAACAGAAACTAATCCCGCCCAGCAGAAACGAAACCCACCCAGCAGAAACTAAACCCACCCAGCAGAACCTAAACCCACCCAGCAGAATCTAAACCCACCCAGCAGAACCTAAACCCACCCAGCAGAAAAACTAAACCCGCTCAGGAGAAACTAACCCACCCAACAGAAACTATACCCACCCAACAGAAACTAAACCCACCCAGCAGAAACTAAACCCACCTAGCTCAAAACTAAACCCGCCCAGCAGAAAAACTAGACCAGCCCTGCAGAAAAACTAAACGCGCCCAGCAGAAAAACTAATCCCGCCCACAGAAACTAAACCTGCCCAGCAGAAAAACTAAACCCGCTCAGCAGAAAAACTAAACCCACCCTGCAGAAAAAGTAAACCCGCCCAGCAGAAAAAGTAAAACCGCCCAGCAGAAACTAAACATGCGCAGCGGAAAAAAAACCCGCCCAGCAGAAACTAAACCCGCCCAGCAGAAACTAAACCTGCACAGCAGAAACTAAACCACTCAGCAGAAAAACTAAACCCGCCCAGCAGAAATTAAACCCAACAAAAAGAAAAACTAAACCCACCCAGCGGAAACTAAGCCTGCCCAGCAGAAACTTATCCCGCCCAGCAGAAAAACTAAACCCGCCCAGGAGAAAAACTAAACCTGCCCAGCAGAAACTAAAACTGTCCAGCAGAAAACCTAAACCTGCACAGCAGAAACTAAACCGGCCCAGCAGAAAAAATAAACCCGCTCAGGAGAAATTAAACCCACCCAACAGAAACTATACCCACCCTGCTGAAACTATACCCGCCCAGCAGAAAATCTAAAGCTGCCCAGCAGAAAAACTAAACCCATCCAGCAGAAACTAAACCCGCCCGGCAGGAACTATACCCACCCAGCAGAAATTAAACCCACCCAGCAGAAAAACTAAACTCGCCCTGCAGAAACTAAACCCGCCCAAAAGGAACTAAACCCGCCCAACAGAAAGTAAACCCACCCAACAGAAACTATACCCAACCTGCTGAAACTAAACCCGCTCAGCAGAAAAACTAAACCCACCCTGCAGAAAAAGTAAACCCGCCCAGCAGAAAAACTAAACCCGCCCAGCAGAAAAACTAAACCCGCCCAGCAGAAACTAAACCCGCCCAGCAGAAACTAAACCTGCACAGCAGAAACTAAACCACTCAGCAGAAAAACTAAACCCGCCCAGCAGAAATTAAACCCAACAAAAAGAAAAACTAAACCCGCCCAGTGGAAACTAAGCCTGCCCAGCAGAAAATTATCCCGCCCAGCAGAAAAACTAAACCCACCCAGGAGAAAAACTAAACCTGCCCAGCAGAAACAAAAACTGTCCAGCAGAAAACGTAAACCTGCACAGCAGAAACTAAACCGGCCCTGCAGAAAAAATAAACCGGCTCAGGAGAAATTAAACCCACCCAACAGAAACTATACCCACCCTGCTGAAACTAAACCCAGCCAGCGGAAACTAAACCCACCCAGCAGTAAAACTAAATCCGCCCTGCAGAAAAACTAAACGCGCCCAGCAGAGAAACTAATCCCGCCCAGCAGAAACCATACCCGCCCAGCAGAAAAGCTAAACCCATCCAGCAGAAACTATACCCGCCCAGCACAAAATATGAAGCTGCCCAGCAGAAAAACTAAACCCACCCAGCAGAAACTAAACCCACCCAGCAGAAACTATACCCACACAGCTGAAACTGAACCCGCCCCACAGAAACTAAACCCGCCCAACAGAAATTAACCCTCCCAGCAGAAAAACTAAACCCGCCCAGCAGAAACTAAACCCGCCCAGCAGAAACTAAACCTGCCCAGCAGAAAAACTAAACCCACTCAGTAGAATGTAAACAAACCCAACAGAAACTAAACCCACCCAGCAGAAAATCTAAAGCCGCCCAGAAGAAAAACTAAACCCGCCCAGCAGAAACTATACCCGCCCAGCAGAAAATCTAAAGCTGCCCAGCAGAAAAACTAAACCCATCCAGCAGAAACTAAACCCGCCCGGCAGGAACTATACCCGCCCAGCAGAAATTAAACCGAGCCAGCAGAAAAACTAAACTCGCCCTGCAGAAACTAAACCCGCCCAAAAGGAACTAAACCCGCCCAACAGAAAGTAAACCCACCCAACAGAAACTAAACCCACCCTGCTGAAACTAAACCCAGCCAGCAGAAACTAAACCCACCCAGCAGTAAAACTAAACCCGCCCAGCAGAAAAACTAAATCCGCCCTGCAGAAAAACTAAACGCGCCCAGCAGAGAAACTAATCCCGCCCAGCAGAAACCATACCCGCCCAGCAGAAAAGCTAAACCCATCCAGCTGAAACTATATCCGCCCAGCACAAAATATGAAGCTGCCCAGCAGAAAAACTAAACCCACCCAGCAGAAACTAAACCCACCCAGCAGAAACTATACCCACACAGCTGAAACTAAACCCGCCCCACAGAAACTAAACCCGCCCAACAGAAATTAACCCTCCCAGCAGAAAAACTAAACCCGCCCAGCAGAAACTAAACCCGCCCAGCAGAAACTAAACCTACCCAGCAGAAACAAATCCGGCCCAGCTGAAACTAAACCTGCTCAGCAAATACTAAACCCACCCAGCTGAAAAACTAAACCTGCCCTGCAGAAAAACTAAACCCACCCAACAGAAACTAAACCCGCCCAGCAGGAACTAAACCCACCCAGCAGAAACTAAACCCACCCAGCAGAAACTATACCCACCCAGCAGAAACTAAACCCGCCCAGCAGAAACTATACCCACCCAGCAGAAACTAAACCCACCCAGCAGAAACTATACCCACCCAGCAGAAACTAAACCCACCCAGCAGAAAAACTAAACCCGTCCAGCTGAAACTAAACCCGCCCCTAAGAAACTAAACCCACAAAAAGAAACTATACCCACCCAGCAGAAAATCTAAAGCTTCCCAGCAGAAAAACTAAACCCATCCTGCAGAAACTAAACCCGCCCAGCAGAAACTATACCCGCCCAACAGAAACTAAACCCGCCAGGCAGAAGAACTAAACCCGCCCTGCTGAAACTAAACCCACCCAACAGGAACTAAACCCGTCCAACAGAAACTAATCCCGCCCAGCAGAAACTAAACCCACCCAGCAGAAACTAAACCCACCCAGCAGAACGTAAACCCACCCAGCAGAACCTAAACCCACCCAGCAGAAACTATACCTGCCCAGCAAAAACTAAACCCACCCAGCTGAAAAAATAAACCCGCCAGGCAGAAAAACTAAACCCACCCAGCAGAAAATCTAAGCATGCCCAGCAGAAAAACTAGAACCCACCCAGCAGAAAAACTAAACCCGCCCAGCAGAAACTAAACCTGTCAAGCAGAAACTAAACCTGCCCAGCAGAAAAACTAAACTCGCCCGGCAGAAACTATACCTGCCCAGCAGAAAAGCTAAACACATCCAGCGGAAACTATACCCGCCCAGCAGAAAAGCTAAACCAATCCATCAGAAACTATACCCGCCCAGCACAAAATATGAAGGTGCCCAGCAGAAAAACTAAACCCACCCAGCCGAAACTAAACCCACTCAGCAGAAACTATACCAACCCAGCAGAAACTAAACCCACCCAGGAGAAAAACTAAACCTGCCTAGCAGAAACTAAAACCGCCCAGCAGAAACTATACCCGCCCAGCAGAAACTAAACCCACCCAGCAGAAAAACTAAACCCGCCCAGCTGAAACTAAACCCGCCCCACAGAAACTAAACCCGCCCAACAGAAAATAACCCTCCCAGAAGAAAAACTAAACCCGCCCAGCAGAAACTAAACCCACCCAACAGAAACTAAACCCACCCAGCAGCAACTAAACCTGCCCAGCAGAAAAACTAAGCCCACTAAGGAGAATCTAAACAAACCCAACAGAAACTAAACCCACCCAGCAGAAAATCTAAAGCCGCCCAGAAGAAAAACTAAAGCCGCCCAGCAGAAACTATACCCGCCCAGCAGAAAATCTAAAGCTGCCCAGCAGAAAAACTAAACCCATCCAGCAGAAACTATACCCGACGGCAGAAACTATACCCGCCCAGCAGAAATTAAACCCACCCAGCAGAAAAACTAAACCCGCCCTGCAGAAACTAAACCCGCACAAAAGGAACTAAACCCACCCAAAAGAAACTAAACACGGCCAACAGAAACTATACCCACCCTGCTGAAACTAAACCCACCCAGCAGAAAATAAACCCACCCAGCAGTAAAACTAAACCTGCCCAGCAGAAAAACTAAACCCGCCCAGCAGAAAAACTAAACCCGCCCAGCAGAAAAACTAATCCCGCCCAGCAGAGAAACTAATCCCGCCCAGCAGAAACTATACCCGCCCAGCAAAAAAGCTAAACCCATCCAGCAGAAACTATACCTGCCCAGCAGAAAAACTAAGCCCATCCAGCAGAAACTATACCAGCCCAGCAGAAAAACTAAAGCCACCCAGCAGAAACTAAACCCGCCCAGCAGAAAAACTAAACCTACCCAGCAGAAATTAAACGCGCCCAACAGAAACTATACCCGCGCAACAGAAATTAAACATGCCCAGCAGAAAAACTAAACCTGCCCAGCAGAAAATAAACCCACCCAGCAGAAACTAATCCCACCCAGCAGAAACAAATCCCACCCAGCTGAAAAACTAAACCTGCCCGCAGAAAAACTAAACCCACCCAACAGAAACTAAACCTGCCCAGCAGAAACTAAAAACACCCAGCAGAAACTAAACCCACCCAGCAGAAACTATACCCATCCAGCAGAAACTAAACCCACCAGCAGAAAAACTAAACCCGTCCAGCTGAAACTAAACCCGCCCCTAAGAAACTAAACCCACTTACAGAAACTATACCCGCCCAGCAGAAAATCTAAAGCTTCCCAGAAAAACTAAACCCATCCTGCAGAAACTAAACCCGCCCAGCAGAAACTATACCCGCCCAACAGAAACTGAACCCCCCAGGCAGAAAAACTAAACCCGCCCTGCTGAAACTAAACCAACCCAACAGGAACTAAACCCGTCCAACAGAAACTAATCCCACGCAGCAGAAACGAAACCCACCCAGCAGAAACTAAACCCACCCAGCAGAACCTAAACCCACCCAGCAGAATCTAAACCCACCCAGCAGAACCTAAACCCACCCAGCAGAAAAACTAAACCCGCTCAGGAGAAACTAACCCACCCAACAGAAACTATACCCACCCAACAGAAACTAAACCCACCCAGCAGAAACTAAACCCACCTAGCTGAAAACTAAACCCGCCCAGCAGAAAAACTAAACCCGCCCAGCAGAAAAACTAGACCAGCCCTGCAGAAAAACTAAACGCGCCCAGCAGAAAAACTAATCCTGCCCACAGAAACTAAACCTGCCCAGCAGAAAAACTAAACCCGCTCAGCAGAAAAACTAAACCCACCCTGCAGAAAAAGTAAACCCGCCCAGCAGAAAAAGTAAAACCGCCCAGCAGAAACTAAACATGCGCAGCGGAAAAAAAACCCGCCCAGCAGAAACTAAACCCACCCAGCAGAAACTAAACCTGCACAGCAGAAACTAAACCACTCAGCAGAAAAACTAAACCCGCCCAGCAGAAATTAAACCCAACAAAAAGAAAAACTAAACCCACCCAGCGGAAACTAAGCCTGCCGAGCAGAAACTTATCCCGCCCAGCAGAAAAACTAAACCCGCCCAGGAGAAAAACTAAACCTGCCCAGCAGAAACTAAAACTGTCCAGCAGAAAACGTAAACCTGCACAGCAGAAACTAAACCGGCCCAGCAGAAAAAATAAACCCGCTCAGGAGAAATTAAACCCACCCAACAGAAACTATACCCACCCTGCTGAAACTAAACCCAGCCAGCAGAAACTAAACCCACCCAGCAGTAAAACCAAACCCGCCCAGCAGAAACTAAACCTGCCCAGCAGAAAAACTAAACCCGCCCTGCAGAAAAACTAAACGCGCCCAGCAGAGAAACTAATCCCGCCCAGCAGAAACCATACCCGCCCAGCAGAAAAGCTAAACCCATCCAGCAGAAACTATACCCGCCCAGCACAAAATATGAAGCTGCCCAGCAGAAAAACTAAACCCACACAGCTGAAACTAAACCCGCCCCACAGAAACTATACCCACACAGCTGAAACTAAACCCGCCCCACAGAAACTAAACCCGCCCAACAGAAATTAACCCTCCCAGCAGAAAAACTAAACCCGCCCAGCAGAAACTAAACCCGCCCAGCAGAAACTAAACCGGCCCAGCAGAAAAACTAAACCCACTCAGGAGAATGTAAACAAACCCAACAGAAACTAAACCCACCCAGCAGAAAATCTAAAGCCGCCCAGAAGAAAAACTAAACCCATCCAGCAGAAACTAAACCCGCCCAGCAGGAACTATACCCGCCCAGCAGAAATTAAACCCACCCAGCAGAAAAACTAAACTCGCCCTGCAGAAACTAAACCCGCCCAAAAGGAACTAAACCCGCCCAACAGAAAGTAAACCCACCCAACAGAAACTATACCCAACCTGCTGAAACTAAACCCACCCAGCAGAACCTAAACCCACCCAGCAGTAAAACTAAACCCGCCCAGCAGTAAAACTAAACCCACCCAGCAGTAAAACTAAACCCGCCCAGCAGTAAAACTAAACCCGCCCAGCAGAAAAACTAAACCCGCCCAGCAGAAAAACTAAATGCGTCCAGCAGAGAAACTAATCCCGCCCAGCAGAAACTATACCCGCCCAGCAGAAAAGCTAAACCCATCCAGCAGAAACTATACCTGCCCAGCAGAAAAACTAAACCCATCCAGCAGAAACTATACCAGCCCAGCAGAAAAACTAAAGCCACCCAGCAGAAACTAAACCCGCCCAGCAGAAAAACTAAACCCACCCAGCAGAAACTAAATGCGCCCAACAGAAACTAAACGTGTCCAACAGAAACTAAACATGCCCAGCAGAAAAAATAAACCCACCCAGCAGAAACTAAACCCACCCAGCAGAAACTAATCCCACCAAGCAGAAACTATACCAACCCAGCAGAAACTAAACCCACCCAGGAGAAAAACCAAACCTGCCTAGCAGAAACTAAAACCGCCCAGCAGAAAAAAAACCCACCCAGCAGAAAAACTAAACCCGCCCAGCTGAAACTAAACCCGCCCCACAGAAACTAAACCCGCCCAACAGAAAATAACCCTCCCAGAAGAAAAACTAAAGCCACCCAGCAGAAACTATACCCGCCCAGCAGAAAATCTAAAGCTGCCCAGCAGAAAAACTAAACCCATCCAGCAGAAACTATACCCGCCCGGCAGAAACTATACCCGCCCAGCAGAAATTAAACCCACCCAGCAGAAAAACTAAACCCGCCCTGCAGAAACTAAACCCGCCCAAAAGGAACTAAACCCGCCCAAAAGGAACTAAACACGGCCAACAGAAACTATACCCACCCTGCTGAAACTAAACCCACCCAGCAGTAAAACTAAACCCGCCCAGCAGAAAAACTAAACCCGCCCAGCAGAAAAACTAAACCCGCCCAGCAGAAAAACTAATCCCGCCCAGCAGAGAAACTAATCCCGCCCAGCAGAAAAGCTAAACCCACCCAGCAGAAACTATACCCGCCCAGCAAAAAAGCTAAACCCATCCAGCAGAAACTATACCTGCCCAGCAGAAAAACTAAACCCAGCCAGCAGAAACTATACCAGCCCAGCAGAAAAACTAAAGCCACCCAGCAGAAACTAAACCCGCCCAGCAGAAAAACTAAACCCACCCAGCAGAAACTAAACGCGCCCAACAGAAACTATACCCACGCAACAGAAACTAAACACGCCCAGCAGAAAAACTAAACCTGCCCAGCAGAAACTAAAACAACCAACAGAAACTAATCCCACCCAGCAGAAACAAATCCCGCCCAGCTGAAACTAAACCTGCCCAGCAAAAACTAAACCCACCCAGCTGAAAAACTAAACCTGCCCGCAGAAAACTAAACCCACCCAATAGAAACTAAACCCACCCAGCAGGAACTAAAAACACCCAGCAGAAACTAAACCCACCCAGCAGAAACTATACCCATCCAGCAGAAACTAAACACACCCAGCAGAAAAACTAAACCCGTCCAGCTGAAACTAAACCCGCCCCTAAGAAACTAAACTCACATACAGAAACTATACCCACCCAGCAGAAAATCTAAAGCTTCCCAGCAGAAAAACTAAACCCATCCGGCAGAAACTAAACCCGCCCAGCAGAAACTATACCCGCCCAACAGAAACTGAACCCGCCAGGCAGAAAAACGAAACCCCCCCTGCTGAAACTAAACCAACCCAACAGGAACTAAACCCGTCCAACAGAAACTAATCCCGCCCAGCAGAAACGAAACCCACTCAGCAGAACCTAAACCCACCCAGCAGAACCTAAACCCACCCAGCAGAACCTAAACCCACCCAGCAGAAAAACTAAACCCGCTCAGGAGAAACTAACCCACCCAACAGAAACTATACCCACCCAAAAGAAACTAAACCCACCCAGCAGAAAAACTAAACCCGCTCAGGAGAAACTAACCCACCCAACAGAAACTATACCCACCCAACAGAAATTAAACCCACCCAGCAGAAACAAAACCCACCTAGCTGAAAACTAAACCCGCCCAGCAGAAAAACTAAACCCGCCCAGCAGAAAAACTAGACCAGCCCTGCAGAAAAACTAAACGCGCCCAGCAGAAAAACTAATCCCGCCCACAGAAACTAAACCTGCCCAGCAGAAAAACTAAACCCGCTCAGCAGAAAAACTAAACCCACCCTGCAGAAAAAGTAAACCCGCCCAGCAGAAAAAGTAAAACCGCCCAGCAGAAACTAAACATGCGCAGCGGAAAAACTAAACCCGCCCAGCAGAAACTAAACCCGCCCAGCAGAAACTAAACCTGCACAGCAGAAACTAAACCACTCAGCAGAAAAACTAAACCCGCCCAGCAGAAATTAAACCCAACAAAAAGAAAAACTAAACCCGCCCAGCGGAAACTAAGCCTGCCCAGCAGAAACTTATCCCGCCCAGCAGAAAAACTAAACCTGCCCAGCAGAAACTAAAACTGTCCAGCAGAAAACGTAAACCTGCACAGCAGAAACTAAACCGGCCCAGCAGAAAAAATAAACCCGCTCAGGAGAAATTAAACCCACCCAACAGAAACTATACCCACCCTGCTGAAACTAAACCCAGCCAGCAGAAACTAAACCCACCCAGCAGTAAAACCAAACCCGCCCAGCAGAAAAACTAAACCCGCCCTGCAAAAAAACTAAACGCGCCCAGCAGAGAAACTAATCCCGCCCAGCAGAAACCATACCCGCCCAGCAGAAAAGCTAAACCCATCCAGCAGAAACTATACCTGCCCAGCAGAAAAACTAAACCCATCCAGCAGAAACTATACCTGCCCAGCAGAAAAACTAAACCCATCCAGCAGAAACTATACCAGCCCAGCAGTAAAACTAAAGCCACCCAGCAGAAACTAAACCCGCCCAGCAGAAAAACTAAACCCACCCAGCAGAAACTAAACTCGCCCAACAGAAACTATACCCACCCAACAGAAACTAAACACGCCCAGCAGAAACCATACCCGCCCAGCAGAAAAGCTAAACCCATCCAGCAGAAACTATACCCGCCCAGCAGAAAAACTAATACCATCCAGCGGAAACTATACCCGCCCAGCAGAAAAACTAAACCCATCCAGCAGAAACTATACCGGCCCAGCAGAAAAACTAAACCCATCCAGCAGAAACTATACCTGCCCAGCAGAAAAACTAAAGCCACCCAGCAGAAACTAAACCCGCCCAGCAGAAAAACTAAACCCATCCAGCAGAAACTAAACCCACCCAGCAGAAAAACTAATCCCGTCCAGCTGAAACTAAACCCGCCCCTAAGAAACTAAACCCACATACAGAAACTATACCCGCCCAGCAGAAAATCTAAAGCTTCCCAGCAGAAAAACTAAACCCATCCTGCAGAAACTAAACCCGCCCAGCAGAAACTATACCCGCCCAACAGAAACTGAACCCGCCAGGCAGAAAAACTAAACCCACCCTGCTGAAACAACCCAACAGGAACTAAACACGTCCAACAGAAACTAATCCCGCCCTGCTGAAACTAAACCAACCCAAAAGGAACTAAACCCGTCCAACAGAATCTAATCCCACCCAGCAGAAACTAAACCCACCCAGCAGAACCTAAACCCACCCAGCAGAACCTAAACCCACCCAGCAGAATCTAAACCCACCCAGCAGAACCTAAACCCACCCAGCAGAAAAACTAAACCGCTCAGGAGAAACTAAACCCACCCAACAGAAACTATACCCACCAAACAGAAACTAAACCCGCCCAGCAGAAAAACTAAACCCGCCCAGCAGAAAAACTAGACCAGCCCTGCAGAAAAACTAAACGCGCCCAGCAGAAAAACTAATCCCGCCCACAGAAACTAAACCTGCCCAGCAGAAAAACTAAACCCGCTCAGCAGAAAAACTAAACCCACACTGCAGAAAAAGTAAACCCGCCCAGCAGAAAAAGTAAAACCGCCCAGCAGAAACTAAACATGCGCAGCGGAAAAACTAAACCCGCCCAGCAGAAACTAAACCCGCCCAGCAGAAACTAAACCTGCACAGCAGAAACTAAACCACTCAGCAGAAAAACTAAACCCGCCCAGCAGAAATTAAACCCAACAAAAATAAAAACTAAACCCACCCAGCGGAAACTAAGCCTGCCCAGCAGAAACTAATCCCGCCCAGCAGAAAAACTAAACCCACCCAGGAGAAAAACTAAACCTGCCCAGCAGAAACTAAAACTGCCCAGCAGAAAACCTAAACCTGCACAGCAGAAACTAAACCGGACCAGCAGAAAAAATAAACCCGCTCAGGAGAAATTAAACCCACCCAACAGAAACTATACCCACCCTGATGAAACTAAACCCACCCAGCAGAAACTAAACCCACCCAGCAGTAAAACCAAACCCGCCCAGCAGAAAAACTAAACCGCCCTGCAGAAAAACTAAACGCGCCCAGCAGAAACTATACCAACCCAGCAGAAAATCTAAAGCCACCCAGCAGAAACTAAACCCGCCCAGTAGAAAAACTAAACCCACCCAGCAGAAACTAAACGCGCCCAACAGAAACTAAACCCACCCAACAGAAACTAAACATGCCCAGCAGAAACCATACCCGCCCAGCAGAAAAACTAAACACATCCATCGGAAACTATACCCGCCCAGCAGAAAAACTAAACCCATCCAGCAGAAACTATACCCGCCCAGCAGAAAAACTAAACACATCCATCGGAAACTATACCCGCCCAGCAGAAAAACTAAACCCATCCAGCAGAAACTATACCTGCCCAGCAGAAAAACTAAACCCATCCAGCGGAAACTATACCCACCCAGCAGAGAAACTTATCCCATCCAGCGGAAACTATACCCGCCCAGCGGAAACTATACCCGCCCAGCAGAAAAACTAAACCAATCCAGCAGAAACTATACCTGCCCAGCAGAAAAACTAAACCCATCCAGCAGAAACCATACCCGCCCAGCAGAAAAACTAAAGCCACCCAGCAGAAACTAAACCCGCCCAGCAGAAAAACTAAACCCATCCAGCAGAAACTAAACCCACCCAGCAGAAAAACTAAACCCGTCCAGCTGAAACTAAACCCGCCCCTACGAAACTAAACCCACATACAGAAACTATACGCACCCAGCAGAAAATCTAAAGCTTCCCAGCAGAAAAACTAAACCCATCCTGCAGAAACTAAACCCACCCAGCAGAAACTATACCCGCCCAACAGAAACTGAACCCGCCAGGCAGAAAAACTAAACCCGCCCTGCTGAAACTAAACCAACCCAACAGGAACTAAACCCGTCCACAGAAACAAATCCCGCCCAGCAGAAACGAAACCCACCCAGCAGAAACTAAACCCACCCAGCAGAACCTAAACCCACCCAGCAGAATCTAAACCCACCCAGCAGAACCTAAACACTCCCAGCATAAAAACTAAACCCACTCAGGAGAAACTAAACCCACCCAACAGAAACTATACCCACCCAACAGAACCTAAACCCACCCAGCAGAAACTAAACCCACCTAGCTGAAAACTAAACCCGCCGAGCATAAAAACTAAACCCGCCCAGCAGAAAAACTAGACCATCCCTGCAGAAAAACTAAACGCGCCCATCAGAAAAACTAATCCCGCCCACAGAAACTAAACCTGCCCAGCAGAAAAACTGAACCCGCTCAGCAGAAAAACTAAACCCACCCTGCAGAAAAAGTAAACCCGCCCAGCAGAACCTAAACCCACCCAGCAGAACCTGAACCCACCCAGCAGAACCTAAACCCACCCAGCAGAATATAAACCCACCCAGCAGAACCTAAACCCACCCAGCAGAAAAACTAAACCCGCTCAGGAGAAACTAAACCCACCCAACAGAAACTAAACCCACCCAGCAGAAACTAAACCCACCCAGATGAAAACTAAACCCGCCCAGCAGAAAAACTAAACCCGCCCAGCAGAAAAACTAGACCAGCCCTGCAGAAAAACTAAACGCGCCCAGCAGAAAAACTAATCCCGCCCACAGCAACTAAACCTGCCCAGCAGAAAAACTAAACCCGCTCAGCAGAAAAACTAAACCCACCCTGCAGAAAAAGTAAACCCGCCCTGCAGAAAAAGTAAACCCGCCCAGCAGAAAAAGTAAAATCGCCCAGCAGAAACTAAACATGCACAGCGGAAAAACTAAACCCGCCCAGCAGAAACTAAACCCGCCCAGCAGAAACTAAACCTGCACAGCAGAAACTAAACCACTCAGCAGAAAAACTAAACCCGCCCAGCAGAAATTAAACCCAACAAAAAGAAAAACTAAACCCGCCCAGCGGAAACTAAGCCTGCCCAGCAGAAACTAATCCCGCCCAGCAGAAAAACTAAACCCGCCCAGGAGAAAAACTAAACCTGCCCAGCAGAAACTAAAACTGCCCAGCAGAAAACCTAAACCTGCACAGCAGAAACTAAACCGGCCCTGCAGAAAAAATAAACCCGCTCAGGAGAAATTAAACCCACCCAACAGAAACTATACCCACCCTGCTGAAACTAAACCCACCCAGCAGAAACTAAACCCACCCAGCAGTAAAACCAAACCCGGCGAGCAGAAAACTAAACCCGCCCTGCAGAAAAACTAAATGCGCCCAGCAGAGAAACTAATCCCGCCCAGCAGAAACCATACCCGCCCAGCAGAAAAACTAAAGCCACCCAGCAGAAACTAAACCCGCCCTGCAGAAAAACTAAACCTACCCAGCAGAAACTAAACGCGCCCAACTGAAACTAAACACACCCAACAGAAACTAAACATGCCCAGCAGAAACCATACCCGCCAGGCAGAAAAGCTAAACCCATCCAGCAGAAACTATACCTGCCCAGCAGAAAAACTAAACCCATCCAGCAGAAACCATACCCGCCCAGCAGAAAAACTAAACCCATCCAGCAGAAACTATACCCGCCCAGCAGAAAAACTAAACCCATCCAGTGGAAACTATACCCGCCCAGCAGAAAAACTAAACCCATCCAGCAGAAAATATACCTGCCCAGCAGAAAAACTAAACCCATCCAGCAGAAACTATACCCGCCCAGCAGAAAAACTAAACCCATCCAGCAGAAACTATACCCGCCCAGCAGAAAAACTAAACCCATCCATCAGAAACTATACCTGCCCAGCAGAAAAACTAAACCCATCCAGCAGAAACTATACCCGCCCAGCAGAAAAACTAAAGCCACCCAGCAGAAACTAAACGCGCCCAGCAGAAAAACTAAACCCATCCAGCAGAAACTAAACCCACCCAGCAGAAAAACTAAACCCATCCAGCTGAAACTAAACCCGCTCCTAAGAAACTAAAGCCACATACAGAAACTATACCCGCCCAGCAGAAAATCTAAAGCTTCCCAGCAGAAAAACTAAACCCATCCTGCAGAAACTAAACCCGCCCAGCAGAAACTATACCCACCCAACAGAAACTAAACCCGCCAGGCAGAAAAACTAAACCCACCCTGCTGAAACTAAACCAACCCAACAGGAACTAAACCCGTCCAACAGAAACTAATCCTGCCCAGCAGAAACGAAACCCACCCAGCAGAAACTAAACCCACCCAGCAGAAACAAAACCCACCCAGCAGAACCTAAACCCACCCAGCAGAACCTAAACCCACCCAGCAGAATCTAAACCCACCCAGCAGAAAAACTAAACCCGCTAAGGAGAAACTAAACCCACCCAACAGAAACTATACCCACCTAGCTGAAAACTAAACCCGCCCAGCAGAAAAACTAAACCCGCCCAGCAGAAAAACTAGACCAGCCCAGCAGAAAAACTAAATGCGCCCAGCAGAAAAACTAATCCCGCCCACAGAAACTAAACCGGCCCAGCAGAAAAAATAAACCCGCTCAGGAGAAATTAAACCCACCCAACAGAAACTATAGCCACCCTGCTCAAACTAAACCCACCCAGCAGAAACTAAACCCACCCAGCAGTAAAACCAAACCCGCCCAGCAGAAAAAATAAACCCGCCCAGCAGAAAAACTAAACCCGCCCAGCAGAGAAATTAAACCCGCCCTGCAGAAAAACTAAACGCGCCCAGCAGAGAAACTAATTCCACCGAGCAGAAACCATACCCGCCCAGCAGAAAAGCTAAACCCATCCATCAGAAACTATACCAGCCCAGCAGAAAAAATAATGCCACCCAGCAGAAACTAAACCCACCCAGCAGAAAAACTAAACCCGCCCTGCAGAAAAACTAAACGCGCCCAGCAGAGAAACTAATCCCGCACAGCAGAAACCATACCCGCCCAGCAGAAAAGCTAAACCCATCCAGCAGAAACTATACCTGCCCAGCAGAAAAACTAAAACCATCCAGCAGAAACTATAACAGCCCAGCAGAAAAACTAAAGCCACCCAGCAGAAACTAAACCCGCCCAGCAGAAAAACTAAACACACCCAGCAGAAACTAAACGCGCCCAACAGAAACTATACCCACCCAACAGAAACTAAACACGCCCAGCAGAAACCATACCCGCCCAGCAGAAAAGCTAAACCCATCCAGCAGAAACTATACCCGCCCAGCAGAAAAACTAAACCCATCCAGCAGAAACTATACCCGCCCAGCAGAAAAACTAAACCCATCCAGCGGAAACTATACCCGCCCAGCAGAAAACTAAACCCATCCAGCAGAAACTATACCTGCCCAGCAGAAAAACTAAACCCATTCAGCAGAAACTATAGCCGCCCAGCAGAAAAACTAAACCCATCCAGCGGAAACTATACCCGCCCAGCAGAAAAACTAAACCCATCCAGCAGAAACTATACCTGCCCAGCAGAAAAACTAAACCCATCCAGCAGAAACTATGCCCGCCCAGCAGAAAATCTAAAGCCACCCAGCAGAAACTAAACGCGCCCAGCAGAAAAACTAAACCCATCCAGCAGAAACTAAACCCACCCAGCAGAAAAACTAAACCCGTCCAGCTGAAACTAAACCCGCCCCTAAGAAACTAAACCCACATACAGAAACTATACCCGCCCAGCAGAAAATCTAAAGCTTCCCAGCAGAAAAACTAAACTCATCCTGCAGAAACTAAACCCGCCCAGCAGAAACTATACCCGCCCAACAGAAACTAAACCCACCAGGCAGAAAAACTAAACCCGCCCTGCTGAAACTAAACCAACCCAACAGGAACTAAACCCGTCCAACAGAAACTAATCCCGCCCAGCAGAAACGAAACCCACCCAGCAGAAACTAAACCCACCCAGCAGAACCTAAACCCACCCAGCAGAACCTAAACCCACCCAGCAGAATCTAAACCCACCCAGCAGAAACTAAACCCACCCAGCAGAAAAACTAAACCCGCTCAGGAGAAACTAAACCCACCCAACAGAAACTATACCCACCCAACAGAAACTAAACCCACCCAGCAGAAACTAAACCCACCCAGCTGAAAACTAAACCCGCCCAGCAGAAAAACTAAACCCGCCCAGCAGAAAAACTAGACCAGCCCTGCAGAAAAACTAAATGCGCCCAGCAGAAAAACTAATCCCGCCCACAGAAACTAAACCTGCCCAGCAGAAAAACTAAACCCGCTCAGCGGAAAAACTAAACCCGCCCAGCAGAAACTAAACCCGCCCAGCAGAAACTAAACCTGCACAGCAGAAACTAAACCACTCAGCAGAAAAACTAAACCCGCCCAGCAGAAATTAAACCCAACAAAAAGAAAAACTAAACCCGCCCAGCGGAAACTAAGCCTGCCCAGCAGAAACTAATCCTGCCCAGCAGAAAAACTAAACCCGCCCAGGAGAAAAACTAAACCTGCCCAGCAGAAACCAAAACTGCCCAGCAGAAAACCTAAACCTGCACAGCAGAAACTTAACCGGCCCAGCAGAAAAACTAAACCCGCTCAGGAGAAATTAAACCCACCCAACAGAAACTATACCCACCCAGCAGAAACTAAACCCACCCAGCAGAAACTAAACCCACCCAGCAGTAAAACCAAACCCGCCCAGCAGAGAAATTAAACACGCCCAGCAGAAACCATACCTGCCCAGCAGAAAAACTAAACCCGTCCAGCGGAAACTATACCCGCCCAGCAGAAAAACTAAACCCATCCAGCAGAAACTATACCAGCACAGCAGAAAAACTAAACCCATCCAGCAGAAACTATACCCGCCCAGCAGAAAAACTAAACCCATCCAGCGGAAACTATACCCGCCCAGCAGAAAAACTAAACCCATCATGCAGAAACTATACCTGCCCAGCAGAAAAACTAAACCCATCCAGCAGAAACTATACCCGCCCAGCAGAAAAACTAAAGCCACCCAGCAGAAACTAAACCCGCCCAGCAGAAAAACTAAACCCATCCAGCAGAAACTAAACCCGCCCAGCAGAAAAACTAAACCCGTCCAGCTGAAACTAAACCCGCCCCTAAGAAACTAAACCCACATACAGAAACTATACCCGCCCAGCAGAAAATCCAAAGCTTCCCAGCAGAAAAACTAAACCCATCCTGCAGAAACTAAACCCGCCCAGCAGAAACTATACCCGCCCAACAGAAACTGAACCCGCCAGGCAGAAAAACTAAACCCGCCCTGCTGAAACTAAACCAACCCAACAGGAACTAAACCCGTCCAACAGAAACTAATCCCGCCCAGCAGAAACGAAACCCACCCAGCAGAAACGAGTCCCACACAGCAGAACCTAAACCCACCCAGCAGAAAAACTAAACCCGCTCAGGAGAAACTAAACCCACCCAACAGAAACTGTACCCACCCAACAGAAACTAAACCCACCCAGCAGAAACTAAACCCACCTAGCTGAAAACTAAACCCGCCAGCAGAAAAACTAAACCCGCCCAGCAGAAAAACTAAACCCGCCCAGCAGAAAAACTAGACCAGCCCTGCAGAAAAACTAAACCTGCCCAGCAGAAAAACTAAACCCGCCCACAGGAACTAAACCCGCTCAGCAGAAAAACTAAACCCACCCTGCAGAAAAAGTAAACCCGCCCAGCAGAAAAAGTAAAACCGCCCAGCAGAAACTAAACATGCGCAGCGGAAAAACTAAACCCGCCCAGCAGAAACTAAACCCGCCCAGCAGAAACTAAACCTGCACAGCAGAAACTAAACCTGCACAGCAGAAACTAAACCACTCAGCAGAAAAACTAAACCCGCCCAGCAGAAATTAAACCCAACAAAAAGAAAAACTAAACCCGCCCAGCGGAAACTAAGCCTGCCCAGCAGAAACTAATCCCGCCCAGCAGAAAAACTAAACCCGCCCAGGAGAAAAACTAAACCTGCCCAGCAGAAACTAAAACTGCCCAGCAGAAAACCTAAACCTGCACAGCAGAAACTAAACCGGCCCTGCAGAAAAAATAAACCCGCTCAGGAGAAATTAAACCCACCCAACAGAAACTATACCCACCCTGCTGAAACTAAACCCACCCTGCAGAAACTAAACCCACCCAGCAGTAAAACCAAACCCGCCCAGCAGAGAAACTAAACCCGCCCTGCAGAAAAACTAAATGCGCCCAGCAGAGAAACTAATCCCGCCCAGCAGAAACCATACCCGCCCAGCAGAAAAACTAAAGCCACCCAGCAGAAACTAAACCCGCCCAGCAGAAAAACTAAACCCACCCAGCAGAAACTAAACGCGCCCAACAGAAACTAAACACACCCAACAGAAACTAAACATGCCCAGCAGAAACCATACCTGCTCAGCAGAAAAGCTAAACCCATCCAGCAGAAACTATACCTGCCCAGCAGAAAAACTAAACCCATCCAGCGGAAACTATACCCGCTCAGCAGAAAAACTAAACCCATCCAGCAGAAACTATACCCGCCCAGCAGAAAAACTAAACCCATCCAGCAGAAACTATACCCGCCCAGCAGAAAAACTAAACCCATCCAGTGGAAACTATACCCGCCCAGCAGAAAAACTAAACCCATCCAGCAGAAAATATACCTGCCCAGCAGAAAAACTAAACCCATCCAGCAGAAACTATACCCGCCCAGCAGAAAAACTAAACCCATCCAGCAGAAACTATACCCGACCAGCAGAAAAACTAAACCCATCCATCAGAAACTATACCTGCCCAGCAGAAACACTAAACCCATCTAGCAGAAACTATACCCGCCCAGCAGAAAAACTAAACCCGCCCAGCAGAAAAACTAAACCCATCTAGCAGAAACTAAACCCACCCAGCAGAAAAACTAAACCCGTCCAGCTGAAACTAAACCCGCTCCTAAGAAACTAAAGCCAGATACAGAAACTATACCCGCCTAGCAGAAAATCTAAAGCTTCCCAGCAGAAAAACTAAACCCATCCTGCAGAAACTAAACCCGCCCAGCAGAAACTATACCCGCCCAACAGAAAGTAAACCCGCCAGGCAGAAAAACTAAACCCACACTGCTGAAACTAAACCAACCCAACAGGAACTAAACCCATCCAACAGAAACTAATCCCACCCAGCAGAAACGAAACCCACCCAGCAGAAACTAAACCCACCCAGCAGAACCTAAACCCACCCAGCAGAATCTAAACCCACCCAGCAGAACCTAAACCCACCCAGCAGAAAAACTAAACCAGCTAAGGAGAAACTAAACCCACCCAACAGAAACTAAACCCACCCAGCAGAAACTAAACCCACCTAGCTGAAAACTAAACCCGCCCAGCAGAAAAACTAAACCCGCCCAGCAGAAAAACTAGACCAGCCCAGCAGAAAAACTAAACGCGCCCAGCAGAAAAACTAATCCCGCCCACAGAAACTAAACCGGCCCAGCAGAAAAAATAAACCCGCTCAGGAGAAATTAAACCCACCCAACAGAAACTATAGCCACCCTGCTCAAACTAAACCCACCCAGCAGAAACTAAACCCACCCAGCAGTAAAACCAAACCCGCCCAGCAGAAAAAATAAACCCGCCCAGCAGAAAAACTAAACCCGCCCAGCAGAGAAATTAAACCCGCCCTGCAGAAAAACTAAACGCGCCCAGCAGAGAAACTAATTCCACCGAGCAGAAACCATACCCGCCCAGCAGAAAAGCTAAACCCATCCATCAGAAACTATACCAGCCCAGGAGAAAAACTAAAGCCACCCAGCAGAAACTAAACCCGCCCAGCAGAAAAACCAAAACCCACCCAGCAGAAACTAAACCCGCCCAACAGAAACTAAACCCACCCAACAGAAACTAAACATGCCCAGCAGAAACCATACCCGCCCAGCAGAAAAGCTAAACCCATCCAGCAGAAACTATACCTGCCCAGCAGAAAAACTAAACCCATCCAGCGGAAACTATACCCGCCCAGCAGAAAAACTAAACCAATCCAGCAGAAACTATACCCGCCCAGCAGAAAAACTAAACCCATCCAGCGGAAACTATACCCGCCCAGCAGAAAAACTAAACCCATCCAGCAGAAACTATACCTGCCCAGCAGAAAAACTAAACCCATCCAGCAGAAACTATACCCGCCCAGCAGAAAAACTAAACCCATCCAGCGGAAACTATACCCGCCCAGCAGAAAAACTAAACCAATCCAGCAGAAACTATACCTGCCCAGCAGAAAAACTAAACCCATCCAGCAGAAACTATACCCACCCAGCAGAAAAACTAAACCTGTCCAGCTGAAACTAAACCCGCCCCTAAGAAACTAAACCCACATACAGAAACTATACCCGCCCAGCAGAAAATCCAAAGCTTCCCAGCAGAAAAACTAAACCCATCCTGCAGAAACTAAACCCGCCCAGCAGAAACTATACCCGCCCAACAGAAACTGAACCCGCCAGGCAGAAAAACTAAACCCGCCCTGCTGAAACTAAACCAACCCAACAGGAACTAAACCAATCCAGCAGAAACTATACCCGCCCAGCAGAAAAACTAAACCCATCCAGCAGAAACTATACCCGCCCAGCAGAAAAACTAAACCCATCCAGCAGAAACTATACCTGCCCAGCAGAAAAACTAAACCCATCCAGCAGAAACTATACCCGCCCAGCAGAAAAACTAAACCCATCCAGCGGAAACTATACCCGCCCAGCAGAAAAACTAAACCCATCCAGCAGAAACTATACCTGCCCAGCAGAAAAACTAAACCCATCCAGCAGAAACTATACCCACCCAGCAGAAAAACTAAACCCGTCCAGCTGAAACTAAACCCGCCCCTAAGAAACTAAACCCACATACAGAAACTATACCCGCCCAGCAGAAAATCCAAAGCTTCCCAGCAGAAAAACTAAACCCATCCTGCAGAAACTAAACCCGCCCAGCAGAAACTATACCCGCCCAACAGAAACTAAACCCGCCAGGCAGAAAAACTAAACCCGCCCTGCTGAAACTAAACCAACCCAACAGGAACTAAACCCGTCCAACAGAAACTAATCCCGCCCAGCAGAAACGAAACCCACCCAGCAGAAACTAAACCCACCCAGCAGAAACTAAACCCACCCAGCAGAACCTAAACCCACCCAGCAGAATCTAAACCCACCCAGCAGAACCTAAACCCACCCAGCAGAAAAACTAAACCCGCTAAGGAGAAACTAAACCCACCCAACAGAAACTAAACCCACCTAGCTGAAAACTAAACCCGCCCAGCAGAAAAACTAAACCCGCCCAGCAGAAAAACTAGACCAGCCCAGCAGAAAAACTAAATGCGCCCACAGAAACTAAACCTGCCCAGCAGAAAAACTAAACCCGCTCAGCAGAAAAACTAAACCCACACTGCAGAAAAAGTAAACCCGCCCAGCAGAAAAAGTAAAACCGTCCAGCAGAAACTAAACATGCGCAGCGGAAAAACTAAACCCGCCCAGCAGAAACTAAACCCGCCCAGCAGAAACTAAACCTGCACAGCAGAAACTAAACCACTCAGCAGAAAAACTAAACCCGCCCAGCAGAAATTAAACCCAACAAAAAGAAAAACTAAACCCGCCCAGCGGAAACTAAGCCTGCCCAGCAGAAACTAATCCCGCCCAGCAGAAAAACTAAACCCGCCCAGGAGAAAAACTAAACCTGCCCAGCAGAAACTAAAACTGCCCAGCAGAAAACCTAAACCTGCACAGCAGAAACTAAACCGGCCCAGCAGAAAAAATAAACCCGCTCAGGAGAAATTAAACCCACCCAACAGAAACTATACCCACCCTGATGAAACTAAACCCACCCAGCAGAAACTAAACCCACCCAGCAGTAAAACCAAACCCGCCCAGCAGAAAAACTAAACCGCCCTGCAGAAAAACTAAACGCGCCCAGCAGAAACTATACCAACCCAGCAGAAAATCTAAAGCCACCCAGCAGAAACTAAACCCGCCCAGTAGAAAAACTAAACCCACCCAGCAGAAACTAAACGCGCCCAACAGAAACTAAACCCACCCAACAGAAACTAAACATGCCCAGCAGAAACCATACCCGCCCAGCAGAAAAACTAAACACATCCATCGGAAACTATACCCGCCCAGCAGAAAAACTAAACCCATCCAGCAGAAACTATACCCGCCCAGCAGAAAAACTAAACACATCCATCGGAAACTATACACGCCCAGCAGAAAAACTAAACCCATCCAGCAGAAACTATACCTGCCCAGCAGAAAAACTAAACCCATCCAGCGGAAACTATACCCACCCAGCAGAGAAACTTATCCCATCCAGCGGAAACTATACCCGCCCAGCAGAAAAACTAAACCAATCCAGCAGAAACTATACCTGCCCAGCAGAAAAACTAAACCCATCCAGCAGAAACTATACCTGCCCAGCAGAAAAACTAAACCCATCCAGCAGAAACCATACCCGCCCAGCAGAAAAACTAAAGCCACCCAGCAGAAACTAAACCCGCCCAGCAGAAAAACTAAACCCATCCAGCAGAAACTAAACCCACCCAGCAGAAAAACTAAACCCGTCCAGCTGAAACTAAACCCGCCCCTACGAAACTAAACCCACATACAGAAACTATACGCACCCAGCAGAAAATCTAAAGCTTCCCAGCAGAAAAACTAAACCCATCCTGCAGAAACTAAACCCGCCCAGCAGAAACTATACCCGCCCAACAGAAACTGAACCCGCCAGGCAGAAAAACTAAACCCGCCCTGCTGAAACTAAACCAACCCAACAGGAACTAAACCCGTCCACAGAAACAAATCCCGCCCAGCAGAAACGAAACCCACCCAGCAGAAACTAAACCCACCCAGCAGAACCTAAACCAGCCCAGCAGAATCTAAACCCACCCAGCAGAACCTAAACACTCCCAGCATAAAAACTAAACCCACACAGGAGAAACTAAACCCACCCAACAGAAACTATACCCACCCAACAGAACCTAAACCCACCCAGCAGAAACTAAACCCACCTAGCTGAAAACTAAACCCGCCGAGCAGAAAAACTAAACCCGCCCTGCAGAAAAACTAGACCATCCCTGCAGAAAAACTAAACGCGCCCATCAGAAAAACTAATCCCGCCCACAGAAACTAAACCTGCCCAGCAGAAAAACTGAACCCGCTCAGCAGAAAAACTAAACCCACCCTGCAGAAAAAGTAAACCCGCCCAGCAGAACCTAAACCCACCCAGCAGAACCTAAACCCACCCAGCAGAACCTAAACCCACCCAGCAGAATATAAACCCACCCAGCAGAACCTAAACCCACCCAGCAGAAAAACTAAACCCGCTCAGGAGAAACAAAACCCACCCAACAGAAACTATACCCACCCAACAGAAACCAAACCCACCCAGCAGAAACTAAACCCACCCAGATGAAAACTAAACCCGCCCAGCAGAAAAACTAAACCCGCCCAGCAGAAAAACTAGACCAGCCCTGCAGAAAAACTAAACGCGCCCAGCAGAAAAACTAATCCCGCCCACAGCAACTAAACCTGCCCAGCAGAAAAACTAAACCCGCTCAGCAGAAAAACTAAACCCACCCTGCAGAAAAAGTAAACCCACCCAGCAGAAAAAGTAAAACCGCCCAGCAGAAACTAAACATGCACAGCGGAAAAACTAAACCCGCCCAGCAGAAACTAAACCCGCCCAGCAGAAACTAAACCTGCACAGCAGAAACTAAACCACTCAGCAGAAAAACTAAACCCGCCCAGCAGAAATTAAACCCAACAAAAAGAAAAACTAAACCCGCCCAGCGGAAACGAAGCCTGCCCAGCAGAAACTAATCCCGCCCAGCAGAAAAACTAAACCCGCCCAGGAGAAAAACTAAACCTGCCCAGCAGAAACTAAAACTGCCCAGCAGAAAACCTAAACCTGCACAGCAGAAACTAAACCGGCCTAGCAGAAAAACTAAACCCGCTCAGGAGAAATTAAACCCACCCAACAGAAACTATACCCACCCTGCTGAAACTAAACCCACCCAGCAGAAACTAAACCCACCCAGCAGTAAAACCAAACCCGCCCAGCAGAAAACTAAACCCGCCCTGCAGAAAAACTAAATGCGCCCAGCAGAGAAACTAATCCCGCCCAGCAGAAACCATACCCGCCCAGCAGAAAAACTAAAGCCACCCAGCAGAAACTAAACCCGCCCAGCAGAAAAACTAAACCCACCCAGCAGAAACTGAACGCGCCCAACTGAAACTAAACACACCCAACAGAAACTAAACATGCCCAGCAGAAACCATACCCGCCCAGCAGAAAAGCTAAACCCATCCAGCAGAAACTATACCTGCCCAGCAGAAAAACTAAACCCATCCAGCGGAAACTATACCCGCCCAGCAGAAAAACAAAACCCATCCAGCAGAAACTATACCCGCCCAGCAGAAAAACTAAACCCATCCAGTGGAAACTATACCCGCCCAGCAGAAAAACTAAACCCATCCAGCAGAAAATATACCTGCCCAGCAGAAAAACTAAACCCATCCAGCAGAAACTATACCCGCCCAGCAGAAAAACTAAACCCATCCAGCAGAAACTATACCCGCCCAGCAGAAAAACTAAACCCATCCATCAGAAACTATACCTGCCCAGCAGAAAAATTAAACCCATCCAGCAGAAACTATACCCGCCCAGCAGAAAAACTAAAGCCACCCAGCAGAAACTAAACCCGCCCAGCGGAAAAACTAAACCCATCCAGCAGAAACTAAACCCACCCAGCAGAAAAACTAAACCCATCCAGCTGAAACTAAACCCGCTCCTAAGAAACTAAACCCACATACAGAAACTAAACCCACCCAGCAGAAAAACTAAACCCGTCCAGCTGAAACTAAACCCGCTCCTAAGAAACTAAAGCCACATACAGAAACTATACCCGCCCAGCAGAAAATCTAAAGCTTCCCAGCAGAAAAACTAAACCCATCCTGCAGAAACTAAACCCACCCAGCAGAAACTATACCCACCCAACAGAAACTAAACCCGCCAGGCAGAAAAACTAAACCCACCCTGCTGAAACTAAACCAACCCAACAGGAACTAAACCCGTCCAACAGAAACTAATCCTGCCCAGCAGAAACGAAACCCACCCAGCAGAAACTAAACCCACCCAGCAGAAACTAAACCCACCCAGCAGAACCTAAACCCACCCAGCAGAATCTAAACCCACCCAGCAGAACCTAAACCCACCCAGCAGAAAAACTAAACCCGATAAGGAGAAACTAAACCCACCCAACAGAAACTATGCCCACCCAACAGAAACTAAACCCACCCAGCAGAAACTATACCCACGCAGCTGAAAACTAAACCCGCCCAGCATAAAAACTAAACCCGCCCAGCAGAAAAACTAGACCAGCCCAGCAGAAAAACTAAATGCGCCCAGCAGAAAAACTAATCCCGCCCACAGAAACTAAACCGGCCCAGCAGAAAAAATAAACCCGCTCAGGAGAAATTAAACCCACCCAACAGAAACTATACCCGCCCTGCTCAAACTAAACCCACCCAGCAGAAACTAAACCCACCCAGCAGTAAAACCAAACCCGCCCAGCAGAAAAAATAAACCCGCCCAGCAGAAAAAATAAACCCGCCCAGCAGAGAAATTAAACCCGCCCTGCAGAAAAACTAAACGCGCCCAGCAGAGAAACTAATTCCACCGAGCAGAAACCATACCCGCCCAGCAGAAAAGCTAAACCCATTCATCAGAAACTATACCAGCCCAGCAGAAAAAATAATGCCACCCAGCAGAAACTAAACCCACCCAGCAGAAAAACTAAACCCGCCCTGCAGAAAAACTAAACGCGCCCAGCAGAGAAACTAATCCCACACAGCAGAAACCATACCCGCCCAGCAGAAAAGCTAAACCCATCCAGCAGAAACTATACCTGCCCAGCAGAAAAACTAAAACCATCCAGCAGAAACTATACCAGCCCAGCAGAAAAACTAAAGCCACCCAGCAGAAACTAAACCCGCCCAGCAGAAAAACTAAACACACCCAGCAGAAACTAAACGCGCCCAACAGAAACTATACCCACCCAACAGAAACTAAACACGCCCAGCAGAAACCATACCCGCCCAGCAGAAAAGCTAAACCCATCCAGCAGAAACTATACCCGCCCAGCAGAAAAACTAAACCCATCCAGCAGAAACTATACCCGCCCAGCAGAAAAACTAAACCCATCCAGCGGAAACTATACCCGCCCAGCAGAAAAACTAAACCCATCCAGCAGAAACTATACCTGCCCAGCAGAAAAACTAAACCCATTCAGCAGAAACTATACCCGCCCAGCAGAAAAACTAAACCCATCCAGCGGAAACTATACCCGCCCAGCAGAAAAACTAAACCCATCCATCAGAAACTATACCTGCCCAGCAGAAAAACTAAACCCATCCAGCAGAAACTATACCCGCCCAGCAGAAAAACTAAAGCCACCCAGCAGAAACTAAACGCGCCCAGCAGAAAAACTAAACCCATCCAGCAGAAACTAAACCCACCCAGCAGAAAAACTAAACCCGTCCAGCTGAAACTAAACCCGCCCCTAAGAAACTAAACCCACATACAGAAACTATACCCGCCCAGCAGAAAATCTAAAGCTTCCCAGCAGAAAAACTAAACCCATCCTGCAGAAACTAAACCCGCCCAGCAGAAACTATACCCGCCCAACAGAAACTAAACCCACCAGGCAGAAAAACTAAATCCGCCCTGCTGAAACTAAACCAACCCAACAGGAACTAAACCCGTCCAACAGAAACTAATCCCGCCCAGCAGAAACGAAACCCACCCAGCAGAAACTAAACCCACCCAGCAGAACCTAAACCCACCCAGCAGAACCTAAACCCACCCAGCAGAATCTAAACCCACCCAGCAGAACCTAAACCCACCCAGCAGAAAAACTAAACCCGCTCAGGAGAAACTAAACCCACCCAACAGAAACTATACCCACCCAACAGAAACTAAACCCACCCAGCAGAAACTAAACCCACCCAGCTGAAAACTAAACCCGCCCAGCAGAAAAACTAAACCCGCCCAGCAGAAAAACTAGACCAGCCCTGCAGAAAAACTAAATGCGCCCAGCAGAAAAACTAATCCCGCCCACAGAAACTAAACCTGCCCAGCAGAAAAACTAAACCCGCTCAGCGGAAAAACTAAACCCGCCCAGCAGAAACTAAACCCGCCCAGCAGAAACTAAACCTGCACAGCAGAAACTAAACCACTCAGCAGAAAAACTAAACCCGCCCAGCAGAAATTAAACCCAACAAAAAGAAAAACTAAACCCGCCCAGCGGAAACTAAGCCTGCCCAGCAGAAACTAATCCTGCCCAGCAGAAAAACTAAACCCGCCCAGGAGAAAAACTAAACCTGCCCAGCAGAAACTAAAACTGCCCAGCAGAAAACCTAAACCTGCACAGCAGAAACTTAACCGGCCCAGCAGAAAAACTAAACCCGCTCAGGAGAAATTAAACCCACCCAACAGAAACTATACCCACCCAGCAGAAACTAAACCCACCCACCAGAAACTAAACCCACCCAGCAGTAAAACCAAACCCGCCCAGCAGAGAAATTAAACACGCCCAGCAGAAACCATACCTGCCCAGCAGAAAAACTAAACCCATCCAGCAGAAACTATACCCGCCCAGCAGAAAAACTAAACCCATCCAGCGGAAACTATACCCGCCCAGCAGAAAAACTAAACCCATCCAGCAGAAACTATACCTGCCCAGCAGAAAAACTAAACCCATCCAGCAGAAACTATACCCGCCCAGCAGAAAAACTAAAGCCACCCAGCAGAAACTAAACCCGCCCAGCAGAAAAACTAAACCCGTCCAGCTGAAACTAAACCCGCCCCTAAGAAACTAAACCCACATACAGAAACTATACCCGCCCAGCAGAAAATCTAAAGCTTCCCAGCAGAAAAACTAAACCCATCCTGCAGAAACTAAGCCCGCCCAGGAGAAACTATACCCGCCCAACAGAAACTAAACCCGCCAGGCAGAAAAACTAAACCCGCCCTGCTGAAACTAAACCAACCCAACAGGAACTAAACCCGTCCAACAGAAACTAATCCCGCCCAGCAGAAACGAAACCCACCCAGCAGAAACGAATCCCACACAGCAGAACCTAAACCCACCCAGCAGAAAAACTAAACCCGCTCAGGAGAAACTAAACCCACCCAACAGAAACTGTACCCACCCAACAGAAACTAAACCCACCCAGCAGAAACTAAACCCACCTAGCTGAAAACTAAACCCGCCCAGCAGAAAAACTAAACCCGCCCAGCAGAAAAACTAAACCCGCCCAGCAGAAAAACTAGACCAGCCCTGCAGAAAAACTAAACCTGCCCAGCAGAAAAACTAATCCCGCCCACAGGAACTAAACCCGCTCAGCAGAAAAACTAAACCCACCCTGCAGAAAAAGTAAACCCGCCCAGCAGAAAAAGTAAAACCGCCCAGCAGAAACTAAACATGCGCAGCGGAAAAACTAAACCCGCCCAGCAGAAACTAAACCCGCCCAGCAGAAACTAAACCTGCCCAGCAGAAACTAAACCTGCACAGCAGAAACTAAACCTGCACAGCAGAAACTAAACCACTCAGCAGAAAAACTAAACCCGCCCAGCAGAAATTACACCCAACAAAAAGAAAAACTAAACCCGCCCAGCGGAAACTAAGCCTGCCCAGCAGAAACTAATCCCGCCCAGCAGAAAAACTAAACCCGCCCAGGAGAAAAACTAAACCTGCCCAGCAGAAACTAAAACTGCCCAGCAGAAAACCTAAACCTGCACAGCAGAAACTAAACCGGCCCTGCAGAAAAAATAAACCCGCTCAGGAGAAATTAAACCCACCCAACAGAAACTATACCCACCCTGCTGAAACTAAACCCACCCTGCAGAAACTAAACCCACCCAGCAGTAAAACCAAACCCGCCCAGCAGAGAAACTAAACCCGCCCTGCAGAAAAACTAAATGCGCCCAGCAGAGAAACTAATCCCGCCCAGCAGAAACCATACCCGCCCAGCAGAAAAACTAAGCCACCCAGCAGAAACTAAACCCGCCCAGCAGAAAAACTAAACCCACCCAGCAGAAACTAAACGCGCCCAACAGAAACTAAACACACCCAACAGAAACTAAACATGCCCAGCAGAAACCATACCTGCTCAGCAGAAAAGCTAAACCCATCCAGCAGAAACTATACCTGCCCAGCAGAAAAACTAAACCCATCCAGCGGAAACTATACCCGCCCAGCAGAAAAACTAAACCCATCCAGTGGAAACTATACCCGCCCAGCAGAAAAACTAAACCCATCCAGCAGAAAATATACCTGCCCAGCAGAAAAACTAAACCCATCCAGCAGAAACTATACCCGCCCAGCAGAAAAACTAAACCCATCCAGCAGAAACTATACCCGACCAGCAGAAAAACTAAACCCATCTAGCAGAAACTATACCCGACCAGCAGAAAAACTAAACCCATCCATCAGAAACTATACCTGCCCAGCAGAAAAACTAAACCCATCTAGCAGAAACTATACCCGCCCAGCAGAAAAACTAAACCCACCCAGCAGAAACTAAACCCGCCCAGCAGAAAAACTAAACCCATCTAGCAGAAACTAAACCCACCCAGCAGAAAAACTAAACCCGTCCAGCTGAAACTAAACCCGCTCCTAAGAAACTAAAGCCAGATACAGAAACTATACCCGCCCAGCAGAAAATCTAAAGCTTCCCAGCAGAAAAACTAAACCCATCCTGCAGAAACTAAACCCGCCCAGCAGAAACTATACCCGCCCAACAGAAACTAAACCCGCCAGGCAGAAAAACTAAACCCACACTGCTGAAACTAAACCAACCCAACAGGAACTAAACCCATCCAACAGAAACTAATCCCGCCCAGCAGAAACGAAACCCACCCAGCAGAAACTAAACCCACCCAGCAGAACCTAAACCCACCCAGCAGAATCTAAACCCACCCAGCAGAACCTAAACCCACCCAGCAGAAAAACTAAACCAGCTAAGGCGAAACTAAACCCACCCAACAGAAACTATACCCACCCAACAGAAACTAAACCCACCCAGCAGAAACTAAACCCACCTAGCTGAAAACTAAACCCGCCCAGCAGAAAAACTAAACCCGCCCAGCAGAAAAACTAGACCAGCCCAGCAGAAAAACTAAACGCGCCCAGCAGAAAAAGTAATCCCGCCCACAGAAACTAAACCGGCCCAGCAGAAAAAATAAACCCGCTCAGGAGAAATTAAACCCACCCAACAGAAACTATAGCCACCCTGCTCAAACTAAACCCACCCAGCAGAAACTAAACCCACCCAGCAGTAAAACCAAACCCGCCCAGCAGAAAAAATAAACCCGCCCAGCAGAAAAACTAAACCCGCCCAGCAGAGAAATTAAACCCGCCCTGCAGAAAAACTAAACGCGCCCAGCAGAGAAACTAATTCCACCGAGCAGAAACCATACCCGCCCAGCAGAAAAGCTAAACCCATCCATCAGAAACTATACCAGCCCAGCAGAAAAACCAAAACCCACCCAGCAGAAACTAAACGCGCCCAACAGAAACTAAACCCACCCAACAGAAACTAAACATGCCCAGCAGAAACCATACCCGCCCAGCAGAAAAGCTAAACCCATCCAGCAGAAACTATACCTGCCCAGCAGAAAAACTAAACCCATCCAGCGGAAACTATACCCGCCCAGCAGAAAAACTAAACCAATCCAGCAGAAACTATACCCGCCCAGCAGAAAAACTAAACCCATCCAGCAGAAACTATACCCGCCCAGCAGAAAAACTAAACCCATCCAGCAGAAACTATACCTGCCCAGCAGAAAAACTAAACCCATCCAGCAGAAACTATACCCGCCCAGCAGAAAAACTAAACCCATCCAGCGGAAACTATACCCGCCCAGCAGAAAAACTAAACCCATCCAGCAGAAACTATACCTGCCCAGCAGAAAAACTAAACCCATCCAGCAGAAACTATACCCACCCAGCAGAAAAACTAAACCCGTCCAGCTGAAACTAAACCCGCCCCTAAGAAACTAAACCCACATACAGAAACTATACCCGCCCAGCAGAAAATCCAAAGCTTCCCAGCAGAAAAACTAAACCCATCCTGCAGAAACTAAACCCGCCCAGCAGAAACTATACCCGCCCAACAGAAACTGAACCCGCCAGGCAGAAAAACTAAACCCGCCCTGCTGAAACTAAACCAACCCAACAGGAACTAAACCCGTCCAACAGAAACTAATCCCGCCCAGCAGAAACGAAACCCACCCAGCAGAAACTAAACCCACCCAGCAGAACCTAAACCCACCCAGCAGAACCTAAACCCACCCAGCAGAAAAACTAATCCCGCCCAGCAGAAAAACTAAACCCACCCAACAGAAACTATACCCACCCAACAGAAACTAAACCCACCCAGCAGAAACTAAACCCACCTAGCTGAAAACTAAACCCGCCCAGCAGAAAAACTAAACCCGCCCAGCAGAAAAACTAGACTAGCCCTGCAGAAAAACTAAACGCGCCCAGCAGAAAAACTAATCCCCCCCACAGAAACTAAACCTGCCCAGCAGAAAAACTAAACCCGCTCAGCAGAAAAACTAAACCCACCCAGCAGAAACTAAACCCGCCCAGCAGAAACTAAACCTGCACAGCAGAAACTAAACCACTCAGCAGAAAAACTAAACCCGCCCAGCAGAAATTAAACCCAACAAAAAGAAAAACTAAACCCGCCCAGCGGAAACTAAGCCTGCCCAGCAGAAACTAATCCTGCCCAGCAGAAAAACTAAACCCGCCCAGGAGAAAAACTAAACCTGCCCAGCAGAAACTAAAACTGCCCAGCACAAAACCTAAACCTGCACAGCAGAAACTAAACCGGCCCAGCAGAAAAAATAAACCCGGTCAGAAGAAATTAAACCCACCCAACAGAAACTATACCCACCCTGCTGAAACTAAACCCACCCAGCAGAAACTAAACCCACCCAGCAGAAACTAAACCCACCCAGCAGTAAAACCAAACCCGCCCAGCAGAAAAACTAAACGCGCCCAGCAGAGAAACTAATCCCGCCCAGCAGAAACCATACCCGCCCAGCAGAAAAGCTAAACCCATCCAGCAGAAACTATACCTGCCCAGCAGAAAAACTAAACCCATCCAGCGGAAACTATACCAGCCCAGCAGAAAAACTAAAGCCACCCAGCAGAAACTAAACCCGCCCAGCAGAAAAACTAAACCCACCCAGCAGAAACTATACCCGCCCAGCAGAAAAGCCAAACCCATCCAGCACAAGCTAAACCCGCCGAGCAGAAAAATGAAACCAGCCCAGCAGAAAACCAAACCCATCCAGCAGAAACTATACAAGGCCTGCAGAAAAAACTAAAACCCGTCCAGCAGATAATAAACCCACACAGCAGAAAAACTAAAGCCACTCAGGAGAAACTAAACCCGCCCAGCAGAAAAACTAAACCCGCCCAGCAGAAACTAAACCCGCCCAGCAGAAAAACTAAACCCGCTCAGGAGAAACTAAACCCGCCCAGCAGAAAAACTATACCCGCCCAGCAGAAAAACTAATCCCGCCCAGCAGAAACTATACCCGCCCAGCGGAAAAGCTAAACACATCCAGCAGAAACTATACCAGCCCAGCAGAAAAACTAAAGCCACCCAGCAGAAACTAAATGCGCCCAACAGAAACTAAACCCACCCAGCAGATACTAAACCCACCCAGCAGAAAATCTAAAGCCGCCCAGCAGAAACTAAACCCGCCCAGCAGAAAAACTAAACCCACCCAGTAGAAACTAAATGCGCCCAACAGAAACTAAACCCACCCAACAGAAACTAATCACGCCCAGCAAAATAACTAAACCCACCCAGCAGAAACTAAACCCACCCAGCAGAAACTAAACCAGCCCAGCAGAAAAAATAAACCCGCCCAGAAGAAGCTAAACCCGCCCAGCAGAAACTAATCCCACCCAGTAGAAACTAATCCCACCCAGCAGAATCTAAACCCACCCAACAGAAACTATACCCACCCAGCAGAAAAACTAAACCTGCCCAGCAGATACTAAACCCGTCCAGCAGAAACTAAACCCACCCTGCAGAAACTATACCTGCCCAGCAGAAAAGCCAAACCATTCCAGCAAAAACTATACCCGCCCAGATGAAAAACTAATACCCGTCCAGCAGAAACTAAACCCACCCAGCAAAAACTAAACCCGCCCAGCAGAGAAACTAAACCCGCCCAGCAGAGAAACTAAACCCGCCCAGCAGAAACTAAACCCGCCCAGCAGAAAAACTAAACCTGCCCAGCAGAAAAACTAAACCTGCCCAGCAGAAACGAAACCAGCCCAGCAGAAAAGCCAAACCCATCCAGCAGAAACTATACCCGCCCAGCAGAAAAACTAAAACCCGTCCAGCAGATACTAAACCCACCCAGCAGAAAAACTAAACCCGCCCAGCAGAAAAACTAAACCCGCCCAGCAGAAAAACTAAGTCTGCCCAGCAGAAAAACTAAACCCGCCCAGCAGAGAAACTAAACCCGCCCAGCAGAAACTAAACCCGCGAAGCAGTAACTAAACCTGCCCAGCAGAAAAACTAAACCCGCCTGGGAGAAACTACACTCGCCCAGTAGAAAAGCTAAACACATCCAGCAGAAACTATACCCGCCCAGCAGAAAATCTAAACCAATCCAGCAGAAACTATACCCACCCAGCACAAAATATGAAGCCGCCCAGCAGAAAACTAAACCCACTCAGTTAAAACTAAACCCGCCCCACAGAAACTAAACCCGCCCAGTTGAAACTAAACCCGCTCAGGAGAAACTAAACCCACCCAACAGAAACTAAACCCGCTCAGGAGAAACTAAACCCTCCCAACAGAAACTAAACCCGCCCAGCAGAAAAACTAAACCCGCTCAGGAGAAACTAAACCCACCCAACAGAAACTAAACCCGCTCAGGAGAAACTAAACCCTCCCAACAGAAACTAAACCCGCCCAGCAGAAAATCTAAAGCTGCCCAGCAGAAAAACTAAACCCGCCCAGCAGAAACTAAACCCGCCCAGCAGAAAATCTAAAGCTGCCGAGCAGAAAAACTAAACCCATCCAACAGGAACTAAACCCACCCAGCAGAACCTAAACCCACCCAGCAGAAAAACTAAACCCGCTCAGGAGAAACTAAACCCTCCCAACAGAAACTATACCCACCCAGCTGAAACTAAACCCACCCAGCAGAAACTAAACCCGCCCAGCAGAAAAACTAAAAGCACCCAGCAGAAAAACTAAACCCGCCCAGCAGAAAAACTAAGCCTGCCCAGCAGAAACTAAACCCGCCCAGAAAAACTAAACCTGCCCAGCAGAAAAACTAAGCCCACCCAGCAGAAACTAAACCCGCCCAGCAGAAACTAAACCCGCCCAGCAGAAACTATACCCACCCAGCAGAAAAACAAACGCGTCCAGCAGAAACTGAAACTGCCCAGCAGAAAAACTAAGCCCACCCAGCAGAAACTAAACCCGCCCAGCAGAAAAACTAAACCCGCCCAGCAGAAACTAAACCTGCCCAGCAGAAAAACTAAACCCGCCCAGCAGAAACTAAACCCGCCCAGCTGAAACTAAACCCGCCCAGCAGAAACTAAACCCGCCCAGCAGAAACTAAACCCACCCAGCAGAAACTAAACCCACCCAGCATAAACTAAACCCGCCCAGCAGAAATACTAAACCCACCCAGCTTTAACTATACCCACCCAGCAGAAATTAAATCCTCCCAGCAGACACAAAACTGCCCACCCACCTACCTCCAGGTTTTTAAATAAAAACAGAAAATACTGGAAAAACTCAGCAGGTCTGGCAGCATCTGTGAATAATGAACTCAAGTTAACATTTTGAGTCCGTATGACTCTTTTTCACGACTGAAGGGTGTAGAAATGTGATGGGTTTTATGCTGTTGAAAAGTCGGATTGGAACAGGTGGTGCAAAATAGAAGGACAGGGCTAGTTGGGAGCTCAGGAGAAATTTGACAAAGACAGAAGGGATTGTTAATCGTTGTACTAAAGACTAAAAAGAGTGCTAATAGTGGCATAAAGATAGTAGAATGTGTTTGCAGCAAAACATGGGTCAGCAATCTGAAAATGTAAGAACAAGTTACAGAAGGCTCTTTAGGGGGTAGAGGATTGGGAAAAATAATTTAAACAATCAAAACGAAGGAGAGAGTCATGGTCTAAAGTTGTTGAACTCAATATTCAGTCCGGAAGGCTGTAAGGTGCCTAGTTGGAAGATGAGGTGCTGTTCCTCCAGTTTGCGTTGGGCTTCACTGGAACATTGCAGTAAGCCAAGGACAGACATGTGGGCAAGAGAGCAGGGTGGAGTGTTAAAATGGCAAGCGACAGGGAGGCCTGGGTCATGCTTGCGGACAGACTGAAGGTGTTCAGCAAAACAGTCACCCAGTCTGCGTTTGGTCTCTCCAATGTAGAGGAGACCGCATTGGGAGCACCTAATGCAGCAGACTAAATTGAAGGAGGTGCAAATTAAGTGCTGCTTCATTTGAAAGAAATATTTGGACCCTTGGATGGTGAGGAGGTGAAGGGGCAGGTATTGCACCTTCTGCGATTGCATGGGAAGGGGTTGAGGTGTTGGGGATGATGGAGGATTGGACCAGGATGTCCCGGAGAGAATGGTCCCTATGGAATGCTGTCAGGGGTGAGTGAAGGGAAGATGTGTTTGGTGGTGGCATCATGCTGGAGTTGGCGGAAATGGCGGAGGATGATCCTTTGAATGTGGAGGCTGGTGGGGTGATAAGTGAGGACAAGGGGGACCCTATCATGTTTCTGGGAGGGAGGAGAAGGTGTGAGGGCAGAGGCATGGGAGATGGGCCGGACACGGTTAAGGGCTTTGTCAACCACCATGGGATGGAAGAAGGAAGACATGTCAGAAGAACTTTTTTAGAAGGTAGCATCATCAGAATAGATGCGATGGAGGTGAAGGAACTGAGAGAATGGGATGGAGTCCTTACAGGAAGTGGGGTGTGAGGAGCTGTAGTTGAGGTAGCTGTGGGACTCAGTGGGCTTGTAATGAACATTGGTGGACACTCTATACCATAAATTGAGACAGAGAGGTCAAGGAAGGGAAGTGCCAGTGATGGATCATGTGAAAGTGATGGAGGGGTGGAAATTGGAAGAAAAATTGATAAATTTTTCCAGGTCCAGACGAGAGCATGAAGCAGCACCAAAACAGTCATCGATGTACCGGAGAAAGAGTTGTGGGAGGGGCCCGGAGTAGGACTGGAACAAGGAATATTCCATATACCCCATAAAGAGGCATAACTGGGGCCCATACAGGTACCCATAGCCACACTTTTTATTTGGAGGAAGTGAGACAAGTTAAAGGAGAAATTGATTCCTTGCTTCATTTATAGATGAATAGACTCATTTACCTGCCAATGTGTGTGATTTGCACTCTGTCACTGGGCACGACCTCCACACCGTTCTTGAACCATTTCCCTTTGACTTTCTCATCGGACACCTCACACTTGAAGGCAGCCTGTTCCTGGGCTTTCACAGTCAGATCGGCAATAGTCTGATATACCTCCAGCTGCTTTTCTGCAGGCATAGGGGAATGGGATAATATACCAGGGCCAGCTCATGACTATATATCAAAAGAGCAATGGTCCTCATCCTGACCACTGAGCAGCATCACTGTATACTCCCCGCCAGTCTGAAAGAAACAATCACTACCCTCTCATTCAATCCCTTCGTTAATTCTTTGTCCATGCTATCACCGTCCCTTTCATTCCCTGGACTTTACTTTGTTAACAAGATATTATGTGATACATATACAAAATATCAGCCCAGTAACCTCAGCAAACCTTTTCATTATTTCATCAAGTTAAACACCATTTTTTTTATTCTTTACCAGTTGTGGGCATCACTGCCTAGATTAGTATTTATTACCCATCCCTAGTTGCCCTTGAGAAGGTGGTGGTGAGCTGCCTTCTTGAACTGCTGCAGTCCATGCGGTGTAGGTACACCCACAGTGCTGTTAGGGAGGGAGTTCCAGGGTTTTGACCCAGCGACAGTGAAGGAACAGCGATATATTTCCAAGTCAGGATGGTGAGTGGCTTGGAGGGTAACTTCCAGGTGATGGTGTTCCCATCTATCTGCTGCCCTTGTCCTTCTATATGGTAGTGGTCGTGGGTTTGGAAAGCGCTGTTTAAGGAGCCTTGGTGAGTTCCTGCAGTGCATCTTGTAGATGGTACACACTGCATCTACTGTGCATCGGTGGTGGAGGGAGTGAATGTTTGTGGATGAGGTACCAATAAAGCAGAATGCTTTGTCCGAGATAGTGTCAAGCTTCTTGAGTGTTGTGGGAGCTGCACTCATCCAGGCAAGTGGAGAGTATTCCATCACACTCCTGACTTGTGCCTTGTAGATGGTGGACAGACTTTGGGGAGTCAGGAGGTGAGTTACTCGCTGCAGGATTCCCAGCCTCTGACCTGCTCTTGTAGCCACAGTGTTTACATGGCTAGCCCAGTTCAGTTTCTGGTCAATGGTAAACCCCGGGGTGTTGATAGTGGGGGATTCAGTGATGGCAATGCCACTGAACATCAAAGGGCGTAGGTTAGATTCTCCCTTGTTGGAGATGGTCATTGCCTGACACTTGTGTGGTGTGAATGTTACTTGCCACTTGTCAGCCCAAGCCTGGATATTGTCCAGGTCTTGCTGCATTTAAACATGGACTACTTCAGTATCTGATGAGTCACCATTCACGAATGGTGCTGAACATTGTGCAATCATCAGCAAACAACCCCACTTTTGACCTTATGATGGAAGGAAGGTCATTGATGAAGCAGCTGAAGATGGTTGGGCTGAGGACACTACCCTGAGTAACTCCTGCAAATGATGTCCTGGAGCTGAGATGACTGACCTCCAACAACCACAACCATCTTCCTTTGTGCTAGGTATGACTCCAACCAGTAGAGTTTTCCCCCTGATTCTCATTAATTGCAGTTTTGCTAGGGTTCCTTGATCCCACACTTGGTCAAATATGGCCTTGATGTCAAGGGCAGTCACTCTTACCTGACCTTGGGAGTTTAGCTCTTTTGTCCATGATCGAACCAAGGCTGTACTGAGGTCCGGAGCTGAGTGGTCCTAGTGGAACTCAAACTGAGCGTCAGTGAGCAGGTTATTGCTAAGCAAGAGCTGCTTGGTAGCACTGTTGATGACCCCTTCCACCACTTTACTGATGATGGAGAGTAGACTGATGGGGCAGTAATTGGCCGTGTTGGATTTGTCCTGCTTTTTGTGTACAGGACGTACCTGGGCAATTTTCCACATAGCTGGGTAGATGCCAGTGTTGTAGCTGTACTGGAACAGCTTGGCTAGGAGCGCGGCAAGTTCTGGAGCACAAGTCTTCAGTCTTATTGCCGGAATATTGTCAGGGCCCATAGCCTTTGCAGTATCCAGTGCCTTCAGACTTGACTGAAGACTTGTTTCTTGATATCATGTGGAGTGAATCGAATTGGCTGAAGACTGGCATCTGTGATGCTGGGGACCTCCAGAGGAGGCTGAGATGGATCATCCACTCTGCACCTCTGGCTGAAGATTGTTGCAAATGCTTCAGCCTTATCTTTTACACTGATGTGCTGAGCTCCCCCATTATTGAGGATGGGGATATTTATGGAGCCTCCTCCTCCAGTGAGTTGGTTAATTGCCCACCACCATTCATGACTGGATGTGGCAGGACTGCAGAGCTTAGATCTGATCTGTTGGTTGTAGGATCACTAAGCCCTGTCTATCACTTGCTGCTTATGCTGTTTGGCACACAAGTAGTCTTGTGTTATAGGTTCACCAAGTTGACACCTCATTTTTAGGTGCTGCTCCTGACATGCCCTCCTGCACTCTTCATTGAACCAGGGTTGGTCCCTTGGCTTGATGGTAATGGTAGAGGGGGGGATATGCTGGGCCATGAGATTACAGATTATGGTCGAGTACAATTCTGCTGCTGCTGATGGCCCACAGCACCTCATGGTTGCCCAGTCTTGGTTGTTAAATTTGGTCGAAATCTATCCTATTTAGCACGGTGGTAGTGCCACACAACACGATGGAGGGTATCCTCAATGTGAAGACAGGGCTTCATCTCCACAATTACTGTGCGGTGGTCACTCCTACCAATACTGTATGGACAGATGCATCTGCGGCAGGCAGGTTGGTGAGCATGAGGTCAAGTATGTTTTTCACTCTTGTTGGTTCCCTCACCACCTGTCACAGACCCTGTCTAGCAGCTGTTTCATTTAGCACTCGGCCAACGGGGTCTGTAGTGGAGCTACCGAGCCACTCTTGGTGATGGACATTGACGTCCTCCACCCAGAGTACATTCTGTGCCCTGGCCATCCTCAGTGCTTCCTCCAAGTGATGTTCGACATGGAGGAGCACTGATTCATCAGCTGAGGGAGGGTGGAACATGGTAATCAGCAGGAGGTTTCCTTGCCCATGTTTGACCTGATGCCATGAGACTTCATGGGGTCTGGAGGCAATGCTGAGGACTCCCAGGGCAACTCCCTCCCAACTGTATACCACTGCTGGGCCTGTCCTGCTGGTGGGACAGGACATACCCAGGGATAATTCAGGGAGGATGACTATGTCTGGCTGTCACTTGACTAGTCTGTGGTGTAAGTAAGGAGGCCACTTTGCAGGACCCTTTGCAGGGTTGACAGGGCTGTGATTGCCATTGTCGTTTCCGGTGCCTAGGTCGATGCCGGGTGGTCGGTCCAGTTTCATTCCTCCTTGTAGGTGTTGTAATGGTTTTATCCAATGGAGTGACTTGCTCAGCCATTTCAGAGGGCAGTTAATAGTCAACCACATTGCTGTGGGTCTGGAGTCACATGCAAGCCCGACCAGGTAAGTATGGCAAATTTCCTTCCCTAAATCGATGATAGTCACCAAAATTATTAACTGAATTTAAATTCCTCCAGCTGCTGTGGTGGGATTTGAACCCATATCCCTAGAGCATTACCTTGGGATTGCTAGTCCAGTGACAATACCACTACATCCCCACCTCCCCTAGCCTAGTGCAGGCTGGCTTGAACTAGTGCCTGCAGTTGGTGTAATGCCTGCATCAGAAGCCATGGGCATGAGTTAATTGGGCACTGTGATACCCCTCCTGTGATACCCCACCTGTGTTCAGCTGCTGGAAGCAGAGTTTGTATCTTTAGTCATCAAGGGAACTCCACTTTCACTTTGTCAGGCCCCTATTCTGTTCCCAACCCACTGCGTCCTTGCTGAATGACTGTCTTACCTGGTGATCTTTAATTTCAGCCCAGCTGAGCTGGGTTCTTTTTGAGGCACTAAGATTAGCTATCCTCCCATTAAAGATTTCCACATTCCAATGTTGCTTGTCCCTTTCCATAACTAACTCCAAATCTAACAATACTTCAATCACTGGAGGGGTGGTCCCTGAAGGTAAAGGGGCTTATGCTCAAACCACAGGCCCCTTTATGAACTGGAGTCCAATTGTGATCAACCTGACACTACACCAGTGGGAGAGCCTGTGTTGGAAAAGGGGAGCTCCAGTGAGATGGCAGTGGCTGCGATGAGCAGCAAGTGTAATACCTATAGACACAGTTTGCACCAGCTCTGACCCATGTTTAGTAGTTATTGGAGTCTCTCATTCCACTGTCGGTTCAGGAGCTCCTAGTTGCTCAGGTGATACGGATCTCTGTTCACCAACACCAGCACAAACCACCTAAGGCTCTCTGAGCCTTTCACAGTTTGAGGCAGTGTGAACTGAGGTGGTGTGAGGAAAGTATACTGTTGCCTCGATTACAGCATTCCCTGTTACCTTGTACCAGGAGCTCTGCCACAGACTGCCCTCCATTAGTTTTAGCAGTGTAGTGACCGGCATCCTCCTTGGTGGCCTCATTGATGAAAAGTGTGTGTTTCTTGCCATCCTTTTTGAAACGGTATTTGAAGGTCTCCTCACGTTTCAGTTCTTCACCGTTCCTCTCCCTGCACACAAATGAAATGGTGAAAGGCTAATAATGTCTGACTGTACTGCACTGGCTACAGTGTGACAGGTTTGTAATGTCCAACTATACTGCATTGGCTGCAGCGTGACAGGTTTGTAATGTCCAACTATACTGCATTGGCTGCAGTGTGACAGGTTTGTAATGTCCAACTGTACTGCACTTACTGAAGTCTGATGGCTTTGTAATGTCTGATTGTCCTGCACTCACTCCAATGTAATGGGTTTATATCTGACTGTGCTGCATTTCAAACATTGTATTGGTTTTGTAATATCTAACTGTACTGCTCTCGCTACAGTGTGATGGGTTTGAAATTTCAGACTATACTTCACTTGCTACAGTGTAATGTCCGGCTGTACTGCAGTTGCTATGGTGTGATGGTTTGTAATGTCTGGCTGTGCTGCACTTGCTGCAGTGTGACGGTTTATAATGTCCAACTGTGCTGCACTTGATGCAGTGTGTTGGTTTGTAATGTCTGGCTGTACTGCACTTGCTACAGAGTGATGGTTTGTAATGTCTGGCTGTGCTGCACTTGTTACAGAGTGATGGTTTGTAATGTCCGGCTGTACTGCACTTGCTGCAGTGTGATGGTTTGTAATGTCCGACTGTGCTGCACTTGCTGCAGTGTGATGGTTTGTAATGTCTGGCTGTACTCCACTTGATGCAGTGTGATGGTTTATAATGTCCGACTGTGTTGCACTTGCTGCAGTGTGATGGTTTGTAATGTCTGGATGTACACCACTTGATGCAGTGTAATGTCCGACTGTGTTAAACTTGCTGCAGTGTGATGGTTTGTAATGTCTGGCTGTACTCCACTTGCTGCAGTGTGATGGTTTGTAATGTCCGATTGTGCTGCACTTGCTGCAATGTGATGGTTTGTAATGTCTGGATGTACTCCACTTGATGCAGTGTGATGGTTTGTAATGTCCGGCTATGCTGCACTTGCTGCAGTGTAATGGTTTGTAATGTCTGGTTGTACTGCACTTGCTACAGAGTAATGGTTTGTAATGTCCGACTGTGTTGCACTTGCTGCAGTGTGATGGTTTGTAATGTCCGATTGTGCTGCACTTGCTGCAGTGTGATGGTTTGTAATGTCTGGATGTACTCCACTTGCTGCAATGTGATGGTTTGTAATGTCTGACTGTGCTGCACTTGCTGCAGTGTGATGGTTTGTAATGTCTGGCTGTACTCCACTTGATGCAGTGTGATGGTTTATAATGTCCGACTGTGTTGCACTTGCTGCAGTGTGATGGTTTGTAATGTCCGACTGTGCTGCACTTGCTGGAGTGTGATGGTTTGTAATGTCTGGACGTACTCCACTTGATGCAGTGCGTTGGTTTGTAATGTCCGGCTATGCTGCACTTGCTGCAGTGTAATGGTTTGTAATGTCTGGTTGTATTGTACTTGCTACAGAGTGATGGTTTGTCATGTCCAGCTGTACTGCACTTGCTGCAGTGTGATGGTTTGTAATGTCCGACTGTGCTGCACTTGCTGCAGTGTGATGGTTTGTAATGTCTGGTTGTACTCCACTTGCTGCAGTGTGATGGTTTGTAATGTCTGGTTGTACTCCACTTGCTGCAGGGTGATGGTTTGTAATGTCTGGTTGTACTCCACTTGCTGCAGTGTGATGGTTTGTAATGTCTGGTTGTACTCCACTTGCTGCAGTGTGATGGTTTGTAATGTCTGGTTGTACTCCACTTGCTGCAGTGTGATGGTTTGTAATGTCTGGTTGTACTCCACTTGCTGCAGTGTGATGGTTTGTAATTTCTGGTCTTAGTGTGTTTCTTACCATTTGACGAGAGCCCCTTCCTCAGACACCTCGAGCTCAAACTCCACTCTCTCACCCACCATCACCGCCTGATCCTCGAGGGGCTGAATTATCAGCACTGGGGGCTCTATCAGAAAGGGCAGTGAGTTAGTATGGACAAAGACAGATCCACTAAATAGGAAACAGAGACTTCCTTACTGCACTACTCCTTCTCTGCTAATAGCCCCAACCTATATGTCACAAAGACTTTATTCGAAAGCCAAAGTCTCTACCCAATGTAGGGAGACCCTCCCCCACAGAGAGAGAGGGAGACAGAGAGACCCTCCCCAGAGAGATAAAGAGTCCCTGCCCTACAGAGAGAGAGAGAAAGGGAGCCCCTCCACCAGAGAGAGATTGTAACCCTCCTTCACAGAGAGAGAGAGAGTCCCTGCCCAGAGAGGGATAGAGGGTGGGGATAGGGGGTGGGGATGGGGGTGGGGATAGGGGTTTGGGATGGGGGTGGGAATAGGGGTTTGGGAAGGGGGGTGGGGATAGGAGATGGGAATGGAGGTGGGGATAGGGGCTGGGGATAGGGGGTGGGAATGGGGGTGGGGTTATGGGGTTGGGGATAGGGTGTTGGGATGGGAGTGGGGATAGAGGGTTGGGATGGGAATGGGGGTAGGGATAGGGGTGGGGATAGGGGTTTGGGATGGGGAAGGGGGTGGGGATGGGGAGTTCGGATGGGGGTGGGGATAGGGGTCTGGGATGGGGGTTGGAATGGGGGTGGGAATAGGCGTATGGAAATAGGGGGTGGGGATAGGGGGTTGGGATGGTGTGGGGATAGGGGGTTGGGATTGGGGTGCGGATAGAGAGTTGGGATAGGGGTGGGGATACGGGGTTCTGAGAGGGGTGGGAATAGGGGGTTGGGATGGAGGTGGGAATAGGGGGTTGGGATGGGGGTGTGGATAGGGGGTTGGGATGGAGTTGGGGATAGGGGGTTGGGATGGGGGTGGGGATAGGGCGTTGGGATGGGGGTGGGATAGGAGGTTGGGATGGGTATGGCGATAGGGGGTGGGGATGGGGTGGGGATAGGGGCTGGGGATGGGCGTGGGGATAGGGGTTGGAGATAGGGGGTGGGGAGAGGGGGTTGGGATGTGGGTCATGATAAGGGGTTGGGATAGGGGTGGGGAAAGGCGGTTGTGATGGGGGTCAGGATAGGGGGTTGGGATAGGGGTGGGGAAAGGGGGTTAGGATGGGGGTTGGGATAGGGGTGGGGATAGGGGGTTGGGATGGGGGTGGGGATAGGTGGTTGGGATGGGGGTGGTGATAGGGGACTGGGATGGGGGTGTGGATAGGGGTGGGGATAGGGGGTGGGGATAGTGGGTGGGGATAGCGGGTTGGGATAGGGGTGGGGATAGGGGTTGGGGATAGTGAGCGGGGATAGCGGGTGGGGATAGCTGGTTGGTATAGGCATGGGGATAGGGGTGGGGATAGGGGTGGGGATGGGGGTGTGGATAGGGGTGGGGATAAGAGGTCGGGAGTGGGATGGGGATAGGGGGTTGGGAGACGGGGTGAGGAGGGGGTGGGGATGGGGGTGGGGATAGGGGGTTGGGATAGGGGGTTGGGATGGGGGTGGGGATAGGGGGTTGGGATTGGGGTGGGGATAGGGGGTTGGGATAGGGGTGGGGTTATGGAGTTGTGACAGGTGTGGGGATAGGGGGTTGGGATGGGGGTTGGGATAGGGGTGTGGATAGGGGGTTGGGATGGGGGTGGGGATAGGGGATTGGGATGGGGGTGGGGATAGGGGATTGGGATGGGGTGGGGATAGGGGGTTGGGATGGGGGTGGGGTAGGGTATTGGGATAGGGGGTTGGGGTGGTAGTGGGGATAGGGGGTGGGGATAGTGGTTTGGGATGGGGGTGGGAATAGGGGGTTATGGTGGGATTAGGGGTTTGGGATGAATTGGGGATAGTGGTTGGGATGGGCGTGGCGATAGGAGGTGGGAATGGGCGTGGGGATAGGGGGTGGGGATAGTGGGTGGGGATAGTGGGTTGGGATGGGGGTGGGAATGGGGGTGGGAATAGGGTGTTGGGATAAGGGGTTCGGATGGGGCTTGGGATAGGGGTGGTGATAGTGGGTGGGGATAGGGGTGGGGATAGTGGGTTGGGATTGGGGTGCGGATAGCGGGTTGGGATTGGGGTGCGGATAGCAGGTGGGGATAGGACAGGTGATAGTGGGTGGGGATAGCAGGTTGGGATAGGGGTGGGGAGTGGGATGGGGATAGGGGGTTGGGAGACGGGGTGAGGAGGGGGTGGGGATGGGGGTGGGGATAGGGGGTTGGGATAGGGGTTGGGATGGGGGTGTGGATAGGGGGTTGGGATGGGGGTGGGGATTGGGGTGGGGTTATGGGGTTGTGACAGGTGGGATAGGGGGTTGGGATGGGGGTTGGGATGGGGGTGTGGATAGGGGATTGGGATGGGGGTGGGGATAGGGGGTTGGGATGGGGGTGGGGATAGGGGATTGGGATGGGGGTGGGGATAGGGGGTTGGGATGGGGGTGGGGATAGGGGGTTGGGATGGGGTTGGTGTAGGGTGTTGGGATAGGGGGTTGGGGTGGTGGTGGGGATAGGGGGTGAGGATAGGGGTTTGGGATGTGAGTGGGGATAGTGGTTTGGGATGGGGGTGGGAATATGGGGTTGGGGTGGGATTAGGGGTTTGGGATGGGGTGTGGAAAGTGGGTTGGGATGGGCGTGGCGATAGGAGGTGGGATTGGGCGTGGGGATAGGGGGTGGGGATAGTGGGTTGGGATGGGGGTGGGAATGGGGGTGGGAATAGGGTGTTGGGATGGGGGGTTGGGATGGGGAGTTGGGATGGGGAGTTGGGATGGGGGTGGGGATAGGGGGTGGGGATAGGACAGGTGATAGTGGGTGGGGATAGCAGATTGGGATAGGGGTGGGGATAGGGTGTGGGGATAGGTGTGGGATTAGGGGGTTGGGATAGGGGTTGCGGATAGGGGGTGGGGTTATGGGTGGGATTAGGGGGTTGGGATAGGGGGTCGGGATAGTAGGTGGGGTTAGGGGGTGGGGTTAGAGGGTGGGGATGGGGTTGGGGATAGGGGGTTGGGATGGGAGTGGGGATAGAGGTTTGGGATGGGAATAGAGGGTTGGGATAGGGGTGGGGATAGGGGTTTGGGATGGGGAAGGGGGTGGGGATAGGGAGTTCGGATGGGGGTGGGGATAGGGGTCTGGGATGGGGTTTGGAATCGGGGTGGGAATAGGGGTATGGGGATAGGGGTGGGTATAGGGGGTTGGGATAGGGGAGGGGATAGGGGGTGGGGATAGGGGTTGGGGATAGGGGGTTGGGATAGTGGTGGGGATATGGAGGTGTGAGAGGTGTGGGGATAGGGGGTTGGGATGGGGGTGGGGATGGGTGTTGGGATGGGTGTGGGGATATGGGGTTGGGATGGGGTTGGGGATAGGGGTTTGGGATGGGGTTGGGGTAGGGTGTTGGGATAGGGGGTTGGGATGTGGGTGGGGATAGGGGGTGGGGATAGGGGTGGGATTAGGGGGTTGGGATGGGGTGGGGATAGGGGGTTGGGATGGGCGTGGCGATAGGAGGTGGGATTGGGCGTGGGGATTGGAGATGGGGATAGTGGGTGGGGATAGGGGTGGGAATGGGGGTGGGAATGGGGGTGAGAATAGGGTGTTGGGATGGGGGGTTGGGATTGGGGTGGGGATAGGGGGTTCAGATGGGGCTTGGGATATGGGTGGTGATAGGGGGTGGGGATATGGGTGGTGATAGTGGGTGGGGATAGTGGGTGGGGATAGCGGGTTTGGATTGGGGTGTGGATAGGGGGTGGGGATAGGGGGTGGGGATAGGACAGGTGATAGTGGGTGGGGATAGCAGGTTGGGATAGGGGTGGGGATAGGGGGTGGGGATAGGGGGTGGGGATAGGGGTGGGATTAGGGCGTGGGGATAGGCGGTGGGGATAGGGGGTGGGGATAGGGGGTGGGGATAGGGGTGGGGATAGGGGTTCGGGATTGGGTTGGGGATAGGGTGTTGGGAGAGGGGGTGAGGAGGGGGTGGGGATGGGGGATTGGGAAGGGGGGTGCGGATAGGGGTGGGGATAGGGGGTTGGGATGGGTGTGGGGATAAAGGGTTGGGATGGCGGTGGGGATAGGGGATTGGGATGGGGGTAGGGATAGGGGTTTGGGATGGGGGTGGGGATAGTGGGTTGGGATGGGGGAGGGACAGGGGGTGGGATGGGGGTGGGATAGGTGGTTGGGATGAGGGTTGGGATAGCGGGTGGGGATTGGGGGTGGTGATCGGGGGTGGGGATAGGGCTTGGGGATGGGGATGGGGGTAGGGGTTTGGATGGGGGTAGGGATAGGGAGTGGGGATAGGGGGTTGGGATGGGAGTGGGGATAGAGGGTTGGGATGGGGGTGGGGAAAGGGGGTTGGGATGGGGGTGGGGATAGGGGGTTGGGATGGGGGTGGGGATAGGGGTTTGGGATGGGGATTGGAATGGGGGTAGGAATAGGGGTGTGGGGATAGGACGTGGGGATAGGAAGTGGGGATAGAGGTGGGGATAGGGGGTGGGGATAGGGGGTGGGGATAGGTGGTTGAGATAGGGGTTGGTGATAGGGGATGGGGATAGGGAATGGGATAGGAGGTGGGTATAGGGTGTTGGGATTGGGGTGGGTATAGGGTGTTGGGATAGGGGGTTGGGAGAGGGGTGGGGATAGGGGCTTGGGATAGGGGTTCGGATAGGGGTTTGGGATGGGGAAGGGGGTGGGGATAGGGAGTTCGGATGGGGATGGGGATAGGGGTCTGGGATGGGGGTTGGAATGGGGGTGGGAATAGGGTTATTGGGATAGGGGTGGGGTAGGGGGTTGGGATACTGGGTAGGGATAGGGGTGGGGATAGGGGGTTGGGATTGGGGTGGGGACAGGGGGTTGAGATAGGGGTGGGGTTATGGAGTTGTGAGAGGTGTGGGGATAGGGGGTTGGGATGGGGGTTGGGATGGGAGTGTGGATAGGGGGTTCGGATGGGGCTTGGGATGTGGGTGGGGATAGGGGGTGGGGATAGTGGGTGGGGATAGCGGGTTGGGATTGGGGTGCGGATAGGGGGTGGGGATAGGACAGGTGATAGTGGGGATAGTGGGTGGGGATGGGATTGGGGATGGGGGTTGGGATGGGAGTGGGGATAGAAGGTTGGGATGGGAATAGGGGGTTGGGATATGGGTGGGGATAGGGAGTTGGGATGGGGAAGGGGGTGGGGATAGGGAGTTTGGATGGGGGAGGGGATAGGGGTCTAGGATGGGGGTTGGAATCGGGTTGGGAATAGGGGTATGGGAATAGGGGGTTGGGATTGGGGTGGGGATAGAGAGTTGGGATAGGGGTGGGGACATGGGGTTGTGAGAGGGGTGGGGATAGAAGGTTGGGATGGGGCCGGGGATAGGGGGTTGGAATGGGGGTGGGAATAGGGGATTGGGATGGGGGTGGGGATAGGGGTTGGGATGGGGGTGGGAAAGGGTGTTGGGATACGGGGTTGGGATGGTGGTGGGGATAGGGGGTGGGGATAGAGGTTTGGGATGTGTGGGGATAGTGGTTTGGGATGGGGGTGGGGATAGGGGTTTGGGATGGGGGTGGGGATAGGGGATTAGGATGGGTGTGGCGAAAGGGGGGGGGATGGGGTGGGGATGGGGGTGGGGATAGGGGTTTGGGATGGGGGGTGGGGATAGTGGGTTGGGATGGGGGAGGGGCAGGGGGTGGGATCGGGGTGGGATAGGGGATTGTGATGGGGGGTTGGGATAGCGGGGGGGACAGGGTGTGGGGTTAGGGTTTGGGATAGGGATGGGGGTAGTGGTTTGGGATGGGGGTGGGGATAGGGTGTTGGGATGGGGGTGGGGATAGGGGATTAGGATGGGGGTGGGGTAGGGTGTTGGGATAGGGGGTTGGGATGTGGGTGGGGATAGGGGCTGGGGATAGGGGTGGGATTAGGGGGTTGGGATGGGGGTGTGGATAGGGGATTGGGATGGGGGTGGGGATAGGGGGTGGGGATAGGGGTGGGGATGGGAGTGGGAATGGGGTTGGGGATGGGTTGGGGATAGTGGTTAGAGTTAGGGGTTTGGGATGGTGGTGGGGATAGGGGGTTGGGATGGATATGGGGGTGGGGATAGGGTGTTGGGATGGGGGTGGGGATACTGGGTTGGGATGGGGGTTGGAATGGGGGTGGGAATAGGGGGTGGGGATAGGTGGTTGAGATAGGGGGTCGGGATAGGGGGTGGGGATAAGGGGGTTGGGATTGGGGTGGGGATAGGGGGTTGGGATAGTGGGTGGGGATAGGGGGTTGGGATTGGGTGGGGATGGGGGTTGGGATAGGGGTGGGGATATGGAGTTGTGAGAGGTGTGTAGATAGGGGGTTGGGATTGGGGGGGTGGGGATAGGGGGTTGGGATGGGGTGTGGATAGGGGGTGGGGATGGGGGTGGGGATAGGGGGTTGGGATGGGTGTGGGGATAGGGGATTGGGATGGGGGTGGGGGGTAGGGTGTTGGGATAGGGGGTTGGGGTGGTGGTGGGGATAGGGGGTGGGTATAGGGGTTTGGGATGTGAGTGGGGATAGTGGTTTGGGATGTGGGTGGGGATAGGGGGTGGGGATAGGGGGTGGGGATAGGGGAGGGGATAGGGGCTCGGGATTGGTATGGGGGTAGGGGTTTGGGATGGGGCTGGGGATAGGGGGTGGTGATGGGGGTGGGGATAGGGGGTTGGGATGGGAGTGGGGATAGAGGGTTGGGATGGGGGTGGGGATAGGGGGTTGGGATAGAGGTTTGGGATGTGTGGGGATAGTGGTTTGGGATGGGGGTGGGGATAGGGATTAGGATGGGTGTGGCGATAGGGGGTGGGGATGGGTGGGGATAGGGGGTGGGGATGGGGGTGGGGATAGGGGTTTGGGATGGGGGTGGGGATAGTGGGTTGGGATGGGGGAGGGGCAGGGGGTGGGATCGGGGTGGGATAGGGGATTGTGATGGGGGTTGGGATAGCGGGGGGACAGGGTGTGGGGTTAGGGGTTTGGGATAGGGATGGGGGTAGTGGTTTGGGATGGGGGTGGGGGTAGTGGTTTGGGATGGAGGTGGGGATAGGGTGTTGGGATGGGGGGTGGGGATAGGGGATTAGGATGGGGGTGGGGGTAGGGTGTTGGGATAGGGGGTTGGGATGTGGGTGGGGATAGGGGGTGGGGATAGGGGTGGGATTAGGGGGTTGGGATGGGGGTGTGGATAGGGGATTGGGATGGGGGTGGGGATAGGGGGTGGGGATAGGGGGTTGGGATGGGAGTGGGGATACAGGGTTGGGATGGGGGTGGGGATAGCGGTTTGGGATAGGGGTGGGGATAGGGGTTTGGGATGGGGGTGGGAATGGGGTTGGGGATGGGTTGGGGATAGTGGTTAGAGTTAGGGGTTTGGGATGGTGGTGGGGATAGGGGGTTGGGATGGATATGGGGGTGGGGATAGGGTGTTGGGATGGGGGTGGGGATAGTGGGTTGGGATGGGGGTTGGAATGGGGGTGGGAATAGGCATGTGGGGATAGGAGGTGGGGATAGGTGGTTGGGATGGGGGTGGGGATAGGGGTTGGGGATAGGGGGTCGGGATAGGGGGTGGGATAAGGGGGTTGGGATTGGGGTGGGATAGGGTGCTGGGATAGGGTGTTGGGATGGGGATGGCGATAGTGTGTGGGGATGGGGTGGTGATAGGGAGTGGGGATGGGCGTGGGGATAGGTGTGGGGATAGGGGTTGGAGAGAGGGTTTGTGAATAGGGTGGGGATAGAGGGTTGGGATGGGGGTGGGGCTAGGGGTTTGGGATGGGTGTGTAGTTAGGGGGTTGGGATGGGCATGGGGATAGGGGGTTGGGATGGCAGTGGGACAGGGGTTTGGAATGGGCATTTGATGGAGGTGGGATGGGGATTTGGGACAGGTGGTTGGGATATGGGGTGGGATAAGGGGTGGGGATAGGTGGTGGGGATGGGTGTGGGGATAGGGCATGGGGATAGGGGTTTGGGATGGGGGTGGGGATAAAGGGTTGGGATGGGGGTGGGTATAGGGATTGGGATAGGGGATTGGGATGGAGGTGGGGATAGGGGGTGGGGATAGGGGAGTGGGGATAGGGCGTGGGGAAAGGGCGTGGGGAGCGGGTTGGATAGGGGTGGGGATAGGGGATAGGGATAGGGGTGGGGTTAGGGTGTTGGGATGGGGGTGGGGATAGGGGATTGAGATGGGGGTGGGGATAGGGGGTTGGGATGGGGGTGGTGTAGGGTGTTGGGATAGGGAGTTGGATGGTGGTGGGGATAGGGGGTGGGGATAGGGGTTTGGGATGTGAGTGGGGATAGTGGTTTGGGATGGGGATGGGGATAGGGGGTTGGGATGGGGGTTGGATTAGGGTGTTGGGATGGGGGTGGGGATACGGGGTTGGGATGGACGTGGCGATAGGAGGTGGGATTGGGCGTGGGGGATAGTGGGTTGGGATAGGGGTGGGAATGGGGTTGGGAATGGGGGTGGGAATAGGGTGTTGGGATGGGGGGGTTGGGATGTGGGTGGGGATAGGGGGTTCGGATGGGGCTTGGGATATGGGTGGTGATAGGGGGTGGGGATAGGGGTGGTGATAGTGGGTGGGGATAGTGGGTGGAGATAGCGGGTTGGGATTGGGGTGCGGATAGCGGGTGGGGATAGGGGGTGGGGAGAGGACAGGTGATAGTGGGTGGGGATAGCAGATTGGGATAGGGTTGTGGATAGGGGGTGGGGATAGGGGTGGGGATAGTGGGTTGGGATGGGGGTGGGAATGAGGGTGGGAATGGGGGTGGGAATAGGGTGTTGGGATAGGAGGTGGGGTTAGGGGATAGAGTTAGGGGGTGGGGATAGGGGTTGGAGTGGGGATAGGGTGTTGGGTTTAGGGGTGGGCATAGGGGTGGGGATAGGGGTTGGATAGGGGGTTAGGATTGGAGTGGGGATAGGGTGCTAGGTTTAGGGGTGGGGATAGGAGTGGGGATAGTGGTTGAGATAGGGGGTTGGGATGGGGGTGGGATAGGGTGCTGGGATAGGGTGTTGGGATGGGGATGGCGATAGTGTGTGGGGATGGGGTGGTGATAGGGAGTGGGGATGGGCGTGGGGATAGGGTGTGGGGATAGGGATTGGAGAGAGGGTTG
>JANJGN010000010.1:98054968-98128968 GCA_026770705.1 Isurus oxyrinchus
CCACCCTCTTTCTCACCCCTACCCCCCCGCTCTCCTCTCTCTCCCCTCACCTCCCCTCACCCTCCCCTAAACCTCCCCTCACCTCCCCTAACCTCCCCTCACTCCCCTAACCTCCCCTCTCTCTCCCTTAACCCCCTCTCTCTCTCTCTCCTCTCCCTCTTAACCCCCCCTCTCTCTCTCTCCCCCCGGTTAACCCTCCCTCTCTCTCTCTCTCCCCCGGTTAACCCTCCCCCTCTCTCTCTCCCCCGGTTAACCCTCCCTCTCTCTCTCTCTCACTCTCTCTCCCTCCCCCCCAATCCCCCCCTCTCTCTCTCTCCCCCTTTAACCCCCTCTCTCTATCCCCTAACCCCTCCTACCCCTTTAACACCCCCCCTCTCGCCCCCTTAACACCATCTCTCTCTCCCTGTTAATCCCCTCTCTCTCTCCCTGTTAACCCCCTCTCTCCTTGTTAACCCCGTCTCTCTCTCCCCATTACACCCCTCTCTCTCTCTCTCTCCCCATTAACCCCCTCTCTCTCTCTCCCTCTCTCCCCCTTAAACCCTCTCCCTCTCTCCCCCTTAACCCCCTCTCACTCTCTCTCTCCCCCTTAAACCTCTCTCCTCTCCCCCACCCTCCTCTCTTCCCCCTTAAACCCCCCCTCTCTCTCTCTCTCTCCCCCCAAACTCCCCCTCTTTCTCTCTCTCCTAAACCCCCCCTTCTCTCTCTCTCTCTCCCCCTAACCTCTCTCTCTCTCCCTCTCTCCCCTAACCCCCCCCTCACTCCCCTAAACACCCTCTTTCTCTCCCCTACACGCCTGCTCTCTCTCTCCCCTCCCCTAATCCCACCTCCCTCTCTCCCCTTAACCTCCCCTCAACCTCCCCTCTCTCTCCCCCTTAGCCCACTCTCTCTCTCCCCCTTAGCCCACTCTCTCTCTCTCTCCCCCTTAGCCCACTCTCTCTCTCTCCTCTCCCCCTTAACCCCCCTCTCTCTCTCTCTCCCCCCTTAACCCCCCTCTCTCTCTTTAACCCCCTTTCTCTCTCCCCCTTAACACCCTCTCTCTCTCCTCCTTAACCCCCTCTCACTCTCTCCCCTTAGACCCCTCTCTCTCCCTCTCCCCCAAACCCCCCTCTCTCTTTTTCTCTCTCTCCCCCCAACCTCCCCCTCTCTCTCTATCCCCCCTTAACCCCCTCTCTCTTTCTCTCCCTTAACCTCCCTCTCTCTCTCTCCCCTTAACCCCGCCACTCTCCCCCGCTCCCCCCCTTTACCCTCCACTGTCTCTCACCCCCTTAACCTTTCCCCCCTCTCTCTCTCCCCCTTAAGCCCCTTTCTCTCTCCCCCTTAACCCCCCTCTCTCTCTCCCCCTTAACCCCCTCTCTCTCCCCCTTAACACCCCCTCTCTCCCCCTTAACCCCCCCCCTCCCTGTTATCCCCACTCTCGCTCTCCCTGTTAACCCCCCTCTCTCCCCGTTAACACCGTCTCTCTCTCTCTCTCTCCCCCTTACCCCTCCTCTCTCTCTCCCCTTACCCCCCCCCTCTCTCTCCCCCCTTACCCCCCCTCTCTCTCTCCCCTTACCCCCCCTCTCTCTCTCCTCTTACCCCCCCTCTTTCTCTCTCCCCCTTAACCCTCACTCTCTCTCTCTCTTAACCCCCTCCCCTCTCTCTCTTCCCCAACCTCACCCTCTTTCTCTTTCCCCTAACCCCCCCTCTCTCTCTCCCCTAAGCCCCCCTCACTCCCCTAAACCCCACCTCCCCTCTCTCCCCTAACGCCCCCCCTCCCTCTCCTCCCCTAACCCCACGGCCCACTCCCCCCCTAACCCCACCGACCTCTCTCCCCTAACCCCCCACCACCCTCTCTCCCCTAACCCCACCTCCCTCTCTCCCCTAACCCCACCTCCCTCTCTCCCCTAACCCCACCTCCCCTCTCTCCCCTTAACCCCCCCTCTCCCTCTCTCTTAACCCCTCTCTCTCTCCCCTAACACCCTCTCTTTCCCCTTTAACCCCCATCTCACTCCCTCTCTCCCCTAATCCCCCCTCACTCCCCTAAACCCCCCTCTTTCTCTCCCCTACCCCTCTTCCCCTCTCTCCCCTAACCCCCTTCTCTCTCCCCTAAGCCCCCCCTCTCCTCCCCTAACGCCCACCTCTCCCTCTCTCCCCTAACGCCCACCTCTCCCTCTCTCCCCTAACGCCCACCTCTCCCTCTCTCCCCTAACGCCCACCTCTCCCTCTCTCCCCTAACGCCCACCTCTCCCTCTCTCCCTAACGCCCACCTCTCCCCTCTCTCCCCTAACGCCCACCTCTCCCTCTCTCCCCTAACCGCACCTCCCTCTCCCCTAACCGCACCTCCCTCTCTCCCCTAACCGCACCTCCCTCTCTCCCCTAACCGCACCTCCTCTCTCCCCTAACCGCACCTCCCTCTCTCCCCTAACCGCACCTCCCTCTCTCCCTAACCGCACCTCCCTCTCTCCCCTAACCGCACCTCCCTCTCTCCCCTAACCGCACCTCCCTCTCTCCCCCTAACCGCACCTCCCTCTCTCCCCCTAACCGCACCTCCCTCTCTCCCCTAACCGCACCTCCCTCTCTCCCCTAACCGCACCTCCCTCTCTCCCCTAACCGCACCCTCCCTCTCTCCCCTAACCGCACCTCCCTCTCTCCCCTAACCGCACCTCCTCTCTCCCCTAACCGCACCTCCCTCTCTCCCCTAACCGCACCTCCCTCTCTCCCCCTAACCGCACCTCCCTCTCTCCCCTAACCGCACCTCCCTCTCTCCCCTAACCGCACCTCCCTCTCTCCCCTAACCGCACCTCCCTCTCTCCCCTAACCGCACCTCCCCCTCTCTCCCCTAACCGCACCTCCCTCTCTCCCCTAACCGCACCTTCCCTCTCTCCCCTAACCGCACCTCCCTCTCTCCCCTAACCGCACCTCCCTCTCTCCCCTAACCGCACCTCCCTCTCTCCCCTAACCGCACCTCCCTCTCTCCCCTAACCGCACCTCCTCTCTCCCCCTAACCGCACCTCCCTCTCTCCCCTAACCGCACCTCCCTCTCTCCCCTAACCGCACCTCCCTCTCTCCCCTAACCGCACCTCCCTCTCTCCCCCTAACCGCACCTCCCTCTCTCCCCTAACCGCACCTCCCTCTCTCCCCTAACCGCACCTCCCTCTCTCCCCCTAACCGCACCTCCCCTCTCTCCCCTAACCGCACCTCCCTCTCTCCCCTAACCGCACCTCCCTCTCTCCCCTAACCGCACCTCCCTCTCTCCCCTAACCGCACCTCCCTCTCTCCCCTAACCGCACCTCCCTCTCTCCCCCTAACCGCACCTCCCTCTCTCCCCCTAACCGCACCTCCCTCTCTCCCCTAACCGCACCTCCCTCTCTCCCCTAACCGCACCTCCCCTCTCTCCCCTAACCGCACCTCCCTCTCTCCCCTAACCGCACCTCCCTCTCTCCCCTAACCGCACCTCCCTCTCTCCCCTAACCGCACCTCCCCTCTTCCCCCTAACCGCACCCTCCCTCTCTCCCCTAACCGCACCTCCTCTCTCCCCTAACCGCACCTCCCTCTCTCCCCTAACCGCACCTCCCTCTCTCCCCTAACCGCACCTCCCTCTCTCCCCTAACCCCCACCTCTCCGTCTCCCCTAACCCCCACCTCTCCGTCTCCCTTAACCCCCACCTCCCCCTCTCCCCTAACCCCACCTCCCCCTCTCCCCTAACCCCACCTCCCCGTGTCCCCTAACCCCACCTCCCCGTGTCCCCTAACCCCACCCTCCCCGTGTCCCCTAACCCCACCTCCCCGTGTCCCCTAACCCCACCCTCCCCGTGTCCCCTAACCCCACCTCCCCGTGTCCCCTAACCCCACCTCCCCGTGTCCCCTAACCCCACCTCCCCGTGTCCCCCTAACCCCACCTCCCCGTGTCCCTAACCCCACCTCCCCCCACTCCCCCTCTCCCTAACCCCACCTCCCCCTCTCCCCCTAACCCCACCTCCCCCTCTCCCCTAACCCCACCTCCCCCCTCTCCCCTAACCCCACCTCCCCCTCTCCCCTAACCCCACCTCCCCCTCTCCCCTAACCCCACCCTCCCCCTCTCCCCTGCCCTTACCCCAGCTCCCCCTCTCCCCTGCCCTTACCCCACCTCCCCCTCTCCCCTGCCCTTACCCCACCTCCCCCTCTGCCCTGCCCTTACCCCACCTCCCCCTCTCCCCTGCCCTTACCCCACCTCCCCCTCTCCCCTGCCCTTACCCCACCTCCCCCTCTCCCCTGCCCTTACCCCACCTCCCCCCTCTCCCCCTGCCCTAACCCCACCTCCCCCCTCTCCCCTGCCCTAACCCCACCCTCCCCCCTCTCCCCCTGCCCCTAACCCCACCTCCCCCTCTCCCCTGCCCTAACCCCACCTCCCCCTCTCCCCTGCCCTAACCCCACCTCCCCCTCTCCCCTGCCCTAACCCCCACCTCCCCCTCTCCCCTGCCCTAACCCCACCTCCCCCCTCTCCCCCTGCCCTAACCCCACCTCCCCCCTCTCCCCCTAACCCCACCTCCCCCCTCTCCCCCTGCCCTAACCCCACCTCCCCCCTCTCCCCTAACCCCACCTCCCCCCTCTCCCCTGCCCTAACCCCACCTCCCCCTCTCCCCTATGCCATTCTCTCTTCTTATCGCTTTCCCTCTCCACACTGTGAAACATTGCCACTTTCCCCCTCTCCGCACTGTGAAACGTTACTGCTTTCCCCCTCTCCACACTGTGAAACTTTCCCGCTTTCTCTATCTAAACTAGATTGTGGTGATTTCACGGTCCCACATCATCCCAGTAAGTACACCCTCCAGCTTTCTGCAATTGGTGCCCTTTGAGAATGATTTCACTCTTTAATTGGCTGTTATTTTTCTGAGAATTAAGTAATGACCCAAATTATTATCAACTTGCAAAGACAAGCTGCAAGTCCTTGAAATCTGAGCGTAAAACAGGAAATGCAACGGCAACGCCCATTTACACCACCAGCTGGGCTGAGGTGAGATGGTAAGAGGCTCTTGAGCAGCCAGTGACATATTCCAGGACATGGCAGGGGTGTACTCAGGACAGGGATGTGGGGTCAGTGATACTGACCACTGGGGCAAGGGAGGAGGATACAGGGCACTGAGGTGAGGAAGGAGCGGGGGGGTTGTCCTGAACACTGGGCTGGGAAGGGGGATACTGAGCATTGGGGTGAGGAGTGGGGTACTGAGCACTGAGATGAGGGGTAGGGAATACTGAGCACTGGGATGGGAAGGGTGGATGCTCAGCCCTGGGCTGGTCAGGTGGTACTGAGCACCAGGACACAGGGTTGGGGAGGTGAGCGTCCACTGAGCAGTGGGGGCATACCAGACACTAGATCAGGAGGTGGGTTGGGGGTACCAAAAACTGATTGCAGGTGTGTTCCAATCACTGGGTTAGTGAGGGATGTTGTGGCGGGTATTGAGCACGAGGACCGGGCAGGGGAGGGTTACTGAGCACTCGGATGGAGAGGTGGGAGGGATGTTGAGCACCAGGACGAGGAGGGGGAGTGTAGAGGGTGGGTGTCAAGCACTGGGACGGGGTGAGGGGGAGTGTGGGGGGGTGTCGAGCACCAGGAGCATAGGGGAGGGAGTGACGGGGCTTGCTGAGGTTGGTGGGGTGTCGAGCACCGGGACGGGGAGTGGGTGCTGACCAGCCAGTGACTGCTGGCAAGTCTGGGAGTGGAGTGTGAGCTGAGAGGACTGGGTCCCATGGATTTCTCGAGTGGATTCTGCGAGGGTTTGTGCTAAGCAGTGAACAGCTGAGATGTGTCTTTTACTCTGACTTATTTTAGGGCTCCCAGATCGGAGAGCTGAGGAGTTACTCTCAGGCTGTGACTGGGGTGAGTGCCATTCAACTTCATCTATATTTTTATTCACTTACAGCAGCTATCACTCATCACATTGTAATAGCACTGTTCCACTGTTCAACATTCAAACAGAGTAATGCTAACTGTTCTCATTTTCATATTTCTTGGAAAAAATAAAGTTGAGAAGGGATTTGATAGAGGCATTCAAAATCATGAGGGGCCTGGATAGAGTAGATAGGGAGAAACTGTCTCACTTGTGAAAGGATTGAGACCGAGAGGGCTCAGAATTAAAGTAATTAGTAAAAGAAGCAAAAGCGACATGAGAAACATTTTCACATAGCTAGTGATTAGGGTTTGGAATGCACTGCCTGAGAGTGTGGTGGAGGCAGGTTCAATCGAGGCACTCAGAAGTGAATTAAACTGTTATTTGAAAAGGAAGAATGGGCAGGGATATGGTGACAAGGCAGGGAATGGCACTAGGTGAGTTGCTCAATTAGAGAGCTGGTGCAGAACACGATGGGCCAAATGGCAGCTTCCTGCACTGTACCCCATGTGTTAATAAACTGAATGAATGCTGATGAGGTAAACTGGTATAGAGAGCAGCACCTGGCAGCTTTAGGGCCTCCTGCATTAATAAATCAGGGTTGGACATGCACTGCATTCCAAAGACAAGGAGTCAGAGTTAAACAGTTGCCAGCAGGCTCTTACTGAGCTCATGGAGCCCCAGCACTATTGGTATGACATTGTTCTGCTTGGCTTTATTGGGTCTGGGGGTTTGGAGAGCTTGAAATCAGAGCACAGCGACAGGCTTCAAATAGATGGTAATGAACAAGGACCTGGATTTATATGTTGCCTCCTGAGTATTTAAACCTGTGGACAGCGCAAACCTGGACTTTTATCCCTGGTCTGCACAGCTGCCTTTGCACACCTGTTGCAGATACAGGGTATTTGAAAGGTGTCTGAGCTGTGTTGCTACTGCTTTATTGAAGCAATCGCCCTTGGTGATGAGCATTCTTTCACTGCCTATCTGCTCATTTCCTTAACAGTTCCTGGCCAGTATGCTGACCTACCCCTTTGTGCTCGTGTCCAATCTGATGGCAGTCAACAACTGTGGGTGAGTCAGGCCTTCAATGTTTTCTCAATCCCCAGTATAAAGTGAGACACAAATCCTGTGCTTTGTGTGGGTGCAAGCAGACTCGCCAGTTGTAGTCAACTCATTTGTGTCTGAATTTCTTACTCATCGATTCAAGGATGTTATTCCTGGGAAATAGAAAGCTTTCATCTCAGCCACCTGGTGTGAACATCCAACATCACCAGAACAGGTACAGCACAGGGTTATATACAAAGTAAAGCTCCCTCTACACTGTCCCCATCAAACACTCCCAGGACAGGTACAGAGCACAGGGTTAGATACACAGTAAAGCTCCATCTACACTCTCCCCAGCAAGCACTCCCAGGACAGGTACAGCAAGGGGTTAGATACAGAGTAAAGCTCCATCTACACTCTCCCCACCAAACATTCCCAGGACAGGTACAGCACGGCATTAGATACAGAGTAAAGCTTCAACTGTGCTGGCACATGAATGTCTTTCAGCAGCAAACTTTGACTGGAAAAGATGAATGCAATCCACCCGGTGCTGAAGTTGAAAGCTGTGTGCCTAATGTACCATTGAGTGTCCATCTAGTGTATCATCTATGGCAGCCAAGCCCCCTGAGACGATGCCAGCTGCAGTGGTTTGTTGTAAGAAGTGAGATTGTAGAGTGACAGCTATCAGAATGTCAGTTACAATGAGTGACAGTCCTGATGGGCAACACATCTGGGGGAAAAAGGATCAACACCTTCTTGCAGTGTTTGCACGCGAGTGTCGACCCTTCTGGTGCTAAGCTGTGTAACAGCAGGCTGTCCCCACTGATGAGCTCGTTGAATCACTGTGTAATGTGTGTCTCTCTCCCCAGTCTGGTTGGTGGTCTCCCTCCTTATGCAGGTGTGTACACTTCATGGATTGACTGCTGGCGCCAGTTGAGCAGAGAGGTGAGTAGATTCACTGGTTCTATTTGCTAGTTGTGCTGTATAGGTCTGTTGTAACCACCTGCATTTACTGTGCCGTCACTGTGTTGAGGCTCCCTGGCCCATGAGTTGGTTAGATTGGAGAGCGAATGAGTGAGTGGGTCCAACTGGACATAACATAGGAAATAGGCGCAGGAGTAGGCCATTCGACCCCTCGATTATGGGTGATTTGATTGTGGTGTTAACTCCACTTTCCTGCCTGTCCGCCATAAGACTTGACTCCCTCATTTATCAAAAATCTGTCTAACTCAGCTTTGAATATATTCAATGATCCAGCCTCCACTGCTCTCTCTGGAAAAGAATTTCAAACACTAACAACCCTCTCAGAAGAAGTTCCTCCTAGTCTCCGTCTTCAATGGGCGACCCTAATTTTGAAATTGGTGTCCCCTAGTTCTAGACTCCCCAATAAGGGGAAACATCCTGTCAACATTAACCCAGTCAAGCCCATCCCCCACTTCAGATGTTTCAATAAGATCACCCTCTCATTTTTCTAAATTCCAATGAGTATAGGCCCAACTTGCTCAACCTTTCCTCATAAGACCAGCCCTTCATCCCAGGAATCAGTCTAGTGATCCTCCTCTGAACTACAGGTAGCATACAATGCAAGTATGCCCCTTCTTAAGTAAGGTGCAGTCTCACCAACACCCTGTACAGTTACAACAAGACTTCCCTACTTTAATATTCCACCCTTCCTGCAAGACAGTCCAGCATTCCATTTACCTTCCTAATATCTGAATACTTGGCATAGTGCCCATTCACTGCTGTGTGTTCTCATGGTCTCAGTCTGTCCGACTGCCTGTTCATCCTTTCTCATCCCAGTGGTTTCTCTGGAAGTCTCTCACCCCAAGCTCAGATGTAATGAGTGGTTCATCAACTTAACAAGCTGGAAAATTACAACTTTGATAAATTGACGCAAGAGAGTCTGGCCAAGGCCTGTAATTAGGGAGGCTTCAGCCCTGAAATCTCAAACTGTTTAAAGCTAGACAGAATTGGAAAAGTTTGAAAATGTCTGTTTTCTGACTTTAAAAAAAAAGACACTGATGCTTATCAATTAGAATTCTGCCTGAGTACCATCTGATACGAGAACAGAAAGATAGAGGCTGAGTTTAAACTATCCAAGGAAAGCAGTCTGTGACCCGTTCTAACTGTACACACCGGTTAAGTAGAAGACATAGCAGCAGGACTGAGGGCAGTTGGGATCACGAGGGCAAGGAGCTGAAGCAGTTAATGAAATATGTAACTTTATAGGTCGAGGGCAAGGGTCCAGAGATTCACAACTTATTGGTCAGGCCTTGGAGGAAATGTGTGTTGAGTTCTGGTCACATTGTAGAGGATCAGAATGATCTAAGGTATAAAAGTGAGGAGCTATAAGCAATACAGACCAGAGTGTGAAGGAGATGGAGAAACCTGACTTTTCTTTAGAGAATGGTAGCAGTTAGAGCAGATTCTCGCAATGAACAGACATCCCCTAGTTCTGCACAATAATTGGAGAGTCCTGAGGTTTACTGCCCTACGATATAATGCAGTGTCTTGTATCTGTGAGGTTGAGAATTCCATGTCTTCAGTTTAAAGAATTTGTGGATCTGGGAGGAACACAATCTGTGGATTGAGCTGGTTTTTAGCCATTACATCTCTTTCAAGGATAGTTCCAAGCATTTGATAGATTAGGGGCTGAGCACTGGTAATAATCAGTCGAGGTTAATGTGAAAGCACATTGCCAATTCCACTGTACAGAATTTCATAACGTCTTCAATACTCCAAGCATTTCATAATTGACATGTTCACTTCATTAAACACACCCAGAACTGTACGGAAGTGAGGAAAACTGCTTTTTATCCTGAAAGCAAAATACTGTAGATGCTGGAAATCTGAAACAAAAGCAAGAATAGCTAGAAAATCTCAGCAGGTCTGACAGCATCTACGGAGAGGAACACAGTTAACGTTTCGAGTCCGAATGACTCTTCATCAGAACTAAAGAAATATAGAAATGTGGTGAAATATAAGCTGTTTGAGGGGAGTGGGACAGGTGGAGCTGGATAGAGGGCCAGTAATAGGTGGAGGCAAAGGAGAGATTGCCAAAGATGTCACAGACAAAAGGACAAAGGGGTGGTGATGTTAGCTTTGGAATGTGCTAATGGTGACATTAAGGGTAGAAAGCAGGACAAGCAAGTGGCAAATGGCCCTAGTGGGGGTGGGTTGGGGGTAAGGGATTGAAATAGGCTAAAAGGTGGAGATAAAATGATAGATTGAAATAAATTTAAGAATAGGTGGGAAAAGAAAAATATATTTAAAAAATTATAAATTATTGGGAAAAGGAGGGTGGGGATGGAGGAGAGAGTTCACGATCTGAAGTTGTTGAACTCAATGTTAAGTCCGGAAGGCTGTAAAGTGCCTAGTTGGAAGATGAGGTTCTGTTCCTCCAGTTTGCGTTGAGTTTCACTGGAACAATGCAGCAGGCCAAGGACAGACATGTGGGCTTAAGAGCAAAATGATGTGTTGAAATGACAAGCAACAGGAAGGTCTGGGTCTTGCTTGCAGACAGACCGAAGGTGTTCCACAAAGCGGTCACCCAATCTGTGTTTGGTCTCTTTGCTTTTTATCCTAGTTTGAACTAATCCACTGGAATTTTCTATGCACATGTAAGAATGCATGATTTTATCTTACCAATTTATGGGGAGACTTGGAGCTCTTTGTTCCTCTCTGTGAGGAGGATTTCCCTTTGCAGCCTCTTCACATCCTGCTCACAGTTTACTTCCTACCCAAGCTTTTACCATCAGCAAACTTGAATATGTTACACTAGCTCGTTGATATGGATTTTAAATAGCTGAGACCAAGCATTGAACCTTGCAGTACTCCACTATTAACATTCTGACATCCTGGAAATGGATTATTTATTCCTATTCTCTGTCCATTACCCAATATGCAACCTATGCTACTATATTAACTCCAATCCCATGTGCCCTGTGTTTGTGTCACTCTCTGTGACATAGAAACAGAAAATAGGAGTAGGCCATTCGGCCCTTCGAGCCTGCTCCGCCATTCATTATGATAGTCTGCTCCCACTTTCTCCCCAAATCTTTTGATCCCTTTCACCCCAAGAGCTATATCTAACTCCTTCTTGAAAACATGCAATGTTTTGGCCTCAACTGCTTTCTGTGGTAGCGAATTCCATAAGCTCTCCACTCTCTGGGTGAAGAAATTTCTCCTCATCTCAGTCCTAAATGGCCTACCCCATATCCTCAGACTATGACCCCTGGTTCTGGGCTCCCTCACCATCAGGAACATCCTTCCTGCACCTACCTTGTCAAGTCCTGTTAGAATTTTATAGGTTTCTATGAGATCCCCCCTCATTCTTCTGAACTCCAGCGAATATAATCCTAACTGACCCAATCTCTCCTCATATGTCAGTCCTGCCATCCCAGGAATCAGTCTGACACCTTGCCTTCTCAAAATTCCGGCCTCCTACATCTACTGGTTCACCCTTGTCTACCTTGCTAGTTACACCCTCAAAAAAAAATCAATTTATTTATCAAACACTATTTCTCTTCATAATACCTTTTGCCTAATCATATTGTGATTTCCCCCCACACCCCCCTCCAAGTCTCTATTACTACACCCTTAATAGATTCTAGCATTTTGACAGATTGATGTCCAGTTAACTGGCCTTTGGTGTTCTATTTTCTTAAACAGCAGGATTATATTTCTTTTCTTCCAATCCATGGTCCAATCTTTTTCTTTGCACCCAACTGCTTTATTTTAGTGGTTTTTGTACACAGATCCTTAAACTTTCCCCCTAGCTTTTCACCATTTTCAAAAATACTTGCATCGATTTTTTTTAGTACAAAATGGATGAGCACACACTGGGGCAAATGGATTTCAATACAAAACCTGCCTATCAATGTCTGTAATTTTCAGCTCCTGATCACACCCCTTATTGTGTAACTGAACTTGAACTGTGTGTCACTGACAGATTTGGATACCTATTGTGTTATGAGCTATTACAAAATATTCAAGGCAGAGATGGACAGATTTTTGAAGTATGGAGGAGTCAAAGGTTATGGAGAACAGGCAGGAAAGTGGAGTTTAGGGCAAGTTTAGATTAGCCATGATCTTATTGAATGATACAGCTGGCTCAAGAGCCTATTCCTATTTCTTATGTTCTTATATCAAAGTTATTAATAGATATAGTGAATAATTGTGGCCCCAGCACAGATCCTAGTGGGACACCAATTGTCACTTTGTTGCATTATCCCTACTCTGGGAGTTTGTTTAGGCAATAGAGAATCGGCCATTTTCCACCAATTCTAAGAGCTTTATGTTGAACTTTATTGAATACCTTCTGGGCATCGCTAGAAACTACATCCATTGGCATTTTCCTGTCTACTACTTTAGTTACTGCCTCAAAATATTCCATTTGGCCTGTTAGACATGACCAGCTAAGTTGGAGCACATGTGAATGAGGCTGGGACCTTAGTGTAACCTAGTGTGGCTGTTCTTCAGGAGCTGCATTATCTAGTTAATATAGTGTAGCTGGAACATGCCACACACATTAAAGATGGTTCCCACCGACGAGCCCTCTGGAGTTGCCAGGGTTTCTGTGCGATGGTTCCTAACATCTCTTCTCAAACAGGCTCAGCCTGGAGAATGTTATAGGTGGGTGGTGTTTGTGAAACCAACTGAAACAAGGCTTTACACTTTCTGAGCCTTTTAACGAACAGTGGAAGCAGAGTGAGACCATTTGGCCCCTCATGCCTATTCTAATTGAAGGATGGATGATGGCTGATCTGTACCTTAACCCCATCTACCCACATTGGTTCCATAACTAAGAAAAATAAATCGGACCCCCCCCCCCAAAGCCTCAAAAGCTTTTTGGGTATGAGTTTCATATTTCCATTTCCCTCAGTTTGGAGAAATGCTTCCTGCTATCATCCCCTGAAAAGCCGAGCACTAATTTTAAGATTATGCCCCTCTGCTCTGCACTTCCCATTAGTGCTTTGTCAGCTGATGCTTGCACCATGTGGTGAAGAACTGGGTCAGGGAGGTCAGGTAGGCCTCAGTCTCCATCTTTGACTCATCTTGCCAACAGGTCTGAGGTGGGTTGGCAGTAGGGATACTGCATGTTGTCCCTTGGTTAGTGCCCAGCACCACCCCCCAATCTCACTGGAGGATGACACAGAGGCCCCAGTGTCCATCACAGGGCTGTGCTGTTAACTTGGCTGCAGTGGTCCTTATTGCGCCTGAGTTTGGGTGGGAGGGAAATCAGCCAGGATTCCCACTGATCCACGTCTAGAAAGTGTCGAGTGTGCCTGTGAATAGCTAATGAGGACAATAATCTGGTTTGTCTACAGTGCCTAATTCCCCCATGGCAGAACATTGGCTGTCTAAGTTTAGACATGAAGAATAACCAGTTAGACAAGGTATTGACACACTGACCAGTTTAATTCCACATTCCCATCTTTCCCTGATAACCTTAGATTCTTGTTAAGCAAGAGAATCTTATCTCCCTCCGCCTTAAAAATATTCCATGACCTTCCCTCCACCGACTTCTGAGGCAGAGAGGTCCAAAGTCGTACAACCCTTTGTGAGAAACAGTTTCTCCTCATCTCTGTCCCAAAAGAGCGTCCCCTAATTTTAAAACCGTGCCCCTAGTTCTGGACTCACCCACAAGAGGAAACATCCTTTCCACGTCCACCTTGTCAAGACTGTTCAGGATCTTGTACACTTCAGTCAAATCACCCCCTCACTTTTCTAAACTCCAGTGGAAACAAGTGCAGTCTGTCCAACCTTTCCTCATAAGAGAACCCCATAAGACAACATAAGAAACCAAGTTAAAGTTTCAGCTGTGTAACTTTTCTTCATTTCTGCAGAGTATTTCCTTCATTATGAGTTTTGAATTTAGTACTGGCACATTTGATGTTGCTGGCTGTGTGTTGCAGCAGCAGACATCAGCCTAACTCTGCTGACCCCAAGATCTGGGATTGAACCTGTCTCTCTACTTCCAGCTTCTTTGGAACAGCTTTCTCCTGACACATTTTTAAAAATGTTTTCTCTTACAGGGAAACCTGAGCCGAGGGAACAGTCTGTTTTTCCGGAAGGCTCCGGCTGGGCAAATGTACGCAGTTGAACAAAAACGATTTGTGTAGATGCACTTGGTGATGAGTTTATGAATGGAAAGGAGGATGGGGTGGGAGCTGGTGTCTAATTTGTATGATTCTGTTTACAATGGCGTACATGCCGTTTTTAATGATGTATTGTTGATCCACACTGGCACAATGTGTTATTTTATGATGGAATGAGATTGTCTGATTTAAAGAGGAAAGTATTTTAATTCCCTGTTTGTTCCCCAGTGGTTTGTGTAATGAGTGGTCTTTGTTGGGGGGTGGAAATGGTGTTCTGAGTGCCGTGTACCTAGGAATGGGGCACTTTGTTCTCCCAGCACCATTCCAATAAAATCTGGATAATCTTGCCCGGTGTTCCCAGCTTTGGTGAACACAAAGCGGGGAGAAGGAGGAGTTCGAATGACATCTCTGTTATCACGGTTACTCACCATCCACTTCCAGCAGCATCACCACTCTGTCTTACACACACCTGACCCTCCCAGGAGGAAAGCAGTTCAAAACTCCTGGCCCAGTTCCCTCCTTGTTCAACTCTCTTCTGTCCTACAACAACTGTTTGAGAGTTAGTGAATGAAGAGAGAGGGGAAGATTCTATATGTGACAGTTCATTATCCTCTGCTCCTTTTAATAGCTAGGATTTCAGTGGCAACTGTTCAGTAGAGACAGGATCACTGCGGAACAGGGTCCTGATGACCCCTCGCCTTCACTAGGAAGGAGGAAACAGTACTGATGACAGTGTGTACCTCACCACAGTGCCCATTTTTCCTGGGTTGGTCCGAGCAATTACCTTATTTTGCTGTTAGACTGGTGTATCATTGCAGCCAAGCCTGATCTTGTCCGCACACTTTCCAGTAGGATGTGATTAGGAACCGGGACCTTGGCTGATTCCCCACTCCCACCAGAGGCACTCAGATCAATTATAGTAGCAGTACTGCAGCCTAGGCTGCGATTGGCTAATTTAGCACAGACCATGGATCCGTCCTGGGCCCTTGAAATCTTCAGTGATTCAGTGTGGCACTGGGCCTGTGCATGTACCTTTTGGACCAACAGATTAGACAGGACAGAAGTTCTCTCAGTTTTTTTTGTAAATTAATTTGCTTTTTTCCCCCTTATTTTGCAACCAAAACAAATCAGTCAACCCTCAGTGGGGAGCCAGCTGATGTGAACATTTGCATAGCCCTGGGACAGTCCTGTCTGTAGTAACTGTCCACTACCAGCAGTGGGTAGTGCTGGACAGCCTCTCGTTCAGCACTGGTTCCTCTCTGAAGGAGGTACAACCAGAAAGAGCTGTAAAGCAGGCCTGTACATGTAGGATTCATCAACTGCCACATGTTGAAGTCTACTCCATAAAGCAGATTGCTCAGCACTGTCATTTTTTGTATAATGTATCATCCTGACAGTGGCTGCTCCCCATGCTCAACAGACTCTGCTTACACTCAGTTGAAAACAAAGAAAACTGCGGATGCTGGAAATCTAAAACAAAAACAGAATTACCTGGAAAAACTCAGTAGGTCTGGCAGCATCGGCGGAGGAGAAAAGAGTTGACGTTTCGAGTCCTCATGACCCTTCGACAGAACTTGATTTCGAGTCCAGGAAAGAGACTTTCCTGGACTCGAAATCAAGTTCTGTCGAAGGGTCATGAGGACTCGAAACGTCAACTCTTTTCTCCTCCGCCGATGCTGCCAGACCTACTGAGTTTTTCCAGGTAATTCTGTTTTTGTTTCTGCTTACACTCAACCATTTTGCTTGTTCCATGAATGTTATCCTGCTAAGTTGAGTTTAGTAAAACTACATCTTGAACTAATTAAAATGTTTGATTCCAGTACAAATGAAAGAATTTCTGCTGTTCCTGGAGCTTGCATTTTCCCCCTCTTCAAGCTGACAAGATGGTCTCAGTATGGAGTGAGGAAAGGTGTGCCTAACAGTCCTAATTCACACCCACACAGTGACCATCACTGTTATCTTGTACATCTACCCATATGAGTAGATGAGGTGCCACTGTAAAGCCTTATCTCTAAGTGAACAGTAAAAGTGAACAGAGCACCCAGGGTTAGTTCTGTAAGGATGATAATGAGCAATGTCCGTCAATATAATGTAAATTATGAAATGCCATGGGGTTTGGAAGTGGAAGTCTAGACACGTCCAGCAGAGAGATGATGAGTGGTTACATTTCGCAGTGACCCATGGGAAATGGGGATAGTGAACAGTAAGCACACAACGACAACATGATCTGCGATTCTCAAATACCAAAGCACAACAGTCAGGTATATAACTTTAAAAAGGGTGAATGTGGAGGAAATGAGAGAAAACTGTAAGCATAACAATTGGGGAAAGACATAATGACAAATACATGTGCAGCAGAAATACTTCACAAATAACTCTTATTTAACTGGTTGCTATCCCCAACGTTGTTCCCAGGAGAAATCCATGTGCAGCAGAGGCAGATTAAACAAACCTGGCTTTAAAAAGAGGAAAAAGTCAAGTGAAATAGAGAAGAACCATTTGCAAACCATGCGGAGGAGGGGGTTCACTGATGAATACAGGGCCATGCGACACAACCCGATTACACAGGCACTTGGAGAGAGAGAGATGAGAAAGGCCTAGTGTAAATCTTTCAGTACTGCAGCACAGGGAGAGCAGTCAGAGGAAATAGGATGAGCAGTTCATGGTAAACATTTTAAATGGATACTCCCAAGAATTCACAAATCCCTCCTCTTCCCAGCAAATAACCCAACTAGCATTAACAAGGGAAAAAATGAGATGCAGTTACTAAACAGGCCAGAAAGGCTCAAACACTAATAAAGCTCGTGGTATCGTTTCAGCAGTTCTGTGAAACCAGGTAGGAAATCTGAAGCAAGCAAATTATGAGGAGTCCTGGGATACCTGGAATGTGCAAATAGATAAGAAACAGACCAATGAGATGTCCACATTCTTGTGCCCGTAAATGAGGAGCTATGTTTTTAATCATATGTGAATTCTGTACAGTAATAACCTAGCAATCAATATAGACTTAGAAGGAGCAGCCTCTGTGAGACCCAGAACCTCTTTCTTTAAAGAAATGATTTCCCAAATGCCGTTTGGGAAGCCCTTCGAGCTGGTGGATTGAGATTCCAGAAGGCATCCAACAAAGTTCCACCTAGATTCACAAAGCGCAGGAGGAGGCCATTCGGCCAATCAAGAAACTGTGGCAGCTCTTTGCGAAAGCTGTGCCAGTGTATTCTCATACAGCTTCTTCCCCCTAACACTGCAAGTATAGAGTCCAATTGCCTTCTGAAAGTTCCTATGGAAGCTGTTTTTCCAGGAAGTGTGTCCCAAATTCTCACAGCCCTCTGCGTGAAATCATTTCCCCTTTGTCAATTTTTTTAAATCTCTGACTTTTGGTTACCAATCCATTTGCCAGAGGTAACCATTTCTCCTGACTTGCTCTATCAAAACCCTTCATAATTCTGAAAACCTCTGCTGGATCACCCAGTAACCTTAGCTCTTTTGGGGAAGCTGAGTTTGTTCCCCTATCTAGTCACATAACTGAGGGCCCTCAGATTTTTCCTAAAGTGTGGTGCCCAAATTTGTGTACACTGCTCCAGCTGAGACCAAACCAAAGTTTGATGAAGATTTAATGTTACTTCCTTTTTGGATTAGCGTCAAAGTAATGGGTGTGTCCTGTCAGGTAGAAACTTGTTTTTATATTCAATGCCCCTATTTGCAAAGCCAAATATCCCGTAAGTTTTCTTAACTACCCTATCAACTTGCCTTGTCGTTGTCAACGATTTATTAATAGACACCTAAATCCTCCTGCTCCCCATGAAGACCGCATCTTATCAAAACAAAAAGTGTTAGAAACACCAAGCAGGCCCAGCAGCATCAGTGGAGAGAGAAAAACAGTTAATTTTTCAAGTCCGTATGACTTCTTGGAACTGGGAAAGGGTAGTGGGGTTTAATCCTAAAAGTGGGAAGGGAGAGGAAGGACAAAAAGAAAGCGCTGGGATAGCGTAGAAGGCAGGAGAAATTGAATGACAATGACGGCATGTAATAAAAGGCAAAGGAATGCGCTCTACTGCCCCAGTCAAATCTTCTTTCCCAGTCGATGTGCTCTTCACCGACCCAGTCAAAACTCATTCCACAGTCCATGGGCACTCTACCGAACCAGCCAAATCTCATTCCACAGTCCTTGTGCACTCTACCAACCCAGTCAATTTTTCTTGCACAGTACATGTGCGGTCTACAGACCCAGTGAAGCCTTCTTGCACTGTTCCTGTGCACTCTACTGACCCAGTCAAATCTCCTTCATGATCCATGTGCACTCTACCGACACAGCCAAATCTCCCTGTACAGTCCATGTGCGTTCTCCCGACCCAGTCAAATCTCATTCCACAGTACATTTGCGGTCTACAGACACAGTGAAACCTCCTTGCACTGTTCCTGTGCACTCTACCGACCCAGTCAAATCTTCCCTGGTCCACGTGCGCTGTACCGACACAAGCAAATCTCCCTGCACAGTCCACGTGCGCTCTTCTGACGCCGCCAAACCTCCTTGCACAGTCAATGTGCGTTCTCCCGACCCAGTCAAATCTCCTTCTACAGTCCATGTGTGGTCTAGAGACCTAGTCACATCTCCTTTCACAGTCCGTGTGCACTCTACCAACACAGCCAAATCTCCTCGCACAGTCCACGTGCGCTCTACCGACGCAGTCAAATCTCCTTCCATAGTGCATGTGCACATTGCCAAGCCAGACAAGTCAACTTCCACGGTCCATTTGCTCTAATGACCCAGCCAAATCTCCTTGCACAGTACATCGGCTCTCTAGCGACCCAGTCAGATCTTCCATCACATTCCTTTCCATGTCTATACCGACCCAGTCAAACCTCATTCCAAGTGCACTCTACCGACCCTGTCAAATCTCCTTCCACAGTCAATGTGTGCTCTACCGACTCAGACAAATCTCATTCCACAGAATATGTGCGGTCTACAGAACCAGTCAAATCTGCTTCATGGTCCATATGCATTTTACTGACACAGCCAAATTTCCCTGCACAGTCCACGTGCGCTCTTCTGACACCGCCAAACATCCTTGTACAGTCCATGTGCATTCTCCCGACGCAGTCAAATCTCCTACAGTCCATGTGCGGTCTAGAGACCTAGTCACATCTCATTTCTCAGTCCGTGTGCACTCTACCAACACAACCAAATCTCTTCACACAGTCCACATGCGCTCTACGGACAGGCAAATCTTCCATAGTGTATGTACGCTCCACTAACCCACACAAACTGCAACCACAAGCATGTGCACTCAACCGACTCAGCCAAATCTTGTTCCACAGTCCATGTGCACTCCACTGACCCAGTCAAATCTCCTTCATGGTCCATGTGCTCTCTAGTGACCTAGTCAAATCTCCTTGCAGAGTACATGTGGTCTACAGATCCAGTGAAATCTACTTGCACTGTTCCTGTGCAATCTACCAACCCAGTGAAATAAGCTTCCACAATGCACTCTAGTCACCCAGTCAAATCTCCTTGCACAGTAGATGGGTCCACGGATCCAGTGAAACCTCGTTGCACAGTTCCTGTACACTCTACCGACACAGACAAATCTCCTTGCACAATCCCTACGCACTCTACTGACCCAGTCAAATTTCTTTCTACAGTGCATATGCACTCTACCGACCCAGTCAAATCTCCTTCCACAGTCCATGTGTGGTCTAAAGACCCAGTCAAATCTGCTAACACTGTTCCTGTGCACGACTTACCCAGTCAAATCTTCCACGGTCCATGTAGGCTATGCCGATGCAATCAAATCACCTTGCACGGTACATCTGCTCTCTAGCAACCCAGTCAGATCTTCCCCTACATTCCATTCCATGTCTGTAGAGCGCACATGTACTCTACTGACCCAGCCAAACCTCATTCCAAGTGCACTCCACCACCCCAGTCACATCTTCCACAGTCCATGTGCACTCTACCGACCCAGTCAAATCTCATTCCACAGTACATTTGCGGTCTACAGACACAGTGAAAGTTCCTTGCACTGTTCATGTGCACTCTACCGACACCGCCAAATCTCTTCGCACAGTCCGTGTGCGCGCTACCAATACCGCCAAACCTCCTCGCACAGTCCAGGTGCGCTCTACCGACACAGTCAAATCTCCGTCCATAGTGCATATGCACATTGCCAAACCAGACAAGTCACCTTCCACGGTCCATTTGCTCTCTAGTGACCCAGCCAAATCTCCTTGCACAGTACATCGGCTCTCTAGCGACCCAGTCAGATCTTCCATCACATTCCCTTCCATGTCTGTAGAGCGCACATGTACTCTACCGATCCAGTCAAACCTCATTCCAAGTGCACTCTACCGACCCAGTCAAATCTTCCCTGGTCCATGTGCGCTCTACTGACCCAGTCAAATCTACTTCATGGTCCATGTGCACTTTACTGACACAGCCAAATCTCCCTGCACAGTCCATGTGCGCTCTTCTGACACCGCCAAAACTCCTTGCACAGTCCATGTGCATTCTCCCAACCCAGTCAATTCTCCTTCTATAGTCCATGTGCGGTCTAGAGACCGAGTCACATCTCCTTTCCCAGTCCGTGTGCACTCTACCAACACAGCCAAATCTCCTCACACAGTCCACTTGTGCTCTACCGACAGTCAAATCTTCCATAGTGTATGTACGCTCCACTAACCCACACAAAACTGCAACCACACGCATGTGCACTCAACCGACTCAGCCAAATCTTGTTCCACAGTCCATGTGCGCTCTACCGACCCAGTCAAATTTCCTTCATGGTCCATGTGCTCTCTAGTGACCTAGTCAAATCTCCTTCATGGTCCATGTGCTCTCTAGTGACCTAGACAAATCTCCTTGCAGAGTACGTGAGGTCTACAGACCCAGTGAAATCTACTTGCACTGTTCCTGTGCAATCTACCAACCCAGTGAAATCTCCTTCCACAATGCACTCTAGTCACCCAGTCTAATCTCCACGGACCCAGTGAAACCTCCTTACACAATTCCTGTGCACTCTACCAACACAGACAAAACTACTTGCACAATCCCTGCGCACTCTACCAACCCAGTCAAATCTCTTTCTACACTGCATGTGCACTCCACTAACCCACGCAAAACTGCAACCACACGCATGTGCACTCTTGCGACGCAGCCAAATCTCATTCCATGTGTGCTCGACCGACCCAGTCATATCTCATTCTATGTGCACATTACCGACAAAATCAAATTTCCTCCCACAGCCCATGTGCACTCTACTGCCGCAGTCAAATCTCCTTCCGCTGTGCATGTGTGCTCCACTAACCCACGCAAAACTGCAACCGCACGCATGTATACTCAACCGACTCAGCCAAATCTTGTTCCACAGTCCATGTGCGCTCTACTGACCCAGTCAAATCTCCTTTCGCAGACCATGTGCTCTCTACTGACCCAGTGTAATCTCCTTCCAAAGTGCATGCACTAACCCATGCAAAACTGTAACACACAGATGTGCACTCTACCGATGAAGCCAAATCTTGTTCCACAGTCCATGTGCGCTCTACCGACCGAGTTTAATCACCTTGCATGGTACATCTGCTCTCTAGCGACCCAGTCAGATCTTCCTCCACATTCCATTCCATGTCTGTAGTGTGCACATGTACTCTACTGACTCAGCCAAACCTCATTCCAAGTGTACTCTTCCAACCTAGTCAAATCTCCTTCCACAGTCCGTGTGTGATCTAGAGACCCAGTCAAATCCACTTACACTGTTCCTGTGCACTCTACTGACCCAGTCAAATCTCCTTCCACAGTCAATGTGCGTTCTCCCGACCTAGACAAATCTCCTTCTACAATCCATGTGCGGTCTAGAGACCCAGTCACATCTCCTTTCACAGTCCGTGTGCACTCTACCAACACAGCCAAATCTCCTCACACAGTCCACTTGCGCTCTACCGACGCAGTCAAATCTTCCATAGTGCATGTACGCTCCACTAACCCACACAAAACTGCAACCACACGCATGTGCACTCAACCGACTCAGCCAAATTTTGTTCCACAGTCCATGTGTGCTCTACCGACCCAGTCAAATCTCCTTCCAAAGTGCATGCACTAACCCATGCAAAACTGTAACCACACGCATGTGCACTCTACCGATGCAGCCAAGTCTTGTTCCACAGTCCATGTGCGCTCTACTGACCCAGTCAAATCTGCTTCATGGTCCATGTGCAATTTACTGACACAGCCAAATTTCCCTGCACAGTCCACGTGCGCTCTTCTGACACGCCAAACCTTGCACAGTCCATGTGCGTTCTCCCGACCCAGTCAAATCTACTTCTCCAGTCCATGTGCACTCTACTGACCCAGTCTAATCTCCTTCCACAGTGCATATGCACACTAGCAAGACAGACAAGTCTCCTTCCATGGTCTATGTGCTCTCTACCAACCCAGCCAAATCCCCTTGCATGGTATATCTGCTCTCTAGCGACCCAGTCAGATCTTCCCCCACATTCCATTCCATGTCTGTAGAGCGCACATGTACTCGACTGACCCAGCCAAACCTCATTCCAAGTGCACTCTACCGACCCAGTCAAATCTCCTTTCACAGTCCATGTGTGGTCTAAAGACCCAGTCAAATCTGCTTACACTGTTCCTGTGCATGACTTACCCCGTCAAATCTCCTTCCACAGTACATGTAGGCTATGCCGAAGCAATCGAATCTCCTTGCACGGTACATCTGCTCTCTAGCAACCCAGTCAGATCTTCCCCTACATTCCATTCCATGTCTGTAGTGCGCACATGTGCTCTACTGACCCAGCCAAACCTCATTCCAAGTGCACTCCACCACCCAATCACATCTCCTTCCACAATCCATGTGCACTCTACCGACCCAGTCAAATCTCATTCCACAGTACATTTGTGGTCTACAGACACAGTGAAACCTCCTTGCACTGTTCATGTGCACTCTACCACCACCGCCAAAACTCCTCATACAGTCCGTGTGCGCGCTACCAACACCGCCAAACCTCCTCGCACAGTCCAGGTGCGCTCTACCGACACAGTCAAATCTCCTTCCATAGTGCATATGCACATTGCCAAGCCAGACAAGTCACCTTCCACGGTCCATTTGCTCTCTAGTGACCCAGCCAAATCTCCTTGCACAGTACATCGGCTCTCTAGCTACCCAGTCAGATCTTCCATCACATTCCCTTCCATGTCTGTAGAGCGCACATGTACTCTACCGACCCAGTCAAACCTCATTCCAAGTGCACTCTACCAACCCAGTCGAATCTCCTTCTACAGTGCACGTGCACTCTACCGACCCAGTCAAATCTCCTTCCACAGTCGATGTGTGCTCTACCAACCCAGACAAATCTCATTCCACAGAACATGTGCAGTCTACAGACCAAGTGAATCCTCCTTGCACTGTTCCTGTGCACTCTACCGACCCAGTCAAATCTTCCCTGGTCCATGTGCACTCTACTGACCCAGTCAAATCTACTTCATGGTCCATGTGCACTTTACTGACACAGCCAAATCTCCCTGCACAGTCCATGTGCATTCTCCCGACCCAGTCAATTCTCCTTCTACAGTCCATGTGTGGTCTAGAGACCTAGTCACATCTCCTTTCACAGTCCGTGTGCACTCTACCAACACAGCCAAATCTCCTCACACAGTCCACTTGTGCTCTACCAATGCAGTCAAATCTTCCATAGTGTATGTACGCTCCACTAACCCACACAAAATTGCAACCACACGCATGTGCACTCAACCGACTCAGCCAAATCTTGTTCCACAGTCCATGTGCGCTCTACCGACCCAGTCAAATTTCCTTCATGGTCCATGTGCTCTCTAGTGACCTAGTCAAATCTCCTTGCAGACTACGTGAGGTCTACAGACCCAGTGAAATCTACTTGCACTGTTCCTGTGCAATCTACCGACCCATTGAAATCTCCTTCCACAATGCACTCTAGTCACCCAGTCTAATCTCCACCGACCCAGTGAAACCTCCTTACACGGTTCCTGTGCACTCTACCGACGCAGACAAATCTACTTGCACAATCCCTGCGCACTCTACTGACCCAGTCAAATCTCATTCCACAGTGCATGTGCACTCCACTAACCCACACAAAACTGCAACCACACACATGTGCACTCTTGCGACGCAGCCAAATCTCATTCCATGTGCGCTCGACCGACCCAGTCATATCTCATTCTATGTGCAAATTACTGACAAAATCAAATTTCCTCCCACAGCCCATGTGCACTTTACTGCCGCAGTCAAATCTCCTTCCACTGTACATGTGCGATCCACTAACCCACGCAAAACTGCAACTGCACACATGTATACTCAACCGACTCAGCCAAATCTTGTTCCACAGTCCATGTGCACTCTACTGACCCAGTCAAATCTCCTTCCGCAGTCCATGTGCTCTCTACTGACCCAGTGTAATCTCCTTCCAAAGTGCATGCACTAACCCATACAAAACTGTAACCACACAGATGTGCACTCTGCTGACTAAGCCAAATCTTGTTCCACAGTCCATGTGCGCTGTACCGACCGAGTCAAATCCCCTTGCATGGTACATCTGCTCTCTAGCGACCCAGTCAGATCTTCCCCTACATTCCATTCCAGGTCTGTAGAGCTCACATGTACTCGACCGACCCAGCCAAACCTCATTCCAAGTGTACTCTACCGACCTATTCAAATCTCCTTCCCTGGTCCAGATGCGTTCTACGGACCCAGACAACTCTCCTTCCAGAGTCCATGTACACTCTACTGACCCAGTCAAATCTCCTTGCTCTGTTCATGAGCACGCTACAGACCCAGTCAAATCTCCTTGCACAGTCCATGTGCACTCTACAGACCCAGTCAAATTTACTTGCTCTGTTCACGTGCATGCTACCGACCCAGTCAAATCTCATTCCACAATCTATGTGCGCTCTACCAACCCAGTCAAATCTCCTTCATGGTCCGTGTGCACTCTACCGACCCAGTCAAATCTCCTTCCAAAGTACATGCACTAACCCACGCAAAACTGTAATCACACGCATGTGCACTCTACTGACGCAGCCAAATCTTGTTCCATAGTCCATGTGCACTCTACCAACCCAGTTAAATCTCATTCACGGTCTACATGCGCTCTACCGCCGCAGCCAAATCTCCTTCCACAGTGCATATGCACATTACCAAGCCAGACAAGTCTTCTTCCATGCTCCATGTGCTCTCTAACGACCCAGCCAAAGCCCCTTGCATGGTACATCGGCTCTCTAGCGACCCAGTCAAACCTCCTTGCACAATACATCTGCTCCCTGCTGACCCAGTCAGATCTTCCCCCACATTCCATCCCATGTCTGTAGAGCGCACATGACCACTACTGACCCAGCCAAACCTCATTCCAAGTGCACTCTACCGACCCAGTCAAATCACCTTCCACAGTCCATGTGTACTCTACCGGCCTAGTCAAATCTCCTTCCACAGTCCATGTGTGGTCTAGAGACCCGGTCAAATCCGCTTACACTGTTCCTGTGCACTCTACTGACCCAGTCAAATTTCCTTACAGTGTTCCTGTGCAGTCTACTGACCCACTCCAATCCCTTTCCACAGTCCATGTACGCTATGCCGACACAGTCAAATCTCCTTGCACGGTACATCTGCTCTCTAGCGAGGCATTCAGATCTTCCACCACATTCCTTTCCAGGACTGTAGAGCTCATGTGTACTCGACCGACCCAGCCAAGCCTCATTCCAAGGGCACTCCACCGACCCAGTCAAATCTCCTTCCCTGGTCCAGGTGCATTCTGCCAACCCAGAAAACTCTCCTTCCACAGTCCGTGTACATTCTACTGACCCAGTCAAATCTCCTTCCACAGTCCATGTGCACTCTACCGACCCAGTCAAATATACTTGCTCCGTTCACGTGCATGCTACCGACCCAGTCAAATCTCATTCCACAATCTATGTGCGCTCTACCAACCCAGTCAAATCTCCTTCATGGTCCGTGTGCACTCTACCGACCCAGTCAAATCTCCTCACACAGTCCATGTGCACTCTACCGACACAGTCAAATCTCCTTCACGGTCAATGTGCTCTTTAGTGACCCAGTCAAATCTCCTTGCACAGTACATGTGCATTTGACAGACACAGTGAAATCTCCTTGCACTGTTCCTGTGCACTCAACCGACGCAGTTGAAACCCCTTCCACAGTCCATGTGCACTCTACCAACCCAGCCAAATCTTCTCCCACATTCCATATGTGCTCCACCGACCCAGCCAAATATCATTCCAAATGCACTCTAACGACCAAGTCAAATATCCTTCCACAGTCCATGAGCGCTATACAGACCCAGTCAAACCTACTTCCACAATCCATATGCATATTACCAAGCCAAACAAGTCTCCTTCCACGATCCATGTGCGCCCTACCGACACAGTCACATCTCCATCCACACTCCATATGCTCTATTCCGATCCAGTCAAATCTCCTTCCGCAGTGCATATGCACATTACCAAGCCAGACAAGTCTTCTTCCATGCTCCATGTGCTCTCTAACGACCCAGCCAAAGCCCCTTGCATGGTACATCGGCTCTCTAGCGACCCAGTCAAACCTCCTTGCACAATACATCTGCTCCCTGCTGACCCAGTCAGATCTTCCCCCACATTCCATCCCATGTCTGTAGAGCGCACATGACCACTACTGACCCAGCCAAACCTCATTCCAAGTGCACTCTACCGACCCAGTCAAATCACCTTCCACAGTCCATGTGCACTCTACCGGCCTAGTCAAATCTCCTTCCACAGTCCATGTGTGGTCTAGAGACCCGGTCAAATCCGCTTACACTGTTCCTGTGCACTCTACTGACCCAGTCAAATTTCCTTACAGTGTTCCTGTGCAGTCTACTGACCCACTCCAATCCCTTTCCACAGTCCATGTACGCTATGCCGACACAGTCAAATCTCCTTGCACGGTACATCTGCTCTCTAGCGACGCACTCAGATCTTCCACCACATTCCTTTCCAGGACTGTAGAGCTCGTGTACTCGACCGACCCAGCCAAGCCTCATTCCAAGGGCACTCCACCGACCCAGTCAAATCTCCTTCCCTGGTCCAGGTGCATTCTGCCAACCCAGAAAACTCTCCTTCCACAGTCCGTGTACATTCTACTGACCCAGTCAAATCTCCTTCCACAGTCCATGTGCACTCTACCGACCCAGTCAAATTTACTTGCTCCGTTCACGTGCACGCTACCGACCCAGGCAAATCTCCTTCCACAATCCGTGTGCGCTCTACCAACCCAGTCAAATCTCCTTCACGGTCTACGTGCGCTCTACCGACCCAGTTAAATCACCTTCCAGAGTGCATATGCACATTACCAAGCCAGCCAAGGCTCCTTCCATGGTCCATGTTATCTCTACAAACCCAGCATAATCCCCTTGCACGGTACATCTGCTCTCTAGTGACCCAGTCAGATCTTCCCCCACATTCCTTTCCATGTCTGTAGTGCGCACATGTACTCTACTGACCCAGCCAAACCTCATTCCAAGTGCACTCCACCGACCCAGTCACATCTCCTTCCACAATCCATGTGCGCTCTACCAACCCAGCCAAATCTCATTCCACAGTCCATTTACACGATACTGACCCAGTCAAATCTCATTCCACAGTCCATGTGCGCTCTACCAACCCAGCCAAATCTCATTCCACAGTCCATGTGCACGATACTGAACCAGTCAAATCTCATTCCACAGTCTGTGTGCGCTCTACCAACCCAGTCAAATCTCCTTGCACAGAACGTTTGCTGTCTACAGACCCAGCCAAATCTACTTCCACAGCGCATGTGCCCTCCACTAACCCATGCAAAACTGTAACCACATGCATGTGCGCACTACCGACGCAGCCAAATCTTGTTCCAGTCATGTGTGGTCTACTGACCCAGTCAAATCTCATTCCACAGTCCATGTGCACTCTACAGACCCAGTCAAATCTCCTTCCACAATCTATGTGCGCTCTACCGACCCAGTCAAATCTCCTTCACGGACCATGTGCGCTCTACCAACCCAGTCAAATCTCCTTCCAAAGTCCATGTGCACTCTACCAGCCCAGTCAAATTTCTTTGTGCTGTAGATGTGTGGTCTACAGACCCAGTGAAACCTCCTTACATGGTTCCTGTGCACTCCACTGACGTAGCCAAATCTCCTTTACACAATCCATGCACAGTCTACCAATCAAGTCAAATCTCCTTCACGGTCCATGTGCGCTCTAACGACCCAGTCAAATCTCCTTGCACAGGACATGTGCGGTCTACAGACCCAGTGAAATCGACTTCCACTGTTCCTGAGCACTCTACCGACTCAGTGAAATCTCCTTCCACAGTCCATGTGCACTCTAGTGACCCAGTCAAATTTCCTCGCGCAGTACATGTGCGGTCTATGGACCCAATGAAACCTCCTTGCACAGTTCCTGTGCACTCTACTGACACAGTCAAATCTCTTTCTACAGTGCTTGTGCACTCCACTAACCCACGCAAAACTGCAACCACACGTATGTGCACTCTTGCGATGCAGCCAAACCTCATTCCATGTGCGCTCGACCGACCCAGTCATATCTCATTCTATGTGCACATTACCGACAAAATAAAATTTCCTTCCACAGCCCGTGTGCATTCTACCGGCACAGTCAAATACTGTTCCACTGTGCATCTCAGTCCACCGACCCAATCAAATCTTCTCCTACATTCCGTGGGTAATCTACCGACCCAGCCAAACTTCATTCCATGTGCTCTCTACCAACCTAGTCAAATCTCCTTACGCAGTTCCTGTGCAATCTACCGACCCAGCCAAATCTCCTTGCACGGTACATCTGCTCTCCAGCGTCCCAGTCAGATCTTCCCCCACATTCTATTCCTTGTCTGTAGAGCGCACTTTTACACGACAGACCCTGCCAAACCTCATTCCAAGTGCTCTACCGACCCAGTCAAATCTCCTTCTATAGTCCATGTGCACTCTACTGACTCAATCAAATCTACTTCATGGTCCATGTGCACTCTACAGACCCAGTCAAATCTCCTTTCCCAGTCCATATGTGCTCTACCGACCCAGCCAAACCTCATTCCAAATGCACTCTAATGACCGAGTCAAATATCCTTCCACAGTCCATGTGTTGTACATAGACTGAGTCAAATCTCCTTCCACTGTCGGTGTGCACTCTACCAACCCAATCAAATTTCCTTGCATGGTACATCTGCTCTCTAGCGACCCAGTCAAATCTCCTTGCATGGTATATCTGCTCTCTAAGGACCCAGTCAGATCTATCACCACATTCCATTCCATGTCTGTAGAGCGCACATGTACTCGACCGAACCAGCCAAACTTCATTCATTGTGCGCTCTACCGACCCAGTCAAATCTCCTTCCACAATCCATGTGTAGTCTACAGACCCAGTCAAATCTCCTTACACTGTTCCTGTGCACTATACCGACCCAGTCCAATCCCCACATTCCATTCCATGTCTATAGAGCGCACATGTACTCTACTGACCCAGCCAAACCTGATTCCAAGTGCACTCCACCGACCCAGTCACATCTCCTTCCACAGTGCATATGCACATTACCAAGCCAGACAAATCTCCTTCCACAGTCCATGTGCACTCTTCCGACTCAGTCAAATCTCATTCCACAGTCCGTGTGCACTCTACCAACCCAGTCAAATTTCATTCCACAGTCGGTGTGCGCTCTTCTGACCCAGTCAAATCTCCTTGCACCGTATATTTGCGGTCTACAGACCCAGTGAAACCTCCTTGCACTGTTCCTGTGCACTTTACCGACCCAGTCAAATATTCTCTGGTCCATGTACACTTTACTGACACAGCCAAATTTCCCTGCACAGTCCTTGTGCGTTCTCCCGACGCAGTCAAATCTCTTTCTACAGTCCATGTGCGGTCTAGAGGACCAATCAAATCTCCTTCCCCAATGCAAGTACACTCTGCTGACCCAGTCATAACTCCTTCCACAGTCCATGTGCACTCTACCAACCCAGCCAAATCTTCTCCCACTTTCCATATGTTCTCCACCGACCCAGCCAAATCTCATTCCAAATGCCTCTAACGACCAAGTCAAATATCCTACCACAATCCATGTGCACTCTACCGACCCAGTCAAATCTACTTCCACAATCCATGTGCACTTTACAGACCCAGTCAAATCTCCTTCCAAAGTACATGCACTAACCCATGCAAAACTGTAATCACATGCATGTGCACTCTACTGACGCAGCCAAATCTTGTTCCACAGTCCATGTGCGCTCTACCGACGCAGACAAATCTTGTTCCACAGTCCATGTGCACCCTACTGACCCAGTCAAATCTCATTCATGGTCTACATGCGCTCTACCGACGCAGCCAAATCTCCTTCCGCAGTGCATATGCACATTACCAAGCCAGACAAGTCTTCTTCCATAGTCCATGTGCTTTCTACCAACCCAGCCAAAGCCCCTTGCATGGTACATCTGCACTCTAGCGACCCAGTCAAACCTCCTTGCACAGTACATCTGCTCCCTGCTGACCCAGTCAGATCTTCCCCCACATTCCATCCCATGTCTGTAGAGCGCACATGACCTCTACTGACCCAGCCAAACCTCATTCCAAGTGCACTCTACCGACCCAGTCAAATCACCTTCCACAGTCCATGTGCGCTCTACCAGCCTAGACAAATCTCCTTCCACAGTCCATGTGAGGTCTCGAGACCCGGTCAAATCTGCTTACACTGTTCTTGTGCACTCTACTGACCCAGTCAAATCTTGTTACAGTGTTCCTGTGCGCTCTACCAACCCACTCCAATCCCTTTCCACAGTCCATGTACGCTATGCCGACACAGTCAAATCTCCTTGCACGGTACATCTGCTCTCTAGCGACGCACTCAGATCTTCCACCACATTCCTTTCCAGGTCCGTAGAGCTCACATGTACTCTACCAACCCAGCCAAATCTCATTCTACAGTCCATGTGCACTCTACCGACCCAGTCAAGTAGACTTCACGGTCCATGTGCGCTCTACCAACCCAGTCAAATCTCATTCCACAGTCCATGTGCACTCTACCAACCCAATCCAATCTCCTTCCAAAATCCATATGCGCTCTACCGACACAGTCAAATCCCCTTCCACAATCCATGTGTCCTCTACCGACCAAGTCAAATTTCCTTGCGCAGTAGATGTGTGGTCTACAGACCCAGTGAAACCTTCTTGCACGGCTCCTGTGCACTCTACTGACATAGCCAAATCAACTTGCACAATCCATGCGCACTCTACCGACCCAGTCAAATATACTTCATGGTCCATGTGCACTCTACCGACCCAGTCAAATCTCCTTCCACAGTCCATGTGCACTCTACCGATGCGGTCAAATCTCCTTCCACAGTCCATGTGCAAGTACTGACCCAGTCAAAACTCCTTGCACAGACTGTCCGCTATAACTACTCAGTCAAATCTCCTTCCACAGTGCAAGCACACATTACCAGGCCAGACTAATGTCCTTCCATGGTCCATGTGCTCTCTACCGACCCAGTCAAATCTCCTTCACGGGCCATGTGGTCTTTAATGACCCAGTCAGATCTTCCACCACATTCCAACCCATGTCTGTAGAGCACACATGTACTCGACCGACCCAGTCAAACATCATTCCACAGTCCATGTGCGCTCGACCGACCCAGTCATATCTTATTCTATATGCACATTACCGACAAAATCAAATTTCTTTCCACAGCCCATGTGCACTCTACCGACGCAGTCAAATACTGTTCCACTGTACATCACACTCCATCCATGCAGTCTAATCTTCTCCTACATTCCCTGGGTAATCTACTGAGCCAGCCTAACCTCATTCCATGTGCACTCTACTGACCCAGTCAAATCTCCTTATGCAGTTCCTGTGCAATCTACCGACCCAGACAAATCTCCTTACACGGTACATCTGCTGTCCAGAGTCCCAGTCAGATCTACCCCCACATTCCATTCCATGTCTGTAGAGCGCACATGTACACTACTGACCCAGCCAAACGTCATTCCAAGTCCACTCTGCCGACCCAGTCAAATCTCCTTCCCTGGTCCACGTGCACTCTACCAACCCAGTCAAATCTCTTTCCACAGTCTGTGTGCGCTCTACCGACCCAGTCAAATCTCCTTGCACAGTACGTTTGCGATCTACAGACCCAGTGAAACCTCCTTGCACAGTACATTTGCTGTCTACAGACCCAGCCAAATCTACTTCCACAGTGCATGTGCACTCCACTAACCCACGCAAAACTGTAACCACACGCATGTGCACAGTACCGACGCAGCCAAATCTTGTTCCAGTCATGTGCGGTCTACTGACCCAGTCAAATTTCATTCCACAGTCCATGTGCGCTCTACTGACCCAGTCAAATCTCATTCCACAATCCATGTGCGCTCTACCAACCCAGTCAAATCTCCTTCCACAGTCCATGTGCACTCTACCGACCCAGTCAAATCTCCTTCACGGTCCATGTGTGCTCTACCGACCCAGTCAAATCTCCTTCCAAAGTCCATGTGCACTCTACCGACCCAGTCAAATCTCATTCCACAATCCATGTGCACTCTACCGACCCATTTGAATCTCCTTCACGGCCCATGTGCGCTCTACCGACCCAGTCAAATCTCCTTCCAAAGTCCATGTGCACTCTACCGACCCAATCAAATCTCATTCCACAGTCCATGTGCACTCCATCGACCCAGTCAAATCTTCTACTAGATTACGTGGGCAATCTACCGACCGAGCCAAACCTCATTCCATGTGCACTCTACCGATGCAGTCAAATCTCCTTATGCAGTTCCTGTGCAATCTAGCGACCCAGCCAAATCTCCTTGCACGGTACATCTGCTCTCTAGTGACCCCATCAGATCTACCCCCACATTCCATTCCATGTCTGTAGTGCACACATGTACTCGACCGACCCAGTCAAACCACATTCCAAGTGCACACCACTGACCCAGTCACATCTCCTTCCACAGTCCATGTGCGCTCTACCAACCCAGCCAAATCCCCTTGCATGGTATATCTGCTCTCTAGCAACCCAGTCAGATCTTCCCCCACATTCCATTCCATGTCTGTAGAGCGCACATGTACTCGACTGACCCAGTCAAACCTCATTCCAAGTGCACTCCACCGACCCAGTCACGTCTCCTTCCACAGTGCATATGCACGTTACCAAGACAGACAAATCTCCTTCCACAGTTCATATGCACATTACCAAGCCAGACAAGTCTCCTTCCATGGTACATCTGCTTTCTAGTGACCCAGTCAGATCTACCACCATATTCCATTCCATGTCTGTAGTGCGCACATGTACTCGACCGAACCAGCCAAACTTCATTCATTGTGCGCTCTACCGACCCAGTCAAATCTCCTTCCACAGTCCATGTGTGGTCTACAGACCCAGTCAAATCTCCTTACACTGTTCCTGTGCACTCTACCGACCCAGTCCAATCCCCACATTCCATTCCATGCCTATAGAGCGCACATGTACTCTACTGACCCATCCAAACCTCATTCCAAGTACACTCCACCGACCCAGTCACATCTCCTTCCACAGTGCATATGCACATTACCAAGCCAGACAAATCTCCTTCCACAGTCCATGTGCGCTCTACCGACCCAGTCAAATCTCCTTCTACGCTGCATATGCACATTACCAAGCCAGACAAGTCTCCTTCCATGGTACATCTGCTTTCTAGTGACCCAGTCAGATCTACCACCACATTCCATTCCATGTCTGTAGTGCGCACATGTACTCGACCGACCCAGCCAAACCTTATTCCAAGAGCACTCTACCGACCCAGTCAAATCTCCTTCCACAGTCCATGTGTGATCTAAAGACCCAGTCAAATCTGCTTACACTGTTCCTGTGCACGACCTACCCAGTCAAATCTGCTTCCACTGTCCATGTGCACTCTACCAGCCCAGTCAAATTTCTTTGCGCTGTAGATGTGTGGTCTACGGACCCAGTGAAACCTCCTTTTCATGGTTCCTGTGCACTCTACTGACGTAGCCAAATCTCCTTTACACAATCCACGTGCACTCTACCGACCCAGTCAAATCTCCTTCATGGTCCATGTGCATTCTACCGACCCAGTCAAATCTCCTTCACGGTCCATGTGCATTCTACCGAATCAGTCAAATCTCCTTCACGGTCCATGTGCTCTCTAGTGACCCAGTCTAATCTCCTTGCACAGGACATGTGCAGTCTAAAGACCCAGTGAAATCTACTTCCACTGCTCCTGTGCACTCTACCGACTCAGTGAAATCTCCTTCCACAGTCCATGTGCGCTCTACCGACTCAGTGAAATCTCCTTCCACAGTCCATGTGCACTCGACCGAAACAGCCAAATCTCCTTGCACAATCACCGTGCACGCTATTGATCCAGTCAAATCTCATTCCACAGTGCATGTGCACTCCACTAACCCACGCAAAACTGCAACCACTCACATGTGCACTCTTGCGATGCAGCCAAAGCTCATTCCATGTGCGCTCAACCGTCCCAGTCATATCTCATTCTATGTGCACATTACCGACAAAATCAAATTTCCTTCCACAGCCCATGTGCACTCTACCGACACAGTCAAATACTGTTCCACTGTACATCGCACTCCACCCATGCAGTCAAATCTTCTCCTATGTTCCGTGGGTAATCTACCAACCCAGCCAAACCTCATTCCATGTGCGCTCTACCAACCCAGTCAAATCTCCTTACGCATTTCCTGTGCAATCTACCGACCCAGCCAAATCTCCTTGCATGGTATATCTGCTCTCCAGGTGTCCCAGTCAGATCTTCCCCCACATTCCATTCCATGTCTGTAGAGCGCACTTTTACTCTACAGACCCTGCCAAACCTCATTCGAAGTGCACTCCACCCATGCAGTCAAATCTTCTCCTATGTTCCGTGGGTAATCTACCAACCCAGCCAAACCTCATTCCATGTGCGCTCTACCAACCCAGTCAAATCTCCTTCCCCAGCCCATGTGCACTCTACCGACCCAGTCAAATATACTTCACAGTCCACGTGCACTCCACCGACCGAGTCAAATCTACTACTGGATTCCATGTGCACTCTACCAATGCAGTCAAATACTGTTCCACTGTATATCGCACTCCATCCATGCAGTCAAATCTTCTCCTACATTCCATGGGCAATCTAACAACCCAGCCAAACCTCATTCTGTGTACACTCTACCGACCTAGTCAAATCTCCTTCACAATCCATGTGTGGTCTACAAACCCAGTCAAATCTCCTTACACTGTTCCTGTGCACTCTAATGACCCAGTCAAATCTCCTTACGGTGTTCCTGAGCACTCTACCGACCCATTCCAATCCCCCCATTCCATGTCTGTAGAGCGCACATGTACTCTACTGACCCAGACAAACCTCATTCCATGTGCACTCTACCGACCCAGTCAAATCTCCTTCCACAGCCCATGTGCACTCCACCGACCCAATCAAATATACTTCACAGTGCATGTGCGCTCTACTGACCCAGTCAAATCTTCTACTAGATTCCGTGGGCAATCTACCGACCGAGCCAAACCTCATTCCATGTGCACTCTAGCGACGCAGTCAAATACTGTTCCACTGTACTTCGCACTCCACCCTTGCAGTCAAATTTTCTCCTACATTCCATGGGTAATCTACCAACCCAGACAAACCTCATTCCGTGTGCACTCTGCCGACCCAGTCAAATCTCCTTCCACTGTCCATGTGCACTCTACCGACCCAGTCAAGTAGACTTCACGGTCCATGTGCGCTCTACCGACCCAGTCAAATCTCATTCCACAGTCCATGTGCTCTTTACCGACCCAGTCAAATCTCCTTCATGGGCCATGTGGTCTTTAATGACCCAGTCAGATCTTCCACCACATTCCAACCCATGTCTGTAGGGCACACATGTACTTGACTGACCCAGTCACATCTCCTTCCACAGGCCATGTGCTCTCTGCCGATCTAGTCAAATCTCCTTCCCTGGTCCACGTGCACTCTACCAACCCAGTCAAATCTCCTTCCACAGTCCGTGTGCACTCTACCAGCTCAGTCAAATCTCCTTGCATGGTATATCTGCTCTCTAGTGACCCAGTCAGATCTTCCCCCACATTCCTTTCCATGTCTGTTGAGCGCACATGTATTCTACTGACCCAGCCAAACCTCATTCCAAGTGCACTCTACCAACCTAGTCAAATCTCCTTCCACAGTCCATGTGCACTCTACAGACCCAGTCAAATCTCCTTCCACTGTCCATGTGCACTCTACCGACCCAGTCAAGTAGACTTCACGGTCCATGTGCGCTCTACCGACCCAGTCAAATCTCATTCCACAGTCCATGTGCTCTCTACCGACCCAGTCAAATCTCCTTCATGGGCCATGTGGTCTTTAATGACCCAGTCAGATCTTCCACCACATTCCAACCCATGTCTGTAGGGCACACATGTACTTGACTGACCCAGTCACATCTCCTTCCACAGGCCATGTGCTCTCTGCCGATCTAGTCAAATCTCCTTCCCTGGTCCACGTGCACTCTACCAACCCAGTCAAATCTCCTTCCACAGTCCGTGTGCACTCTACCAGCTCAGTCAAATCTCCTTGCATGGTATATCTGCTCTCTAGTGACCCAGTCAGATCTTCCCCCACATTCCTTTCCATGTCTGTTGAGTGCACATGTATTCTACTGACCCAGCCAAACCTCATTCCAAGTGCACTCTACCAACCTAGTCAAATCTCCTTCCACAGCCCATGTGCACTCTACAGACCCAGTCAAATCTCCTTCCACAGTCCATGTGTGCTCTACAGACCCAGTCAAATCTCCTTCCACAGTCCATGTGCGCTCTACCGGCCCAGTTAAATCTCCTTCATGGTCCATGCGCACTCTATCGACACGGTCAAATCTCCTTCCACAGTGCATGTGCATGTACTTACCCAGTCAAATCTGTTTCCACAGTCCATGTGCGCCCTACTGACCCAGACAAATCTCCTACCACAGTCCATGTGCACTCTACCGACCAAGTCAAATCTCCTTCCAAAATCCATATGCTCTCTACCGAACCAGTCAAATCATCTTCACGGTCAATGTGCTCTTTAGTGACCCAGTCAGATCTTCCACCACATTGAAACCCATGTCTGTAGAGCGCACATGTACTCAACCGACCCAGTCAAACCTCATTCCACTGTTGATGTGCGCTCGACCGACCCAGTCATATCTTATTCTATATGCACAATACCGACAAAATCAAAATTCCTTCCACCACTCATGTGCACTCTACAGACGCAGTCAAATACTGTTCCACTGTACATCACACTCCATCCATGCAGTCAAATCTTCTCCTACATTCCGTGGGTAATCTACCGAGCCAGCCTAACCTCATTCCATGTGTGCTCTACCGACCCAGTCAAATCTCCTTACGCAATTCCTGTACAATCTACCGACCCAGCCAAATCTCCTTACATGGTACATCTGCTCTCCAGCGTCCCAGTCAGATCTTCCCCCACATTCCATTCCATGTCTGCAGAGCACACTTTTACACTACAGACCCTGCCAAACCTCATTCCAAGTGCACTCTACCGACCCAGACAAATCTCCTTCATTGTCCATGTGCACTCTACAGACCCAGTCAAATCTCCTTTCCCAGTCCATGTGTGCTCCACCGACCCAGCCAAACCTCATTCCAAATGCACTCATGACTGAGTCAAATATCCTTCCACAGTCCATGTGTTGTACATAGACTGAGTCAAATCTCCTTCCACTGTCGGTGTGCACTCTGCCAACCCAGTCAAATTTCCTTGCATGGTACATCTGCTCTCTAGCGACCCAGTCTAATCTCCTTGCATGGTATATCTGCTCTCTAAGGACCCAGTCAGATCTACTGCCACATTCCATTCCATGTCTGTAGTGCGCACATGTACTCGACCAACCCAGCCAAACATCATTCCATGTGCGCTCTACTGACCTAGTCAAATCTCCTTCCACAGGCCATGTGTGGTCTACAGACCCAGTCAAATCTCCTTACACTGCTCCTGTGCTCTCTAATGACCCAGTCAAATCTCCTTACAGTGTTCCTGTGCACTCTACTGACCCAGTCCAATCCCCACATTCCATTCCATGTCTGTAGAGCGCACATGTACTCTACTAACACTTCTTTACACACATAGATATAGCAAAAGGTTTGTGACAGAAACTTGGGCAATTACAATAGTTTCAAATGGCTTCAAAGGATAGCGACCATCGTTAATGATTTAACAATTAGACAGGACAATGTCAATGATTTAGCAAGTAGACAGGACAATGTCAATGATTTAGCAAGTAGACAGGACAATGTCAATGGTTTAGCAAGTAGACAGGGCAATGTCAATGGTTCAGCAAATAGATAGTGTTAATGGTTACATATCCTGGGCAATGCACACACAAATAGTTTTTTCTCTTAGATTTTGCCACTGTACCTGACATCCGGAGACCCTTAGTCTGGGAAGGTAGCACTGGCCCTTTGATTTGCTAATTTATGTGCTGGCTGCATGACTGTTTGGGGACTTTCTACAGTAATTTCATTATACATGGATTTTAAGTTTATTTCTCTCATACGTATAGATGTATTTTATTCTTCCACAATCCCTCCTCGTTAATCTTTTAGATTAATACCAACAAGGAATAGTATCTTCATCATCAAAAGGGGGCTCACAACCATAAGGAAAAGGCCGATCCCTGGCAGGGTAAACTTTTTCTCCCCATCAGTGGGTTTCAATGGGGCCAGTGCGTATCAATTGAGGGACAAAGGGAGTTCCTCCTTATCCAGTGGTGACTCCAGTCATAGCTCCATTAATACACTGGATACAGCAAATCCTCATAGTAACACATGCAGAACACCCTATAACACCTAATAAAACTAACCCAATTAAAACATACAACAGCCAACTTCCCCAACTGGAGAACCATCCCGTTACTGTAGCCCACCAGAAATCCTTGTTATAAGAATTGCTCAACCTTTCCCCAACTTTCTTTATTTCTCTCACTTTATCCATAACATGCTGTCTTAGGTTCTTAATATTCTCAGAAACATCAGGCACATAGGTGCAACATTCTGTGCCTATTATGGCACAAGTGTCACCTTTTTCAGCTAGGAGGAAATCAAGGGCCATTCTATTTTGTAGAGGTGTCAGGCGTAGGGCTATCATTTCAGTAGTGGTAGCTGAAATCTGTTTCTGAGTCTCAATAAAAGCGTCAGCTGTCGAATTGGCAAATTTTTCAAGCGCAACTGCCAGGTTGATAACCTCTCGGGAGTTACGCGCAGTTCCATAAGAGGGGATAGCAATTATTCAGAATCGTTCAGATTTCGAGATGTCACGGCGATGTAGACGCAGATGCGGGTGAATATCTGATGCTATAGGACTGCCGGACAATGTTTTTTTTTACAACGAGTGATGTGGACCCAATCTTCCTTCCCTTTAATCTTCAGGGCCGTTCGAGTTGTTAGCAGCACAAGGAAGGGTCCTTTCCAGTCTCTCATGCAATTCAGCTGCTGTTTTGCATAGAGAAAAATGAGTACAAATCCAACATTCAGTCCAATGAACTTGCGAGGCTAAGGCCTGTACTCGTTGAACCGCAGAATTGGTAGTCCATGCCCCCACAAGGACCACACAGAGCAGGATCCAAATCAAAGTCAGCATTCCAACAGCTCAGTTAAAGTTCTTGCACAAGCACTTCCATCCGAGGTCTGCGTCCGCTTGACGTGCGATGTGTGGATCCACAAGGGCGTCCTTCAACCTTTACGGCCATTTGGGTGGTGAGCAGGACTTGGAAAGGCCCCTCCCATCGAGGTTCCAAACAGTTCTTTCTCCTGAAGGTCTTTACTAGGACTAGGTCCCCGGGCTGGTATTGATGGCAATCTTCAATGGAGGGCTTTTTCTGAGCTTCTACTACCTGTATATGCAAGCTCTTGAGACAGTTAGGGTGAGAGCGCATAGTCATGAGCGCCAAGGGTAGAGCTTCAGGCCCTTTCAAACTGGTTTCTTCACATAATTTAGCTAGTTTGTTTTTCAGAATACCATTTTGTCTTTCCACCGCCCCAGTAGACTGGGGGTTGTATGGGCAGGAAAGGTGATGGTTTCATTGTAAGGCCTTCAACAGTTCCTTTATCACTTCAGCAGTAAAATGAACAACAATTTTACAACAACAACAGCATCATTTCGTCGGGTGGGATATGTCTCCATCCATCGCGAGAACAAACATACTAGAACTAAAACATAATTATATTCCATACACTTAGGCATTTATATAAAGTCCATTTGTAGGTGTACCAATGGGCCCCATGGCTGGGGTCCCATACCAGCAATCACTGTGGGCATCTTGCCTGTGTTATGTCATTGACGTAGGTATGACAGGTATTACTAATACAATGCCTTTTATCATATTACTATTCACTATACATTCAACATTCATTCTACATACACGTGTTAAACCCCTGAGCTGGCAACTGTCAAAGTCATGATTCTTGTGTCATGAGAGATTCAATAAATGTTCATTAGTTACCCATAAAGGGACTACCCTTTCTTTAGTCTGTCTTAAATTTTCTCGGAGTTGTTCCAGTGCCCAAGATCCATAGGTGTTGCATACATCATTTCTGCTCGCTTCGTCTGAAATATTTTTCCCTATTTCAATTAATTTATTGATAGTCCCTGCATGACTTTCGAGCACGGTAGCCAGGCTTTGGATTAACCAATGATGTCCCTATACTGAATATCATAGGAGCATCATTTATCATGCTGCGCTTAATGTGGTTCCCTCCCAAGCCTGATCACATCTCGCCACTAAACTGAACTGCTTCAGTCATCAATTGGCACGTCAGAGCCATATAAAGTGCTTGGGTATGGGTTGAGCGCCACTGGGGCAGGACGACACCGGATACATTCAAGACTACGGGTACCAGCTCATGGTGTACATTATCATACAAAACTTCTGATTAACCAGTACCAAACCATTCATCGGTCCTGGATGCATAGCCGGACAAGATGGGTCAGTCGGTGTGGTTTGAGGGGCTTCAATTATCTCTACTTGGACTGTGAAAGTAGATGTGGAAGGTGGCTGGGTAGTGGCGGACCTCCCATGCCCGATCTGAAGCAAACCCTTACTACAATTTGAAAGCACTTGTTCTCCTGTCACATTTATCATTTCCTTTTGCGTGTCGCATTCGGCACTGTCCATGCTGTACCAAAGATCCTCCTGTGGATCAGTGATGATCCCCAACCTTGTTGCCAGTACTGATAGGCCCACGACTAGGATCAGGCTCACGACCAGGATCATGGATCTGTGGAGACATTAACATCGGCTCCCATTCTCTGGGTTACCGCTTGGTCAATTGTCATGTATCTTTAACTGTGTGTAATGCCTCCATTTACTTCCCGTTCTCGCATATATCACCTGTCATAATTACCTGGTATGGTCCATTGTTGCTTTTTGGTTTTGCCTGTTTCCATATCCTTAATCATCTTCAGTCTTTAACTTCCTCTCTCAACTCATGTAATTGCCTACTTAATTCCCTTACATTGTCTTGTATTCTTCCTTTCAGTGGCCCTACACTCCTACTATAAAGCCTTCAGGTAATCGCATGGCTCTTCCTGTTATCATTTCAAATGGGGTGAACCTGTCCGTCCTATTGGGGTAGCCCACAGTGCATTAGAATATTGGGCTGTTCCCTGTCTCTTGATTGATGTTTTTTTTTAGTTCATCCTTTCCACCATCCCTGGACTCTGGGAATGGTAAGGAATATGGAATTTCTATTTAATCTCCATAAACTTACACACTTCTTTAATGACTCTCCCTGTGAAATGAGTTCCCTGTTCTGAATTCATCTGGGTAGGCACCCTGACTCCTTCCAGTTTACTCTCTCCTGCTGCTGTCTCATGTCAGACTTCAATTCTTTAAACAACTCTACAATACACCTTCTTATCCTTTCTTTCAGTGGCTCAGTATCTTCACTTCCAGTGATGGTTCTCTCTGGGAACCGCTTAACTCTGCCTGTTATCAAGGTGTTAACCCTATGGTTTTACTCTTTGTAGCTTGCAGGCACATTAATATAATCAGTAATACATTTATTTAGCCTTTTTCCAGCTTTCCCTTTACCTGTATCCATCTTGTGGTAAATTGTTGTTAAGTATTATTTCTCCTTACATTTCAATTCCTGAACTACAGATTCCTCATAGTTTTACTTCTAAGTTTTCTTTCCTGACCATGATCATCCTAAGGTTTTCTTGAGTTCAGTTTCTCTATTGTCTTGATTGTTTAAAATGTTTCCTTACTCTTTAGGCCATATTAACTATTCCATTTCAACGGGGATTTCTATCTCTAGATCTTTGCTTATCTCCCCCAGTGCAGTTCCAATGCCTCAGTTGATGGCCAGATTATCAAATTCATTTCCCTTAAAACAGTTTGTACATTATGTCCTCTTTCCCTGACTCATTCTCCTACTTTCCTCATACCAGTTCACACTTGCAACAGCTACCATCTTATCTTGTTCAGGTTGCCTGCAGAGACTTTAAAATAAATAAAATATTCTCATAACAGCTTTAAAAACAGAAATCAGGTATTGACATGTTTTGCTTCCTTTTCTTCTTCTCAAAGATTTTAGTGTCTTAAAAGTAACCCACTAAATCGTGTCTGACCCTTTATCTTTTAGAATTATACCAGATTCATTAACTCGGCCAAAAATTGGATTTCTGTCAAACTTTGCCAAGGTCTTGAGCTTAGCTTCATATTTTGGGAACAGACTTTACAAATACAAAAGCTTGCAGCATTTGAATTAGTGCCAATTGTTGTCAGACCTTTTCAAATGAAAATTCCCTTTTTGAGAACTTTATCAAGAACCAAACCTCAAATTTTTAAACTTTGTAAGAGCTATAATTTACACTATCAAAATTAAAACAACCTCTTTTTCATGTGTAATGATTTGTATCCAAGTAATAATTTCCGTATGTTTATTGACACATTCTTTATCTTAGACAGCATTCAAAAGTAACCTGTTAAATTACACTGCACTTCACATCTCAAGATTATCCCAAATTCAAACTCCAGTGCTTTTGAAAAGCAGATTTCCTTTAATATTTAATTCATCTCTTCATAAGAAACCCCTTTTTATCTATTGGAACCGCCTAGACCTTGTGTTTATGTCTTTTCGTTTTCCTAGAATCCTTCTGAATTTCAAGTAATTTCTTCTTCTCAGAATTTTAGAATTCAAACTCGTATGTATTAATCCCAATCAGCTTGGAAGCTGATGATGAGGGTTATTCCCTACTAGTCTGCAAGGGGGTGGTACAAGGGTTGGTTCATCTCAAACAAAGGCAAGCCCTGTTTTATCTTTACGCTACCTTCAAATTACGATTTTTGCCAGAAATCTCAACTCAAACCTTATACTCAAAACTCTGGAATATTTGAATAAACTTTTCCTTTAATCTAATATGGGGCTTTCGACTCTAAAGTGCTCAACTATACACACAAAAGACAATTCAGGGAAGAAAACACATTAAAGCTCACATACAAATGCTTCATTGCACACAAACAAACACATAGACAAAGGTATGCATCGATACTCCTATAATATTGATAAAAACAAAAAAACTGCGGATGCTGGAAATCCAAAACAAAAACAGAATTACCTGGAAAAACTCAGCAGGTCTGGCAGCATCGGCGGAGAAGAAAAGAGTTGACGTTTCAAGTCCTCATGACCCTTCGACAGAACTTGATTTCGAGTCCAAGAAAGAGTTGAAATATAAGCTGGTTTAAGGTGTGTGTGTGTGGGAGGGGGGGTGGGGGGGGGGGGGGGGGGGGGCGGGGAGAGAGAGAGAGAGAGAGAGAGAGAGAAGTGGAGGGGGGGTGGTGTGGTTGTAGGGACAAACAAGCAGTGATAGAAGCAGATCATCAAAAGATGTCAACAACAATAGAACAAAAGAACACATAGGTGTTAAAGTTGGTGATATTATCTGAACGAATGTGCTAATTAAGAATGGATGGTAGGGCACTCAAGGTATAGCTCTAGTGGGGGTGGAGGGAGCATAAAAGATTTTAAAATATTTAAAAATAATGGAAATTTCCATTATCACCAACTTTAACACCTATGTGTTCTTTTGTTCTATTGTTGTTGACATCTTTTGATGATCTGCTTCTATCACTGCTTGTTTGTCCCTACAACCTCACCACCCCCTCCACTTCTCTCTCTCTCTCTCTCTCTCCACCCCCCCACACACCTTAAACCAGCTTATATTTCAACTCTTTCTTGGACTCGAACTCAAGTTCTGTCGAAGGGTCATGAAGACTCGAAACGTCAACTCTTTTCTTCTCCGCCGATGCTGCCAGACCTGGAGTTTTTCCAGGTAATTCTGTTTTTGTTTTTTTTTCTCCTATAATATTGACCTTAACTCTAAACGAAGCTTCGAGTAGCATTGGGGGGAAATAAAGGGATCTTGAAGGCTCCACCTATAGGGACCTTCAAACTGACAAAAGCTCACATTTTCTCTGTTGCTGCTTGTCAATTGCTTATTAACCCCCTAGGGGTACCCTTTCTCTCTCTCTCGCTCTCTTCAGCACAAACAGCTCTTGTAACTTAGATCAATTCATTTTTTTTAAGTTATAGAAAATTCAATAGCGGACTACTTCCCTTAAAACATATCATAAGCACTCAAATCTGTTCCGATTAAAAGTTCCAGCTGGTGGGAAGCTCTCTCCTTTACTTTGAGTCCATTTAACCCAATCAGAAACATATTGGACAATTTCAGGACCGTAATGGACATACATATAAGCATTTGGGATTCCCTTCAAAGGGGGAACCTGGGGTTTCTTTTGATGTCATACTTCCCACTTTACTTAATAATATACACAAAAGAAAACACGGAAATTACTTACTTTTCACCTCCAGGAGACTCGAACCCCCGGGTATACTACTACTTTTTTCTTTTTCTTACCCATCTTCAAAGTTCCTAATTTAAGCTCCAGTTTCACTGGTTTCAGTTTGTTCTTAGTACTTTGAGAAGCAGGGAGAGTGGCAGAGCCCGCTCTGCTGTTGAGACCTCCCATTTTTCTGAAAAGAAAACACAATTAACAGCGTGGCGCGTTTCCTACCCTATGCGCTCACCGGTGTTTAAGAGTTCCTTAACAAGTCCTCCAGTTCCTTGGGTTCTTTTTTTTTTGAGTCTGGTCGGTAGCTACCCTTTTTCAAGCACTCCTCCTTTCAGCTAGGATGCTTTACGTCCCCCTTTCACCTCTCCAACTTAAGATGTGGCTGGGACACTATTTAACTGCATTCCCCCTTTCAGCTAGGATGCAGTTCGTACTCTCCCCAACTTAGGAGAGTCTCTCCCTTTCTCCGCAAGGGTTCTTTTTCAGAGATCCGATGGTCCAGGTTTTCAATTACCTCTCCAACTTAAGAGGCCACAGGACTTCAGGCGGATCCCACCTTCGTCGCCAATTTGTCGCGGAAATCGGAGTGAACGCTCAGACCCAGGAGGTTTGTCTAGGAAGCCTTTTATTAAAATTGTGATATCACGGAGAGCCCAGCAGCTTACAGTGGTTCTGTTGAAGGGTCACGAGTACTCGAAACGTCAACTCTTTTCTTCTCAGCTGATGCTGCCAGACCTGATGAGTTTTACCAGGTAATTCTGTTTTAGCTTACAGTGGAGCTAGCTGACACTCTGACTAACACTTATTACACACATAGATATAGCAAAAGGTTCGTGACAGAAACTTGGGCAATTACGAGAGTTTCAAATGGCTGCAAAGGATAGCGACCACCGTTAATGATTTAACAATTAGACAGGACAAGGTCAATGGTTTAGCAAGTAGACAGGACAATGTCAATGGTTTAACAAGTAGACAGGGCAATCAATGTCAATGGTTCAGCAAATAGATAGTGTTAATGGTTACATATCCTGGGCAATGCACACACAAATAGTTTTTCTCTTAGATTTTGCCACTGTATCTGACATCCAGAGACCCTTAGTCTGGGAAGGTAGCACTGGCCCTTTGATTTGTTAATTTATGTGCTGGCTGCGTGACTGTTTGGGGACTTTCTACAGTAATTTCATTATACATGGATTTTAAGTTTATTTCTCTCATAAGTATAGATGTATTTTATTCTTCCACACAGTCAAATCTCCTTTCCCAGTCCATGTGTGCTCCATCGACCCAGCCAAACCTCATTCCAAATGCACTCTAATGACCGAGTCAAATATCCTTCCACAGTCCATGTGTTGTACATAGACTGAGTCAAATCTCCTTCCACTGTCGGTGTGCACTCTACCAACCCAGTCAAATTTCCTTGCGCAATACATCTGCTCTCTAGTGACCCAATCAAATCTCCTTGCACGGTACATCTGCTCTTTAATGACCCAGTCAGATCTACTGCCACATTCCATTCCATGTCTGTAGTGAGCACAAGTACTCGACCGACCCAGCCAAAGTTCATTCCATGTGCGCTCTACCAACCTAGTCAAATCTCCTTCCACAGTCCATGTGTGGTCTACAGACCCAGTCAAATCTCCTTACACTGTTCCTGTGCAATCTAATGACCCAGTCAAATCTCCTTATGGTGTTCCTGTGCACTCTACCGACCCAGTCCAATCCCCACATTCCATTCCATGTCTGTAGAGCGCACATGTACTCTACTGATCGAGACAAATCTCACTCCATGTGCACTCTACCAACCCAGTCAAATCTCCTTCGACAGCCCATGTGCACTCTACCGACCCAGTCAAATATACTTCACAGTCCACGTTCATTCCACCGACACAGTCAAATCTTGTACTAGATTCCGTGGGCAATCTACCGACCGAGCCAAACCTCATTCCATGTGCACTCTACCGACGCAGTCAAATAATGTTCCACGGTACATCGCACACCACCCATGCAGTCAAATCTTCTACATTCTGTGGGTAATCTACCAACCCACCCAAACCTCATTGCGTGTGCGCTCTACTGACGCAGTAAAATTTCCTTATGCAGTTCCTGTGCAATCTACCGACCCAGATAAATCTCCTTGCACGGTATATCTGCTCTCCAGCGTCCCAGTCAGATCTACCCCCACATTCCATTCCATGTCTGTAGAGCGCAAATGTACTCTACAACCCAGTCAAACCTCATTCCAAGTGCACTCTGCCCACCCAGTCAAATCTCCTTCCCTGGTCCATGTGCGCTCTACCAACCCAGTCAAATCTCCTTCACGGTCCATGTGCACTCTACCAGCCCAGCCAAATCTCCTTGCACGGTACACCTGCTCTGTAGTGACCCAGTCAGATCTTCCCCCACATTCCTTTCCATGTCTGTCGAGCGCACATGTACTCTAATGACCCAGCCAAATCTCATTCGAAGTGCGCTCTACCGACCCACTCAAATCTCCTTCCACAGTCCATGTGCACTCTACAGACCCAGCCAAATCTCCTTCCATAGTGCATGTGCACTCTAACGACCCAGTCAAATCTCCTTCCACAGTGCATTTGCGCTCCACTAACCGACGCAAAACTGTAACCACACGCATGTGCATTCTACCGATGCAGCCAAATCTTGTTCCACAGTCCATACGTGCTCTACCGATCCAGTCAAATCTCCTTCGCGATCCATGTGCACTCTACCGCCCCAGTCAAATCTCCTTTGCGGTCCATGTGCCCTCTAGGACCCAATCAATTCTCCTTCCACAGTCCATGTGCACTCTACCGACCCAGTCAAATGTCCTTCCACAATCCACGTGCACTCTACAGACCCAGTCAAATCTCCTTCCACAATCCATGTGCACTCTACCGACCAAGTCAAGTTTCCTTGCACTGTAGATGTGTGGTCCACGCACCCAGTGAAACCTCCTTGCATGGTTCCTGTGCACTCTACTGACATAGCCAAATCTCCTTGCACAATCCATGCGCACTCTACCGACCCAGTCAAATCTCCTTCACGGAACATGTGCTCTATACCGATCCAGTCAAATTTCCTTCACGTTCCATGTGCGCTTTAGTGACCAAGTCAGATCTTCCACCACATTCCAACCCATGTCTGTAGAGCGCACATGTACTCGACCGACCCAGTCAAACCTCATTCCGCAGTCCATGTGCGTTCCACCGACCCAGTCAAATCTCCTTCCACAGTTGATGTGCGCTCGACCGACCCAGTCATATCTTATTCTATATGCACATTACCAACAAAATCAAATTTCCTTCCACAGCCCAAGTGCAGTCTACCGACGCAGTCAAATACTGTTCCACTGTACTTCGCACTCCACCCATGTAGTCAAATCTTCTGCTACATTCCGTGGGTAATCTACCGACCAACCAAACCTCATTCCATGTGCGCTCTACCGACCCAGTCAAATCTCCTTATGCAGTTCCTGTGCAATCTACCAACCCAGACAAATCTCCTTGCACAGTACACCTTCTCTCCAGCGTCCCAGTCAGATCTACCCCCACATTCCATTCCATGTCTGTACAGCGCACATGTACTCTACTGACCCAGCCAAACCTCATTCCAAGTCCACTCTGCTGACCCAGTCAAATATACATCACGGTCCATGTGCGCTCTACTGATCCAGTCAAATCTCCTTCCAAAATCCATATGCACTCTACTGACATAATCAAATCCCCTTCCACAATCCATGTGCACTCTACCGACCAAGTCAAATTTCCTTGCGCAGTAGATGTGTGGTCTACGGCCCCAGTGAGACCTCCTTGCACGGTTCCTGTGCACTCTACTGACATAGCCAAATCTCCTTGCACAATCCATGCACATTCTACCGACCCAGTCAAATCTCCTTCACAGTCCACATGCGCTCTACAGACCCAGTCAAATCTCCTTCATGGTCCATGTGCACTCTACCGACCCAGTCAAATCTCCTTCATGGACCATGTGCACTCTACCGACCCAGTCAAATCTCCTTCCACAGTCCATGTGCACTCTACCTACACGGTCAAATCTCCTTGCACAGACTCTGTCCGCTATAACTACTCAGTCAAATCTCCTTTCCCAGTGCATGTGCACGTTACCAAGCCAGACAAGTGTCCTTCCATGGTCCATGTGCTCTCTACTGACCCAGCCAAATCACATTGCACAGTACATCTGCTCTCTAGCGACCCAGTCAGATCTTCCACCACAGTCGTTTCCATGTCTGTAGAGCGCACATATACTCTACTGATCCAGTCAAACCTCATTCTAAGTGCACTCTACCGACCCAGTAAAATCTCTTGCAACAGTCCATGTGCACTATACGGATGCAGTCAAATCTACTTCCACAATCCATATGCACATTACCAAGTCAAACAAGTCTCCTTCCACGGTCCATGTGCGCCCAACCGACACAGTCACATCTCCATCCACTGTCCATGTTCTCTCTACCAACCCAGTCAAATCTCCTTCATGGTCCATGTGCACTCTACCAGCCCAGCCAAATCTCCTTGCACGGTACATCTGCTCTGTAGTGACCCAGTCAGAACTTCCCCCACATTCCTTTCCATGTCTGTCGAGCGCACATGTACTCTACTGACCCAGCCAAATCTCATTCGAAGTGCGCTCTACCGAGCCACTCAAATCTCCTTCCACAGTCCAAGTGGACACTACTGACTCAGTCAAATCTCATTCCACAGTCCATGTGCACTCAACAGACCCAGCCAAATCTCCTTCCATAGTGCATGTGCACTCTAACGACCCAGTCAAATCTCCTTCCACAGTGCATTTGCGCTCCACTAACCGACGCAAAACTGTAACCACACGCATGTGCATTCTACCGATGCAGCCAAATCTTGTTCCACAGTCCATGCGTGCTCTACCGATCCAGTCAAATCTCCTTCGCGATCCATGTGCACTCTAGTATCCATTCAAATCTCCTTCTGTGGTCTAACGGCACTCTACCGCCCCAGTCAAATCTCCTTTGCGGTCCATGTGCCCTCTAGGACCCAATCAATTCTCCTTCCACAGTCCATGTGCACTCTACCGACCCAGTCAAATCTCCTTCCACAGTGTGTATGTACTCCACTAACACACGCAATACTGCAATCACACGCTTGTGAGCTCAACTGACACAGCCATAGCTTGTTCCACAGTCCATGTGTGCTCTACCGATCCAGTCAAATCGTCTTCCCTGGTCCATGTGCACTCTACCGACCCAGTCACATCTCCATCCACATTCCATGTGCGGGCTACAGACCTAGTGAAATCTTGCACTGTACCTGTGTATGTGCACTCCACCTGTGTATGTGCACTCCACTAACCCACGCAAAACTGCAACCACACGCATGTGCATTCTACCGACGTAGTCAAATCTCATTCCAAGTGAGCTCGACCGACTCAGCCAAATAAACTTCACGGTCCATGTGCGCTCTATCGACTTAGTCAAATCTCATTCCACAGTCCATGTGCACTCTACAGACCCAGTCAAATCTCCTTCATGGTCCATGTGCGCTCTACCAACCCAGTCAAATCTCATTCCACAGTCCATGTGCACTCTACAGACCCAGTGAAACCTCCTTGCATGGTTCCTGTGCACTCTACTGACATAGCCAAATCTCCTTGCACTATCCATGCGCACTCTACCAATCCAGTCAAATTTCCTTCACGTTCCATGTGCTCTTTAGTGACCCAGTCAGATCTTCCACCACATTCCAACCCATGTCTGTAGAGCGCACATGTACTCAACCGACCCAGTCAAACCTCATTCTGCAGTTGATGTGCGCTCGACCGACCCAGTCATATCTTATTCTATATGCACATAACCGACAAAATCAAATTTCTTTCCACAGCCCAAGTGCACTCTACCGACGCAGTCAAATACTGTTCCACTGTACACCGTACTCCATCCATGCAGTCAAATCTTCTGCTACATTCCATGGGTAATCTTCTGACCAACCAAACCTCATTCCATGTGCACTCTACCGACCCGGTCAAATCTCCTTGTGCATTTCCTGTGCAATCTGCCAAGCCAGACAAATCTCCTTGCACGGTACATCTGCTCTCCAGCATCCCAGTCAGATCTACCCCCACATTCCATTCTATGTCTGTAGAGCACACATGTACTCTACTGACCCAGCCAAACCTCATTCCATGTCCACTCTGCTGACCCAGTCAAATCTCCTTCCACAGTCCATGTGCACTTTACCGACCCAGTCAAATATACATCACGGTCCATGTGCGCTCTACTGACCCAGTCAAATCTCCTTCCAAAATCCATATGCGCTCTACCGAAACAATCAAATCCCCTTCCACAATCCATGTGCACTCTACCGACCAAGTCAAATTGCCTTTGCGCAGTAGATGTATGGTCTACGGACCCAGTGAAACCTCCTTGCACGGTTCCTGTGCACTCTACTGACATAGCCAAATCTCCTTGCACAATCCATGCACACTCTACCGACCCAGTCAAATCTCCTTCATTGTCCATGTGAACTCTACCGACCCAGTCAAATCTCCTTCCACAGTCAATGTGCGCTCTACCAATGCGGTCAAATCTCCTTCCACAGTGCATGTGCATGTACTGACTCAGCCAAATCTCCTTGCACAGACTCTGTCCACTATAACTACTCAGTCAAATCTCCTTTCCCAGTGCATGTGCACGTTATCAAGCCAGACAAGTGTCCTTCCATGGTCCATGTACTCTCCACTGACCCAGCCAAATCACATTGCACGGTACATCTGCTCTCTAGAGACTAAGTCAGATCTTCCACCACGTTCCTTTCCATGTCTGTAGAGCGCACATGTACTCTACTGATCCAGCCAAACCTCATTCCAAGTGTGCTCTACCGACCCAGTCAAATCTCTTTCCACAGTCCATGTGCGCTATACGGACCAAGTAAAATCTACTTCCACAATCCATATGCACATTACCAAGCCAAACAAGTCTCCTTCCATGGTCCATGTGCGCCCTACCGACACAGTTACATCTCCATCCACAGTCCACATGCGCCCTACTGACCCAGTCACATCTCGTTCATGTTCCATGCGCACTCTACCAACCAAGTCAAATCATCTTCCAAAATGCGTGTGCTCTCTACCGACCCAGTCAAATCTCCTTCCACAGTGTATGTGCACTCTACCAACCCAGTCAAATCTCCTTGTGCAGTAGATGTGTCGTCTACAGATCCAGTGAAACCTCCTTGCACAGTTCCTGTGCACTATACCGACACAGCCAAATCTCCTTGCAAAATCCATGTGCACTCTACCAACCCAGTAAAATCTCCTTCTATACTGCATGTGCACACCACTAACCCACGCAAAACTGCAACCACACACATATGCACTCTTCCGATGCTGCGAAATCTCATTCCATGTGCGCTTGACCAACCCAGTCATATCTCATTCTATATGCACCTTACCGACAAAAATAAAATTTCTTTCCATAGCCCAAGTGCACTCTACCGACGCAGTCAAATACTGTTCCACTGTACATCGCACTCCACCGACCCAGTCAAATCTTCTCCTACATTCCATGGACAATCTACCAACCCAGCCAAACTTCATTCCATGTGCGCTTTACCGACCCAGTCAAATCTCCTTACGCTGTTCCTGTGCACTCTGCTGACACAGTCAAATCCCCTTCCACAGTCCATGTGCATTTTACCGACTGCACTCAACCGACCCAGTCAAATCTGATTCCACAGTCCATGTGCACTCTACAGACCCAGTCAAATCTCCTTCACGGTCCATGTGCGCTCTACCAATCCAGTCAAATCTCCTTCCAAAATCCATGTTCGCTCTACCGAAACAAATCCCCTTCCGCAATCCATGTGCACTCTACCGGCCAAGTCAAATTTCCTTGCGCAGTAGATGTGCGGTCTACGGCACCAGTGAAACCTTCTTGCACGGTTCATGTGCACTCTACTGACATAGCCAAATCTCCTTGCACAATCCATGCGAACTCTACCGACCCAGTCAAATTTCCTGTACGGTCCATGTGCTCTCTTGTGACCTAGTCCAATCTCCTTCCACAGTTGATGTGCACCCTACAGTCCCAGTCAAATCTCCTTGCTCTGTTCATGTGCACTCTACCGACCCAGTTAAATCTCCTTTCCCAGTCCATGTGTGCTCTACATCGACCCAGTCAAATCTCCTTCCACAGTTGGTGTGCACCCTACCAACCCACACAAATTTCCTTGTACTGTACATCTGCTCTTTAGTGACCCAGTCAGATCTTCCCCCACATTCCTTTCCATGTCTGTAGAGCGCACATGTACTCTACTGACCCAGCCAAACCTCATTCCAACTGCACTCTACCGACCCAGTCAAATATCCTTGCACAGTCCATGTGCGCTTACCGACGCAGTCAAATCTCCTTGTTCTGTTCATGTGCACTCTACCGACCCAGTCAAATCTCATTACACATTCCAGCCAAATCTTGTTCCACAGTCCATGTGCACGCTACTGACCCAGTCAAATCTCTTCCCTGGACCATGTGCGCTCTGCCGACCCAGTTACATCTCCTTCACGGTCCATGTGCACTCTACCGACCAAGTCAAATCTCCTTCCAAAATCCGTGTGCTCTCTACCGACCCAGTCAAATCCCCTTCCACAGTCTATGTGCGCTCTACTGACCCAGTCAAATCCCCTTCCACAGTGTATGTGCACTCTACCAACCCAGTCAAATTTCCTTGTGCAGTAGATGTGTCGTCTACAGATCCAGTGAAACCTCCTTGCAAAGTTCATATGCACTATACCGACACAGCCAAACCTCCTTGCAAAATCCATGCGCACTCTACCAACCCAGTCAAATCTCCTTCTACACTGCAATGTGCACTCCACTAACCCACGCAAAACTGCAACCACACACATATGCACTCTTGCAACGCAGCCAAATCTCATTCCATGTGCGCTTGACCAACCCAGTCATATCTCATTCTATATGCACCTTACTGACAAAAATAAAATTTCCTCCCATAGCCCAAGTGCACTCTACCGACGCAGTCAAATACTGTTCCACTGTACATCGCACTCCACCGACCCAGTCAAATCTTCTCCTACACTCCATGGGCAATCTACCGACCCAGCCAAACCTCATTCCATGTGCGCTCTACCGACCCAGTCAAATCTCCTTATGCTGTTCCTGTGCACTCTGCTGACCCAGTCAAATCCCCTTCCACAGTCCATGTGCGGTCTGGAGACCCAGTCATAACTCCTTCCACACTCCATGTGCACTCTACCGACCCAGCCAAATCTCCTTGCATGGTACACCTGCTCTCTAGCGACCCAGTCAGATCTTCCCCCACATTCCATTCCATGTCTGTAGAAAGCACATGTATTCTACTGACTCAGCCAAACCTAAATCCACAGTCCATGTGTGCTATACGGACCCAGTCAAATCTACTTCCACAAAGCATATGCACATTACCAAGCCAAACAAGTCTCCTTCCACGGTCCATGTGCGCCCTTCCGACACAGTCAAATCTCCATCCATAGTCCATATGCTCTCTGCCAACCCAGTCAAATCTCCTTCCACAGTCCATGTGCACTCTACCAACCCAATCAAATATACTTCATGGTCCATGTGCACTCTACCAACCCAATCAAATATACTTCATGGTCCATGTGCACTCTACCAACCCAGTCAAATCTCATTCCACAGTCCATGTGCACTCTACAGACCCAGTCAAATCTCCTTCCATAGTCCATGTGCTCTCTACAGATACAGTCAAATTTCCTTCACTGTCCATGGGCACTCTACCGTCCAAGTCAAATTTCCTTGCACAATAGATGTGTGGTCTACAGACCCAGTGAAACCTCCTTGCACGGTTCCTGTGCACTCTACTGACATAGCCAAATCTCCTTGCACAATCCATGCACATTCTACCGACCCAGTCAAATCTCCTTCACGGTCCATGTGCACTCTACCGACCCAGTCAAATCTCGTTCCAAGATCCATGTGCGCTCTAGCAACACAGTCAAATCCCCTTCCACAATCCATGTGCATCCTACCGACCAAGTCAAATTTCCTTGCACAGTAGATGTGTGGTCTATGGTCCCAGTGAAACCTCCTTACACAGTTCCTGTGCACTCTACTGACATAGCCAAATCTCCTTGCACAATCCATGCGCACTCTACTGACCCAGTCAAATCTCCTTCATGGTCCATGTGCACTCTACAGACCTAATCAAATCTCCTTCCACAGTCCATGTGCACTCTACTGACTCAGCGAAATGACCTTGCACGGTACATCTGTTCTCTAGTGACCCAGTCAGATCTTCCCCCACGTTCCTTTCCATGTCTGTAGAGCGCACATGTACTCTACTGACCCAGCCAAACCTCATTCCAAGTGCACTCTACCGACCCAGTCAAATCTCTTTCGACAGTCCATGTGCACTATACCGACGTGGTCAAATCTCATTCCAAAGTGCATGTGAATGTACTGACCCAGTCAAATCTCCTTGCACAGACTCTGCCACTATAACTCCTCAGTCAAATCTCCTTCCACAATGCATGCGTACGTTACCAAGCCACGTACCTTACCCACTTCTCCTTCCACAGTCCATGTGTGCCATTCCGACACAGTTACATCTGCATCCACAGTCCATGTGCTCTCTGCCGACCCAGTCAAATCTACTTCACGGACCATGTGCTCTACATCAACCCAGTCAAATCTCCTTCCACAGTCCGTGTGCACTCTAGCAGCCCAGGCAAATCTCCTTGCATGGTACATCTGCTCTCTAGTGACCCAGTCAGATCTTCCCCCACATTCCTTTCCATGTCTGTAGAGCGCACATGTACTCTACTGACCCAGCCAAATCTCATTCCAAGTGCACTCTACCGACCCACACAAATTCCTTCCACAGTCCATGTGTACTCTACCAAGCCAGTCAAATATCCTTCCACAGTCCAAGTGCACTCTACAGACCCAGTCAAATCTTGTTCCACAGTCCATGTGCACTCTACCGACCAAGTCAAATCACCTTCATGGTCCATGAGCACTCTACCGACCCGGTCAAATCTCCTCCACGGTCAATGTACTCTTTAGGGACCCAGTCAGATCTTCCACCACATTACGACCCATGTTTGTAGAGCGCACATGTAGTCGATCGACCCAGTCAAACCTCATTCCAAGTGCACTCCACCGACCCAGTCACATCTCCTTCCACAGTCCATGTGCGCTCTACCAACCCAGCCAAATCTCATTCCACAGTCCATGTGCACTCTACCGACCCAGTCAAATATAATTCACAGTCCATGTGCGCTCTACTGACCCAGTCAAATCTCCTACCAAAATCCATGTGTGCTCTACCGACACAGTCAAATGCTCTTCCACAATCCATGTGCACTCTACCGTCCAAGTCAAATTTCCTTGCACAGTAGATGTGTGGTCTATGGACCCAGTGAAATCTCCTTGTACAGTTCCTGTGCACTCTACTGACATAGCCAAATCTCCTTGCACAATCCATGTGCACTCTACCGACCCAATCAAATCTCCTTCCAAAATCCATGTGCGCTCTACCGACACAGTCAAATTCCCTTCCACAATCCATGTGCATCCTACCGACCAAGTCAAATTGCCTTGCTCAGTACATGTGTGGTCTATGGTCCCAGTGAAACCTCCTTGCACAGTTCCTGTGCACTCTACTGACATAGCCAAATCTCATTGCACAATCCATGCGCACTCTACCGACCCAGTCAAAACTCCTTCATGGTCCATGTGCACTCTACTGACCCAGTCAAATTTACTTCATGGTCAATGTGCGCTCAACGACCCAGTGAAATCTCATTCCACAGACCATGTGCACTCTACAGACCCAGTCAAATCTCCTTCCAAAATCCATGTGCGCTCTACCGACACAATCAATCCCCTTCCACAATCCATGTGCATCCTACTGACCAAGTCAAATTGCCTTGCGCAGTGGATGTGTGGTCTATGGTCCCAGTGAAACCTCCTTGCACAGTTCCTGTGCACTCTACTGACATAGCCAAATCTCCTTGCACACTCCATGCGCACTCTACCGACCCAGTCAAATCTCCTTGCACACTCCATGCGCACTCTACCGACCCATTCAAATCTCCTTCGTGGTCCATGTGCACTCTACTGACCCAGTCAAATCTCCTTCCACAGTCCATGTGCACTCAACTGACGTGGTCAAATCTCCTTCCACAGTGCATGTGCATGTACTGACCCAGTGAAATCTCCTTGCACAGACTCTGTCCGCTATAACTCCTCAGTCAAATCTCCTTTCCCAGTGCGTGTGCACGTTACCAAGCCAGACAAGTGTCCTTCCATGGTCCATGTGCTCTCTACTGACCCAGCCAAATCACATTGCATGGTACATCTGTTCTCTAGTGACCCAGTCAGATATTCCGTCACATTCCTTTTCATGTCTGTAGAGCGCACATGTACTCTACTGACCTAGCCAAACCTCATCCAAGTGCACTCTACCGACCCAGTCAAATCTCCTTCGTGGTCCATGTGCACTCTACCGACCCAGTCAAATCTCTTTGCACAGTCCATGTGCGCTCTACCAACGTGGTCAAATCTCCTTCCACAGTGCATGTGCACGTTACCAAGCCAGACAAGTCTCCTTGCACGGTCCATGTGCGCCATTCCGACACAGTCACATCTCCATCCACAGTCCATGTGCTGTCTGCCGACGCAGTCAAATCTACTTCACAGTCCATGTGCTCTACATCAACCCAGTCAAATCTCCTTCCACAGTCCAAGTGCACTCTACAGACCCAGTCAAATCTCCTTCAAGGTCCAGGTACACTCTACCGACCCGGTCAAATCTCCTCCATTATCAATGTGCTCTTTAGTGACCCAGTCAGATCTTCCACCACATGTCTGTAGAGTGCACATGTACTCAACCGACCCAGTCAAACCTCATTCCAAGTGCACTCCACCAATGTAGTCACATCTCCTTCCACAGTCCATGTGCACTCTACCAACCCAGCCAACTCTCATTCCACAGTCCATGTGCACTCTACCGACCCAGTCAAATCTCCTTTCACAGTCCATGTGCACTCTACCAGCCCAGCCAATTCTACTTGCACGGTACATCTGCTCTCTAGTGACCCAGTCAGATCTACCCCCACATTCCTTTCCAAGTCTGTAGAGTGCACATGTACTTAACCGACCAGTCAAACCTCATTCCAAGTGCACTCCACCGACCCAGTCAAATCTCCTTCATGGTCAATGTGCTCTTTAGTGACCTAGTCAGATCTTCCACCACATTCCAACCCATGTCTATAGAGCGCACATGTACTCAACTGACCCAGTCAAACCTCATTCTAAGTGCACTCCACCGACCCAGTCACAAATCCTTCCACAGTCCACCTGCGCTCTACCTACCCAGCCAAATCTCATTCCACAGTCCATGTGCGCTCTACCGACCCAGTCAAAACTCATTCCACAGTTGATGTGCGCTCGACCGACCCAGTCATATCTTATTCTATATGCACATTACCGACAAAATCAAATTGCCTTTCACAGCCCATGTGCACTCTACTGACGCAGTCAAATACTGTTCCACTTTATATCGCACTCCATCCATGCAGTCTAATCTTCTCCTACATTCCCTGGGTAATCTACCGAGCCAGCCTAACTTCATTCCATGTGCGCTCTACCGACGCAGTCAAATCTCTTTATGCAGTTCCTGTGCAATCTACCGACCCAGTCAAATCTCCTTGCAAGGTACATCTGCTCTCTAGTGACCCAGTCAGAACTTGCCCCACATTCCTTTCCATGTCTGTAGAGCGTACATGTACTCTACTGACCCAGCCAAATCTCATTCCAAGTGCACTCTACCGACCTAGTAAAATCTCCTTCAAACAGTCCATGTGCACTCTACCAACCCAGTCAAATCTCATTCCACAATCCATGTGCACTCTACCAACCCAGTCAAATCTCCTTCCACAGTCCAAGTGCACTCTACAGATCCAGTCAAATCTTCTTGCTCTGTTCATGTGCGCTCTATCAACCCAGACAAATCTCCTTCCACAGTCCATGTGCACTCTACCGACCAAGTCAAATCTCCTTCCAAAATCCATATGCTCTCTGCCGACCCAGTCAAATCACCTTCACAGTCCATGTGCACTCTACCAACCAAGTAAAATCTCATTCATGGTCAATGTGCTCTTTAGTGACCCAGTCAGATCTTCCAACACATTCCAACCCATGTCTGTAGAGCGCACATGTACTCGACCAACCCAATCAAGCCTCATTCCAAGTACACTCCACCGTGCCAGTCAAATCTCCTTCCACAGTCCATGTGCGCTCTACCGACCCAGTCAAAACTCATTCCACAGTTGATGTGCGCTCGACCGACCCAGTCATATCTTATTCTATATGCACATTACCGATAAAATCAAATTGCCTTTCACAGCCCATGTGCACTCTACTGACGCAGTCAAATACTGTTCCACTTTATATCGCACTCCATCCATGCAGTCTAATCTTCTCCTACATTCCCTGGGTAATCTACCGAGCCAGCCTAACTTCATTCCATGTGCGCTCTACCGACGCAGTCAAATCTCTTTATGCAGTTCCTGTGCAATATACCGACCCAGTCAAATCTCCTTGCAAGGTACATCTGCTCTCTAGTGACCCAGTCAGAACTTGCCCCACATTCCTTTCCATGTCTGTAGAGCGTACATGTACTCTACTGACCCAGCCAAATCTCATTCAAGTGCACTCTACCGACCTAGTAAAATCTCCTTCAAACAGTCCATGTGCACTCTACCAACCCAGTCAAATCTCATTCCACAATCCATGTGCACTCTACCAACCCAGTCAAATCTCCTTCCACAGTCCAAGTGCACTCTACAGATCCAGTCAAATCTTCTTGCTCTGTTCATGTGCGCTCTATCAACCCAGACAAATCTCCTTCCACAGTCCATGTGCACTCTACCGACCAAGTCAAATCTCCTTCCAAAATCCATATGCTCTCTGCCGACCCAGTCAAATCACCTTCACAGTCCATGTGCACTCTACCAACCAAGTAAAATCTCATTCATGGTCAATGTGCTCTTTAGTGACCCAGTCAGATCTTCCAACACATTCCAACCCATGTCTGTAGAGCGCACATGTACTCGACCGACCCAGTCAAGCCTCATTCCAAGTGCACTCCACCGTGCCAGTCAAATCTCCTTCCACAGTCCAGTGCGCTCTACCAACCCAGTCAAATCTCATTCCACAGTTGATGTACGCTCGACCGACCCAGTCATATCTTATTCTATATGCACATTACCGACAAATCACATTTCTTTTCACAGCCCGTGTGCACTTTACAGAGACAGTCAAATACTGTTCCACTGTACATCGCGCTCCATCCATAGAGTCAAATCTTCTCCTACCTTTTGTGGGTAATCTACTGAGCCAGCCTAACCTCATTCCATGTGCGCTCTACTGACCCAGTCAAATCTCCTTATGCAGTTCCTGTACAATCTATTGACCCAGTCAAATCTCCTTATGCAGTTCCTGTACAATCTACCGACCCAACCAAATCTCCTTGCATGGTACATCTGCTCTCCAGCGTCCCTGTCAGATCTACCCCCACATTCAATTCCATGTCTGTAGAGTGCACATGTGCTCTACTGACCCAGTCAAACCTCATTCCAAGTGCACGCTACCGACCCAGTCAAATCTCCTTCCACAGTCCATGTGCACTCTACCGACCCAATCAAATATACTTCATGGTCCATGTGCGCTCTACCAACCCAGTCAAATCTCCTTCCAAAATCCATATGCTCTCTACTGACACAGTCAAATCTCCTTCAGGGTCCATGTGCAATCTACTGACCCAGTTAAATCTCCTTCACGGTCCATGTCCTCTTTAGTCACCAAGTCAGATCTTCCACCACATTCCAACCCATGTCTGTAGAGCGCACATGTACTCGATCGACCCAGTCAAACCTCATTCCAAGTGCAATCAAATATACTTCATGGTCCATGTGCGCTCTACCAACCCAGTCAAATCTCACTCCACAGTCCATGTGCTCTCTACAGACCCAGTCAAATCACCTTCCAAAATCCATATGCTCTCTACTGACACAGTCAAATCTCCTTAACGGAACATGTGCACTCTACTGACCAAGTCAAATCTCCTTCACGGTCCATGTCCTCTTTAGTCACCAAGTCAGATCTTCCACCACATTCCAACCCATGTCTGTAGAGCGCACATGTACTCGATCGACCCAGTCAAACCTCATTCCAAGTGCAATCAAATATACTTCATGGTCCATGTGCGCTCTACCAACCCAGTCAAATCTCACTCCACAGTCCATGTGCTCTCTACAGACCCAGTCAAATCACCTTCCAAAATCCATATGCTCTCTACTGACACAGTCAAATCTCCTTAACGGAACATGTGCACTCTACTGACCAAGTCAAATCTCCTTCACGGTCCATGTCTTCTTTAGTGACCCAGTCAAATCTTCCACCACATTCCAACCCATGTCTGTAAAGCGCATATGTACTCGATCGAACCATTCCAAGTGCACTCCACCGACCCAGTCAAATCTCATTCCACAGTCCATGTGCGCTCTACCGACCCAGTCATATCTTAATCTATATGCACATTACCGACAAAATCAAATTTCCTTTCACAGCCCATGTGCACTCTACCGACGCAGTCAAACACTGTTCTCCTACATTCCATGGGTAATCTACTGACCCAGCCAAATCTCAATCCATGTGCGCTCTACCGACCCAGTCAAATCTTCTTGCACGGTACATCTGCTCTCCAGCGTCCCAGTCAAATCTTCTCCCACATTCCATTCCATGTTTGTAGAGCGCACATGTACTCTACTGACCCAGCCAAACCTCATTCCATGTCCACTCTGCTGACCCAGTCAAATTTCCTTCCACAGTCCATGTGCACTTTACCGACCCAGTCAAATATATTTCAGGTCCATGTGCGCTCTACTGACCCAGTCAAATCCCCTTCCACGATCCATGTGCACTCTACCGACCAAGTCAAATTTCCTTGCGCAGTAGATGTGTGGTCTACGGACCCAGTGAGACCTCCTTGCATGATTCCTGTGCACTCTACTGACATAGCCAAATCTCCTTGCACAATCCATGCGCACTCTATCAACCCGGTCCAATCTCCTTCATGGTCCATGTGCACTCTACCGACGCGGTCAAATCTCCTTCCACAATGCATGTGCATGTACTGACTCAGTCAAATCTCCTTGCACAGACTCTGTCCGCTATAACTACTCAGTCAATTCTCCTTTCCCAGTGCGTGCGCACGTTACCAAGCCAGACAAGTGTCCTTCCATGGTCCATGTGCTCTCTACTACCCAGCCAAATCACATTGCATGGTACATCTGCTCTCTAGTGACTGAGTCAGATCTTCTACCACATTCCTTTCTATGTTTGTAGAGCGCACATGTACTCTACTAATCCAGCCAAACCTCATTCCAAGTGCACTCTTCCCACCTGGTCAAATCTCTTTCCGCACTCCATGTGCGCTCTACCGACCAAGTCAAATCTCCTTCCAAAATCCATGTCCACTCTACCGACCCAGTCAAATCTCAGAATTCCATTAGCCGTTTTGATTTTTAAAATATTTATCCATGACATTTTAATGATCTATATATCTGGACTCCTAAGCCTCTTTGCACCTTCATTGTTTCTTGCTTTTCATCAGTTAGAAAGTATTCTAACCCATCATTTTAAGACCAAAGTAGAGTACCTCACACGAGGCCACATTGAAATCCATTTGCCACTGTTTTCACCATTCATTTAATCTATTAATTTCCACCATCGTTTGGTAGTACGGAGCTTGAATATTTCTGAAAAGAGAGACATGTTGCTGAAGCTTTTCATCTTACACTCATCAATACAATACAAGAATGCCAAATTTCAAACGATCTGAACAACAGGAAGAACGGGTGCTGATTGCTTGACTCTGATTGGCTGAGGCATTGCCATGGAAAAAGCAATGGGGAACTATAGGCTCCCCCAGATCCCGGGTAATTCAAAAGTTTGAAGGGTGTGGGTCCCTGCTTATAAATGTATATCGTTTCTAGCATAAGTTAATGAGCCATTATGGTACTGGGTTTGTAACCCCAAGATCAAGAGTTCAAATCTCACAATGGCAAACTATGAAACAATGTAACTTCATCTGAAACAGATGGAAACGGATTTGTACTCGAAAGAAATCAAGAGTTCAAATCTCACAATGGCAAACAATGTAACTTCATCTGAAATAGATGGAAACAGGTTTGTACTCGAAAAGAGTTGAAAATAATCGTTGACACCAGGAACATGGCAAGAAGGATCAAGAGTTCAAATCTCACAATGGCAAACTATGAAACAATGTAACTTCATCTGAAACAGATGGAAACGGGTTTGTACTCGAAAGAGTTATATAATTATCTTAAATTGGTTGTTGGTGTAGCTATTAGCACACTTAGGATTGTACAAATGCTGTCCAATCACAGAATCATATCACAATTGAGTTTTGGGTTTTGCAAGCACGAGCTGGCTGAGTACGGTCTGTACTCTGCCTTCTGTGAACAACTGAAGGAACATGCTGTTTGATTCAATCAGCCAATCACTGAGAATTACAGCCTACGTACCTGGCATCGCATTGGTACTGAAATTATACATGTTGCTCAATTGTGTGGTTGGCAGAATATACTTTTGGACTGACAGCAGCATCCTGTTAATGGAAAATGCCACTTGCTTCGCCACTGCATTGTAGCAGCGCAAAACACCTTACTTAACCTGTTCAAATTTTTGAGATATTTGACATATCCAGAGTAATTTGAAATAGACTGGGCATTTCTCAGGTCCGAAAGTAGCAGTCTTCACCCATTTGTGAGTTTTCCATTTCAGCTTTGTTTCTTTCCCCCCTGAATCTATGCTCAAGTTCCCATCCAGCTCTTCCACTTTGCAGCTTCTACCCCACCAGTCTACACATTCAGCAGATCATCCTCGACCATTTCTGCCACCTCCAGCATGATGCCACCACCAAACACATCTTCCCCTCCCCTTTCAGCATGGGGGAGAGACTATTCCTTCTGTGACGCCCAGGTCCATTTCTCAATCAGGCGCAGCACGGCCCTCCCTTTCCCACACCATCTTTCCATACAAGCACAAGAGATGCAATACCCTGTTGCCTCCTCCATTCCCACTGTCCATGGTCCCAAACATTCCTTCCAGGTAAAATGGTGATTTACTTGTACTTTTATCAATTTAGCTAACTGTGTTTGCTGTTCTCTTCATATCTCTATAACCTGCTCTATCTCTCTGAATACTTCTGTCAAGAGACAAAGAGGAAAATCACCATTAGAAACATTGAAAGGCAAGTGCTCAACCAGTGAACTAAATACTGAAAGTGCTGGATCACCAGCTCGTATCATCAACAAGAACTGAAAGGAATTTGGAAGACTGATCAAAAATCAACCCATTGAATCCTGTACTCCGGAATTGGTGCTATTGAACTGTTTTATTCCACCCTTAAAATCCATGTTCTTGTGTATCTTATGTGTCTTGTATGTGAGCGTTTAGGGATTTAAGACGGGGTAGAGCTTAGGTTGTAGACTTAGAAATTAGCAGCTCATATTTCTTTCTTTTGCCAATGGTTAACGACAGTTTGTTCAATAAACAGTTATTTATTTATTAAGTTTAAAAACCTGGTGCTCGTACCCTGTTAACATAAATTAAACAGTTAGGTAGAATTGGGGCAATCTGGTGGTTTGGTCAAACTTTTCACACTTGTCGCGGTTCAGGGAACAATGGGGCTTGATATTACAGTGCACTATCCCACTGAGTTGTGACCTTACAGATTGCCAGCATCCACAGAATTTTGCTTTTGCAAAGACTTTCAATTTGACATGTTGACGGATTGTCAAAGGTGACATCTTTTGAGTAAGATACTAAACCAACACCCTTGCCTGCCTACATCATAGGTGAAAAAGATCCAAGGGTGTTCATTTTCAAAACGATAGGGTATCTTGTATCCCAAAACTACATTATTAGATTATTTTTTTACACCTATGATGTAGGCAAGGGTGTTGGTTTAGTTCTGCTAAAGAGTCATACAGACTCGAAACCTGCTGAGTTTTTCCAGGTATTTTTATTTTTGTTTTGTTATTAGACTATTCATCTGATTGCTGAAAAAAGACACCTGTCCAAGCATTTTGTCTTGCACTCTTCAGGATATTTCGCAAGAATACCAAGCTAGGGGAAAAAAACAACAATTTATACTGTATGTGAAGAGAGTGCTGATTGATTGGCAAATGGACTCTGATTGCTAGAGGCGTTGCCATGGAGAATGCACCAGTGACGGCAGTATAAATTTATTGTTTTCCCCCTATATTGGTATTCTTGAGAGGTGTACTGAAGACTGCAAGATAAAAAGCTTCCACATGTCTCTTTTTTCAGCAATGCTCAAGTCCTGTACTCCCAAATGATTATTTATGTGATTGTTGATTTTGGGATCTTGCTGTGTGGAAATTGCCTGCTGATTTCCAACATGACAACAGTAACATCACTTTGATAAAATCAAAAAAACTGTGGATGCTGGAAATCCAAAACAAAAACAGAATTACCTGGAAAAACTCAGCAGGTCTGGCAGCATCAGCGGAGAAGAAAAGAGTTGACGTTTTGAGTCCTCATGACCCTTCAACAGAACTGATCTTTCTTTACAAGGAGAGGGAAATATAAACTGGTTTAAGGGTGGGGGGGAGAAGTGGAGGGGGTGTTATGATAGGAGCAGATCATCAAAAGATGTCACAGACAAAAGAACAAAAGAACACAGAGGTGTTGAAGTTGGTGATATTATCTAAACGAATATGCTAATTAAGAATGGATGGTAGGGCACTCAAGGTACAGCTCTAGTGGGGGTGGGGGAGCATAAACGGTTTAAAAATATTTAAAAATAATGGAAATAGGTGGGAAAAGAAAAATCTATATAAATTATTGGAAAAAAAAGGAAGGGGGAAGAAACAGAAAGGGGATGGGGGATGGAGGAGGGAGCTTAAGACCTAAAGTTGTTGAATTCAATATTCAGTCTGGAAGGCTGTAAAGTGCCTAATCGGAAGATGAGGTGCTGTTCCTCCAGTTTGCGTTGAGCTTCACTGGAACAATGCAGTAAGCCAAGGACAGACATGTGGGCAAGAGAGCAGGGTGGAGTGTTAAAATGGCAAGCGACAGGGAGGTTTGGGTCATTCTTGTGGACAGACTGCAGGTGTTGTGCAAAGCGGTCGCCCAGTTTACGTTTGGTGTCTCCAATGTAGAGGAGACCGCATTGGGAGCAACAAATATAGTAGACTAAGTTGGGGGAAATGCAAGTGAAATGCTGCTGCTTCACTTGAAAGGAGTGTTTGGGCCCTTGGACGGTGAGGAGAGAGAAAGTGAAGGAGTAGGTGTTAAATCTTTTGCGTGGGCATGGGGAGGTGCCATAGGTGGGGGGTTGAGGAGTAGGGGGTGATGGAGGAGTGGGACCAGGGTGTCCCGGAGGGAACGATCCATATGGAATGCCGACGGGTGGGGGGGGGGGGGGGGGGGGGGGGGGGGGGGGTGGGGGTGAAGGGAAGATGTGTTTGGTGGTGGGCATCATGCTGGAGTTGGCGGAAATGGCGGAGGATGATCCTTTGAATGTGGAGGCTGGTGGGGTGATAAGTGAGGACAAGGGGGACCCTATCATGTTTCTGGAGGGAGGAGAAGGTGTGAGGACGGATGCGCGGGAGATGGGCCAGACACGGTTGAGGGCCCTGTCAACGACCGTGGGTGGAAAACCTCGGTTAAGGAAGAAGGAGGACATGTCAGAGGAACCGTTTTTGAAGGTAGCATCTTCAGAACAGATGCGACGGAGGTGAAGGAACTGAGAGAATAGGATGGAGTCCTTACAGGAAGCGGGGTGTGAGGAGCTGTAGTCGAGGCAGCTGTGGGAGTCGGTAGGCTTGTAATGGATATTGGTGGACAGTCTATCACAGAGATTGAGACAGAGAGGTCAAGGAAGGGAAGGGAAGTGTCAGAGATGGACCATGTGAAAATGATGGAGGGATGGAGATTGGAAGCAAAATTAATAAATTTTTCCAGGTCCCGGCGAGAGCATGAAGCAGCACCGAAGTAATCATAGGTGTACCGTAGAAAGGGTTGTGGAAGGGGGCCGGAGTAGGACTGGAACAAGGAATGTTCCACATACCCTATAAAGAGACAGGCATAGCTGGGGCCCATGCGGGTACCCATATCCACACCTTTTATTTGGAGGAAGTGAGAGGAGTTGAAGGAGAAATTGTTCAGTGTGAGAACAAGTTCAGCCAGACGGAGGAGAGTAGTGGTTGGATGGGGATTGTTTGGGCCTCTGTTCGAGGAAGAAGCTAAGGGCCCTCAGAGAATCCTGGTGGGGGATGGAGGTGTAGAGGGATTGGACGTCCATGGTGAAGAGGAAGCAGTTGGGGCCAGGGAACTGGAAATTGTTGATGTGACGTAAGGTGTCAGAGGAATCACGGATGTAGGTGGGAAGGGACTGGACAAGGGGAGAGAGAAGGGAGTCAAGATAACGAGAAATGAGTTCCATGGAGCAGGAGCAAGCTGAGACGATCGGTCTACCAGGACAGTTCTGTTTGTGGATTTTGGGTAGGAGGTAGAAGCGGGCCGTCCGAGGTTGGGCGACTATCAGGTTGGAAGCTGTGGGAGGAAGATCCCCAGCGGAGATGAGGTCAGTGACAGTCCTGGAAACAATGGCTTGATGTTCAGTGGTGGGGTCATGGTCCAGGGAGAGGTAGGAGGAAGTGTCTGCGAGTTGACGCTCAGCCTCCGCGAGGTAGAGATCAGTGTGCCCAGACAACAACAGCACCACCCTTGTCAGCGGGTTTGATGACAATGTTGGGGTTGGACCTGAGAGAACGGCGTGCAGTAAGTTGAGAGAGAGAGAGATTAGAATGGGTGAGAGGAGCAGAGAAATTGAGACGACTAATGTTGCGCCGACAGTTCTCAATGAAAAGATCATGAGAAGGTAAGAATCCAGAGGGAAGGGTCCAGGTGGAGGGAGAATATTGGAGGTGGGTAAAAGGATCCGTTGAACCGGGGGAGAGGACTCCTGCCCGAAGAAGTGAGCCCGGAGACGAAGTCGGCGGAAGAAGAGTTCAGCATCGTGCCGAGCCCGAAATTCATTGAGATGAGGGCTTAAGGGTATGAAACTAAGTCCTTTGCTGAGCACTGAACGTTCAGCATTGGAGAGGGGAAGGTCAGGGGGTACAGTGAATACTCTTCCGGGGCTGGGATTGGAAGATGGGGTGGGGGACGGAGGGACAGGCAGGGGTGGAGGGTCCAGGATGGGTGTTGGTGTCGATGAGTTGCTGAAGCTTGCACTCCTTAGCACTTGAGAGAAAGAGAAAAAGTTTCTTGTTGAGGTGTCGGATGAGACGAAGAATAAAATCAAACTGGGGGCACGCGCAGCTTGAAAAAGGGTACGGCGGTGCTGCTGGAGGGAGAGGTCGAGTGTGTTCATATGGTGGCGCATGGCACTGAGTGTGGATCTCAGAATGTGACGGGAACAGCAGTCCGAGAAACGTTTTATGTCCCGGAGATACCTGTAATCCTGGGTGGGTTCGAAACATGAAGGGTGGAATTTCAGTTGAATTCCAAGTGGGGTAAGTCGGAGACTGAGACTGTCACTGAGAAAGGAGATATGGCTGTGAAAGCGGGTTTTTAGTAAACACCTTGTCAAACACCGGAGAGAAATGGAAAGCAATGAAGGTGAACAAGGCAAAAGAGATATGGAAATCTTGTCGCAGAGACGAACAACTTCTTCAAGGTAGGCATTTCTTGAAGAGCAGTGGCAGTCAATTAAACACAGATAAAAACAGTGAAGCCCAACGCAAACTGGAGGAACAGCACCTCATCGTCCGATTAGGCACTTTACAGCCTTCCGGACTGAATATTGAATTCAACAACTTTAGGTCTTGAGCTCCCACCTCCATCCCCACCCCCTTCTGTTTCTTCCCCCTTCCTTTTTTTCCCAATATTTATATAGATTTTTCTTTTCCCACCTATTTCCATTATTTTTAAATCTGTCGAAGTTCTGGTCGAAGGGTCATGAGGACTCGAAACGTCAACTCTTTTCTTCTCGCCGATGCTGCCAGACCTGCTGAGTTTTTCCAGGTAATTCTGTTTTTATTTTTAAATCTTTTATGCTCCCCCCAACCCTCACTAGAGCTGCACCTTGAGTGCCCTACCATCCATTCTTAAATTAGCACATTCGTTTAGATAATATCACCAACTTCGACACCTGTGTTCTTTTGTCTGCGACATCTTTTGATGATCTGCTCCTATCCTAACATCCCCCCCCTCCCCACTTCTCCCCCCCGCCACCACCCCCCCCCGCCCGCCCTTAAACCAGTTTATATTTCCCTCACAACAAAAACAGAATTACCTGGAAAAACTCAGCAGGTCTGGCAGCATCGGCGGAGAGAAGAAAAGAGTTGACGTTTCGAGTCCTCATGACCCTTCGACAGAACTTGATTTCGAGTCCAAGAAAGAGTTGAAATATAAGCTGGTTTAAGGTGTGTGTGTGGGGGGGGGTGGAGAGATAGAGAGAGAGAGAGGTGCTTGTGTAGACAAACAAGCAGTGATAGAAGCAGATCATCAAAAGATGTCAGTGACAATGGTACAAAAGAACACATAGGTGTTTAAAGTTAAAGTTGGTGATATTATCTAAACGGATGTGCTAATTAAGAAGGGATGGTAGGGCACTCGAGGTACAGCTCTAGTGGGGGTGGGGGGAGCATAAAAGATTTTAAAATATTTAAAAATAATGGAAATAGGTGGGAAAAGAAAAAATCTATAAAATTTATAGGGAAAAAAAAGGGGAAAAAGGGAGAAACAGAAAGGGGGGTGGGGATGGGGGAGTGGAGCTCACAACCTTAAGTTATTGAATTCAATATTTTAGACTGGAAGGCTGTAAGGTGCCTAGTCGGAAGATGAGGTGTTGTTCCTCCAGTTTGCGTTGGGCTTCACTGGAACAATGCGAGTAAGCCAAGGACAGACATGTGGGCAAGAGAGCAGGGTGGAGTGTTAAAATGGCAAGCCACAGGGAGGTTTGGGTCATTCTTGCGGACAGACCGCAGGTGTTTCTGCAAAGCGGTCGCCCAGTTTACGTTTGGTCCTCTCCAATGTAGAGGAGACCACATTGGGAGCAACGAAATGCAGTAGACTAAGTTGGGGGAAATGCAAGTGCAATGCTGCTTCACTTGAAAGGAGTGTTTGGGCCCTTGGACGGTGAGGAGAGAGGAAGTGAAGGGGGCAGGTGTTACATCTTTTGCGTGGGCATGGGGAGGTGCCATAGGTGGGGGTTGAGGAGTAGGGGGTGATGGAGGAGTGGACCAGGGTGTCCCGGAGGGAGCGATCCCTACGGAATGCCGATAAGGGGGGTGAAGGGAAGATGTGTTTGGTGGTGGGCATCATGCTGGAGTTGGCGGAAATGGCGGAGGATGATCCTTTGAATGGGGAGGTTGGTGGGGTGATAAGTGAGGACAAGGGGGACCCTATCATGTTTCTGGGAGGGAGGAGAAGGCGTGAGGGCGGATGCGCGGGAGATGGGCCGGACACGGTTTGAGGGCCCTGTCAACGACCGTGGGTGGAAAACCTCGGTTAAGGAAGAAGGAGGACATGTCAGAGGAACCGTTTTTGAAGGTAGCATCATCGGAACAGATGCGACGAAGGCGAAGGAACTGGGGAGAATGGGATGGAGTCCTTACAGGAAGCGGGGTGTGAGGAGCTGTAGTCGAGGTAGCTGTGGGAGTATGTGGGTTTGTAATGGATATTGGTGGACAGTCTATCACCAGAGATTGAGACAGAGAGGTCAAGGAAGGGAAGGGAAGTGTCAGAGATGGACCACGTGAAAATGATGGAGGGGTGGAGATTGGAAGCAAAATTAATAAATTTTTCCAAGTCCCGACGAGAGCATGAAGCGGGCACCGAAGTAATCATCGATGTACCGGAGAAAAAGTTGTGGAAGGGGGCCGGAGTAGGACTGCAACAAGGAATGTTCCACATACCCTATAAAGAGACAGGCATAGCTGGGGCCTATGCGGGGGGTACCCATAGCCACACACCTTTTATTTGGAGAAAGTGAGAGGAGTTGAAGGAGAAATTGTTCAACGTGAGAACAAGTTCAGCCAGACGGAGGAGAGTAGTGGTGGATGGGGATTGTTCAGGCCTCTGTTCGAGGAAGAAGCTAAGGGCCCCTCAGACCATCCTGGTGGGGGATGGAGGTGTAGAAGGATTGGACGTCCATGTTAGAAGAGGAAGCGGGTTGGAGCCAGGGAACTGGAAATTGTTGATGTGACGTAAGGTGTCAGAGGAATCACGGATGTAGGTGGGAAGGGACTGGACAAGGGGAGAGAGAAGGGAGTCAAGATAACGAGAAATGAGTTCTGTGGGGCAGGAGCAAGCTGAGACGATCGGTCTACCGGGGGGCAGTTCTGTTTGTGGATTTTGGGTAGGAGATAGAAGCGGGGCCGTCCGAGGTTGGGCGACTGTCAGGTTGGAAGCTGTGGGAGGGAGATCCCAGCGGAGATGAGGTCAGTGACAGTCCTGGAAAAAATGGCTTGATGTTCAGTGGTGGGGTCATGGTCCAGGGAGAGGGTAGGAGGAAGCAGTGTCTGCGAGTTGACGCTCAGCCTCCGCGAGGTAGAGGTCAGTGCGCCAGACAACAACAGCACCACCCCTTGTCAGCGGGTTTGATGACAATGTCAGGGTTGGACCTGAGAGAATGGAGTGCAGTAAGTTCAGAGAGAGGACAGGTTAGAATGGGTGAGAGGAGCAGAGAAATTGAGACGACTAATGTCACGCCAACAGTTCTCAATGAAAAGATCATTATATTTCCCTCTCCTTGTAAAGAAAGATCAGTTCTGTTGAAGGGTCATGAGGACTCGAAACGTCAACTCTTTTCTTCTCTGCCGATGCCTGCCACCAGACATGCTGAGTTTTTCCAGGTAATTCTGTATTCTGTTTTTGTTGAGTAACATCACTTTGATCGTTTGCAGCCCTCCCCGAATCTACTACAGCAGGCTGGTTGATTGACAACAAGCCCGCCTCCCGTCATGCTCTGCGGCCTCGCCCAGCACAAAGATGGCGGCGGCCAGACCAACACTCAGCACTTTCGGGAACCACGTGAACCATTCAGGTAAAAGAGATCATCAAGGTTCTGCAGGATTCGACAGATCTCTGGAGAAAAGGTTAAGCTGAAGGCGGTGAAAGTTATGCTGGGGCGAACAGTGCAACTCACGCAGGGAAATCCTCAGGAGGCAGCGGCCGGGAGGAGCTGCGCCCGGGGATTGTGCGGCGGGATCTGGTGAAACTGCGACCAGAATCGGTAGCAGGAGCGGGCAGTAAGATGGCGTCTCCTGAACGACAGGTCCGTGTGGGATGAAGTAGAGGTGAGTGTCGAGATAGAATGTGGAAATAGAGAGAGAAATAGAGAGAGAGTGTGTGCAAATAGAGTGTAGAGGTAGAGTGCGGAAATAGAGAGAGAGAGTGCGGAAATAGAGAGAGAGAGTGTGGAAATAGAGAGAGAGAGTGTGGAAATAGAGAGAGAGAGAGTGTGGAAATAGAGAGAGAGAGAGTGTGGAAATAGAGAGAGAGAGAGAGTGTGGAAATAGAGAGAGAGAGAGAGGTGGGAAATAGAGAGAGAGAGAGAGAGTGTGGAAATAGAGAGAGAGAGAAGTGTGGAAATAGAGAGAGAGAGCGTGGAAATAGAGAGAGAGAGCGTGGAAATAGAGAGAGAGAGTGTGGAAATAGAGATAGAGAGTGTGGAAATAGAGATAGAGAGTGTGGAAATAGAGAGATAGAGAGTGTGGAAATAGAGAGATAGAGAGTGTGGAAATAGAGAGAGAGAGAGTGTGGAAATAGAGAGAGAGAGAGTGTGGAAATAGAGAGAGAGAGAGTGTGGAAATAGAGAGAGAGAGAGTGGAAATAGAGAGAGAGTGTGGAAATAGAGAGAGAGAGGAAAACAAAGAAACAACTGCGGATGCTAGAAATCCAAACAAAAACAGAATTACCTGGAAAAACTCAGCAGGTCTGGCAGCATCGGCGGAGAAGAAAAGAGTTGACGTTTCGAGTCCTCATGACCCTTCGACAGAACTTGATTTCGAGTCCAAGAAAGAGTTGAAATATAAGCTGGTTTAAGGTGTGTGTGGTGGGGGGGGGGAGGAAAGAGAGAGGGAGACAGAGGTGCTTGTGTAGACAAACAAGCAGTGATAGAAGCAGATCATCAAAAGATGTCAGTGACAATGGTGCAAAAGAACACATAGGTGTTAAAGTTAAAGTTGGTGATATTATCTAAACGAATGTGCTATTAAGAATAGATGGTAGGGCACTCAAGGTACAGCTCTAGTGGGGGTGGGGGGGGAGCATAAAAGATTTTAAAATATTTAAAAATAATGGAAATAGGTGGGAAAAGAAAAATCTATAAAATTTATAGGGAAAAAAAAGGGGAAAAAAAGGGGGGGGGAAACAGAAAGGGGGTGGGGATGGGGGAGGGAGCTCACGACCTAAAGTTATTGAATTCAATATTCAGACCGGAAGGCTGTAAGGTGCCTAGTCGGAAGATGAGGTGTTGTTCCTCCAGTTTGCGTTGGGCTTCACTGGAACAATGCAGTAAGCCAAGGACAGACATGTGGGCAAGAGAGCAGGGTGGAGTGTTAAAATGGCAAGCGACAGGGAGGTTTGGGTCATTCTTGTGGACAGACCGCAGGTGTTCTGCAAAGCGGTCGCCCAGTTTACGTTTGGTCTCTCCAATGTAGAGGAGACCACATTGGGAGCAACGAATGCAGTAGACTAAGTTGGGGGAAATGCAAGTGAAATGCTGCTTCACTTGAAAGGAATGTTTGGGCCCTTGGACGGTGAGGAGAGAGGAAGTGAAGGGGCAGGTGTTACATCTTTTGCGTGGGCATGGGGTGGTGCCATAGGAGGGGGTTGAGGAGTAGGGGGTGATGGAGGAGTGGACCAGGGTGTCCCGGAGGGAGCGATCCCTACGTCTGGCTGAACTTGTTCTCACGTTGAACAATTTCTCCTTCAACTCCTCTCACTTTCTCCAAATAAAAGGTGTGGGCTAT